>OZ012740.1:576052146-576464646 GCA_963859935.3 Lathyrus sativus
CTGCTACACTCAAAATTCCATATACCGTCTATTTTCTCCGGAAAGGTGTTAACCATAGAGATGGACCATGTGCTCAATATGACAAAATGGAATATTATTACAGTATTTGTAGGTTTCCTAGAGAGGTTGTGGTAGCTGGACAACGCACGGCTCGTATTTTATGTTATGTTAAGAATTTGTCGGTAAATGATCGGATGCTTCATTACATTATTTTCTATGTCTTGCTTCCAAAGGATTCAAATCATTCCCAAATCAATGATCTCGAGATGCAAGTACTGTTTGCAATAAAAATAAGATCAAAGTTAATTGGATATTGACAATGATGTACCATCTTCAACAACAGCTTACACTCTCTACCCGACTCTCTTATGGTCGCCTCATTTCAAGCATTTTGGAGTTAACAGATTTGGATCTTAATAGGGAACCATCTATTGCAATGAAATCAACGGAAAATGAGTTTAATGAGACAACTATTATGAAGAACACCAGAATTGTGAAATGCAACGATGGAACATACAAGTACGAAGACGGGTCGTCTACCTCCAATTATCCAATCCCGTAAGGCGGAGTTACTAATGAGTTTCTCTATATCACCATGATGAATCAACACCGACAAACTACCCAGGCCATCAACTCTCTTCGAAGGCTTGTCTTAAACTCTCAAAACCAGAATGTCGGTAATGATGAAGATGAAGACGGAAGTGAAGAGGATGAGGATGGAAGCGAGGAAATGTCGGAGGATGAGGATTAAATCACTTGGTTTATGTTCTTTGATCTTGCTCTAGAAATTGTTTAATTTTATGTTTTTGTTTCGTATTCGTGAATGTATCATACGATGTGCGTGTGTTTTATGTTAACGTATCGTAAAAGAAAAACAAAGTTCTGTTTTTGTGTTAGTATTTGTGTTATGTTTGCTCTATGTTTTGTATGTATGTCAACCTTCTTTATTGTGTGCTCCTCTTCCTTTTTGCTAATGCCAAAGGGTGAGAAGGTTTGGTTTCTCTAAAGTTTCTTTGTGCAGAAAATTTATACCTCTGGTATTAAGGGGGAGCTTTATCTTAGGGGGGGGGGGGGGAACAAGGTTAGAGAAACAAGTCTCAAAGCAAGCGTTCAAGATTGGTGAAGCAAGTTTCAAGTGTATAAAAGTTTTGATGAAGACAACAGGTTTTTTATACAACATGGGTATGCAAAAAGCAAGAGATTCAAATAAACATCAAGTTTCAAGATGGTGTTCTAGCATGTGACAATTGGATCAAAGCTTCACATACAAGTTTCAAGTGTTGAAGATAGAATACTGAACGACAACTCAAAGATATACCAAATATCATTTAAAATACTTATACAAGTGTTCAAATATTCATCTCTCACTACACATATATCACAAGTCTTTTTAAAACTTTTTTTTGTAGCTCACTCTTTTTAAAGTTAACTTTGTTTTTGAAAAACTTTCAGTGTTAACCGATTAACCCATATGGTTAACCGGTTAACGGATTTCAAAATTAATTTTCTACTAAAATACTTACAGTGTTAACCGATTAACGTATATGGTTAACCGGTTAATAGGTGTTATTTTTGAATATTTTCTAAACGTTAAAGGGGTGTTAACCGATTAACCTATATGGTTAATCGATTAACACTGAAACAGTAAGCAAAAATTGACAGCTTTTCATGAAAATATGCATTGCTCTCTTTTGGTCTATGACTATTTTGCTGCATAAAATTATACCCCTCTGTAGAGGTATTTTGTATAGTATAAATTGATATCAGATTACAAAATTCAATTGACCTCCAAGAAACTTAATCATCAAAATCACTCATTCTCTTCATCCTTCAATTTTTCTTAAAGTGTTCACAAACGGTTTTTTGAAAGAAGCTTTTTGAATAAATCTTCACACATTCTCACAGCTCCATTTTATTCCCTTTTAAAAAACACATGTATATTTCTTTTGAGTGATATTTGTTTCAAGGAGAAGATCGATCGTTAAGATTGATAGCACCATACTCTCAAAGACATCAAACTTATTTCAAGATTATTGTTGTATTACCTTGTTGTCCAGGACTGTTGGAAACAAGTGAGTGTTTGAAGAGGATTGTTCTTCCTACACTTTAGTTACCTATAGATTAGATAGTAGGCTTCACCTTTGGTGTGATTAGGCTGTGCAATCATTCTAAACTATAGTGAAATCTCTTTCGAGTCGAAAGGGGAGTGAAGTACTCTCAGAGTGTGAGGGGAACCACTATAAATCTCTTGTGTCTCTTTTTCTTTTCCGCACTTTACTTTCAAGTCCTTTACATCTTAACCGAAAAAGAATCAAGAACTGAAAAAGATTGAAAAGAATTTTTGAGAACCTAATTCACCCCCCCCCCTCTTAGGCGCATTTACTAGTTACAAATCTATCCACAATTACTCAAATTGCGTCAAAACCTCTCGCCATATTCGGCAATCCAGTCACAAAATCCATTGCAATACCATCCCATTTTCACTCCGGTATTTCCGTCGGTTGCATCAAACCGGATGGTTTTTGGTGTTCCACCTTTGACTTCTGACAAGTAAAACAAGCATACACAAACCGAGTTGTGTCTTTCTTCATGCCTGACCACCAAAATAATTTCTTCAGGTCTTGATACATTTTCTTAGACCCTGGATGAATATTCAAGCTACTCATGTGGCTTTCTTGCAAAATTACCTTTTTCAAATCAGGATTATCTGGCACACAAATTCTATCTCTGAACTTCAACACACCAGAATAATCTACCTTAAAGTCTTCTTCCTTATCCGTTCCGCTTACGGTCATCAAGTTTACCAATTTCAAATCTAGTTTCTGACCTTCTCTTATTTCACGAAGGAACTCATTATTCACTTTCAACATCCCTAACATTACACTTTCCGAAGTTAAAACACAAACCATAATCAAGTCTCTAAACTGCTCAATCAAATCCAATTCTCTAATCATCAACATCGACATATGTATCATCTTCCGACTCAAAGCATCTGCCACGACGTTAGCTTTACCGGGATGGTAATTCAAGCTAAACTCATAGTCTTTCAGAAATTCCAGCCATCTTTGTTGCCTCATATTTAATTCCTTCTGGTCAAACAGATATTTCAAACTCTTATGGTCACTGAACACTTTGAATCTCGACCCGTACAAATAATGCCTCCAAACCTTTAGTACGAAAACCACTGCAGCTAACTTTAGATCATGAGTAGGATAATTCCTCTCATGAATCCTCAATTGTCATGAAGCGTAAGCCACAACCTTTCCATCTTGCATCAAAACACCGCTTAATCTCATTTTAGATGCATTGCAATATACCATAAAAGGATCATTCAGATTTGGTAAGGTTAACACTGGTGCGGTAGTCAACCTTTTCTTCAGTTCTCGGAAACTTTCTTCACACAAAATATCCATTACAAATGCCTGGCCTTTTCTAGTCAACTGGGTCAACGAAAGAGCCAAATTAGAAAACCCTTCGATGAACTTACGGTAATAGCCTGCCAAGCCTAAGAAACTTCTAATCTCTGTCACTGACTCCGGAGCCTCCCACTGAAGAACAACACTCACTTTCGATGGATCCACTGTTATGCCTCCTTCAGAAATAACATGTGCAATAAAACTCACTTCGCTCAACCAAAACTCACACTTCGAAAGTTTTGCAAACAATTTATTATCCTTCAGCACTTGCAACGCAACCCTCAAATGCTCTATATGATCTGCTTCTGACTTGGAGTAAATCAAAATGTCATCAATGAAAACTACTACAAACTGGTCCAAATAAGCATGGAAGATACGATTCATGTACTCCATGAACACACCCGGTGCATTGGACACACCAAATGGCATCACTGCATATTCATAATGTCCATACTGAGTTCTGAAAGTTGTTTTCTGGATATCATCTTCTTTCACACGGATCTGATGATAGCCTGACCTTAAATCAACTTTACTGAACACACGAGCTCTCACGAGTTAATCCATCAGATCGTCGATTCTTGGATGTGGATACTTATTCTTGATGGTTACTGTATTCAACTGGCGATAATCGATGCACAAGCACATACTGCCATCTTTCTTCTTTACTAACAAAATTGGCACTCCCCATGGCGACACACTGGGTCTGATAAACTTTTTTCCAATAATTCTCCCACCTGAGATTTCAACTCTGCCAATTTTGACGTTGACATTCTGTATGGTTCCATAGATATAGGCTGGTACTAGGGACAAGATCAATCGTAAACTATACTCCCCTCTTTGGAGGTAACTCTGCAACATCCTCTGGGAACACTTCAGGAAATTCTCTCACAACAGGTAATTCCTCAATCGACGACTTACCCTCCATAGATAATGAAGCGAACACTGTAAATACTTTAGCTTCGTCTTCTACCAAGATTCTCAACTCCTTAGTAGATATAAGACTATCCATTTCTTCTTCTTCAGGAGTCAGGAATAACAACCTCTTCCTATAGCAATCAATATAAACATAGTTGCTCTCGAGCCAATTCATCCCTAAAATAACATCCAGCTTACTGAGTGGTAGATAAATCAAGTCCACTCCAAATTCTTTACCAAAGATCGACACAGGGCAATTCAAACGCACTAAAGATGTAGTGATTGATCCAATAGATGGAGTATCAATTACCATCCCTCTAGTCAAAGTAGATGGTACAAGCCCCAGTGTCTCCATACAATCCACAAAATAAACGAGTGAGCTGCACCCGTATCAATAATAGCAATCAAAGGAGCGTTATGAATGTAACACGTACCTCTGACCAAATGATCCTCACTGGTAGGCTGAGCTCCCACCAATGCAAACACCTTCCTACTTGTCTGAGACTTCTTCGGTTTCTGACAGTGGGTGCTAATATGACCCTGCTCACCACAGTTGTAACAGGTTGGTATGTTGGTTCTACAATCCACGACCACATGACATGGCTTCCTACACTTAAAACACTTATTCACCTCATTCTGACATTCATTCCCACGATGACCTGTGCCACCACATCTAAAACACTTGAGAGGATTGGAAGGATTTCCTCCCCTACTTGGTTTCTTCCCAGCAACATCTTTCTGCTTTCCTTTATCAGCCGGAGCATGGTAAGGTGTATTCACATGCCTCTGTTTGCCTCTTCTGTCACTTAGATTCTTATAGTGAGCGATTCTAGCTCTATTGTCTTCATCATAGATTCTACACCTGTTCACCAGCTCAGGAAAGTACCTGATCTTCTAATAACCGACAACCAGTTTAATCTCGGGACGCAGCCCATTCTCAAACTTGATACACTTCGAACTCATAGCTACATCTGTATTGTAATGAGGATAATACTTTACCAGTTTGTCGAACTTAACCGCATACTCTGCCACTGTCATGTTCCTGTATTTCAACTCAATGAATTCAATCTCTTTCTTTCCGCGAACATCTTCCGGAAAATACCGTTCTAGAAACTCTGCCCTGAACATTGTCCAATTAATGGGACCCTCACCAGCTTCCAATCTCTGGCGGGTGTTGTCCCACCAATTCTCAGCCTCACTTTCCAGCATATGGGTACCAAACTGTACCTTCTGATCCTCTGAGCATCCCATGACTCTGAAGATCTTCTCAATATCCTTCAGCCATTTTTGTGCTACATCTGGATCATGTCCGCCTTTGAACTTAGGTGGCTTGTTATTCTGGAACTTCTCCAAATTACGGAACTCTCCGTTTCCAGCACTCCGGTTGATATTCTGACCAATGTTCTCCACTGCCTGCACAACAACTTGTAATGCAGCAGCCATCGCGGCATCATTCCTACCAGCCATATTGTTCAATATCCATGAAAACATAGGTTATAAGAAACACATGACTATAGACATCCTATAGTCAGACTCTACTACAACACTGGTCGGACGGACCGACCTGCTCTGATACCAATTGTAACACCCCACTCTACCCCGTAAGCGTATTATAGGAATATTAAAGAAAATACATCAAAGTTTTCAAAACACGTAAGATGTCACATAGACATTTTTCTCATTCAATGAAGTATCAAGCCACTTCATGCTTTCTACAATATTTCAACAAGGTCATTCAATAAAATAGCGAAATAAAATCAGTATTTAAACATAATCCCCACAACCAGTGGTTATACATCATTAACCAAACAAATAAAAGATACGTAACAATTAATCAAGAAAATAAGCAAAATATAACGTAATCTTGTCATCTCATGTTACGTATAAGAGCGATTCCTAGGACTCGATCAAATAGAAACACACTCCAAGCACTACTCAGGTACCTGGTCATCTACACTCCCCAAGGAGCACAGACGCAACAAATAGAAAAGGGGTGAGAACTACATTCAATAAATAAGCGGTGAAATATACATGCTAAGAAGTAGCTACACACCACACATACAATCATACACATGCAATGCACATACACGTGTCACCTCAATCACTCGGCATCAATAGCCTATATTCAAATACAAATATGTAATGTGACTCACTAACTCGACATAATGCATGTGGTACCAACACAAATACATACAGTTCACCCTAGAACCCGATTCCCGTCAAAATCCGGATAATTTGTACATGTTCCTCTGAACTACAACTTATCTCCACATCGACTTCCACATGAAGTCCGAATGAACTAGGCACCCATCATGGATTCCCACCTAGTCATCTACACAAGACACATGACATGAAATGAATGACAACACCATTATACAAATATAATAATTTCAAGCATAATTCACACTCATCACTGATCCACATGAGCCACCTACTCACCGTAATCCTCTCGGGAATTATCATCATCACACTAGATCGTCCATACTGGAAGGTCCTGGCCCACACATATCAATCACACCCCAAAGGGAAAAACGTAATTTTCCACATTCTCACTAATTAAATTCATTACTAATCTTCCTTAGGTTCATTTTAGTCATATTAATCCTACTGATTAAATGGAATTGCGTTCCAAGCGAAATCTGGGCAGAAATCACAAAAATGGGAAAAAGTCATCCCAGGCCTGCCCATACGCATATTGCCCTACCTGTTACGCGTAATGCCCTACTGCCAGACCCACCATACACGTATTTCCCTATTTGTTACGCGTATTGCCCTACCTGTCAGGCCTACCATACGCGTATTTCTCTATCTGTTACGCGTATTGCCCTACTGTCAGGCCCACCATATGCATACTGCCCTATCTGTTACGCGTATTGCCTTACCATAAGGCCCACCATATGCATATTGCCCTATCTGTTACGCGTATTGCCCAGTCCCATACGCGTATCACCAGAATTGCTGCTAAAAACTCAGATTTCATCCCTTTCACGAATCTTCACTCAATACTCTTCATTTTACCACTCAACTCAACCCAAAATTCATTTTTTTGTTAATCGTTTCTCTCTACCTCCACTATACTTCATCTATCCATTATTCTCCTAAGATTTCTATCATGTAAGGTTCAATTTCGTTAACCCTCAAACCCTTATTTTCCAAATCTGTTACCTATCAGGATTTTATTTCAGCATCAATGAATTTCCACATGATTTTCATATCAATCCCAGATTCATACACACAATCATCATATAATAATCATTCAACAATAACAGTAATTTTAGGGAATTCATCATGTTATGAAATTCAGATCAAGGAAACCAAAAACAGACATAAATCCTATGAGAGAAAGGACCTCTCACTACCCTCTCATGTTAATTCACCCATATTGAAATCCATTCTCCCCCCTTACCTTGGATTGAAGCTTTTTCCTTGACAACAATGGAGAATTGGTTCCTCTGCCCTAGTTCTCCTTTCTCTGTCTTTTTCCTCTTTTATTGGTTAACTGTCTAACTCTTCCACTAACCCTCTCTTAACCCCTTAATCAGATTTTTAACTCATTTAATCCAATTAATAATAATAACAATAATACTAATAATAATAATAGTAATAACTACCATCCTATTAATATTATTATTAATAATAATAATTAAATAATAATATCAATAACCATAGTATTCTCATTATTGTTATTAAATGGTTAGTATTATTACTATAGGTCCACCTTACCCCAACTAAGGTTACCTCTCACTCTTGCCCTTAAATTTATACCCCTAACTAAGGACATCACAACCAATACACGCATAACAATGTATAAAATGACTAAATAATTTAAATGGGATGTTACAAAAACCACAAAGAAAAAGTGTTAATGTGAATGTCGGGGATGCGAATGCACATGCTTATGCAATAGGCAAAAGGGGAAGTCAAATTTCGGGTTACGACAACTGTGAATAGAATATCGAAGACTAGTGATTAACAGAAGATGTATCACTCAAAGTCTAATCCTACTAGACTCTGATGACAAATAGCTTCTGAAAAATTGTCAGTCTCTGAGATTCAAAAAAGGAATCTTTATCTCTGATGAAGCAGTTTAAGTAAGAATTATTTTAAAATCCTTGTCTTACTTAAAATTCCATAAAATTGAAAATCATTTAGTGTATTCAAGATATCTGCTGGGTAAGGACCCTTGGGTAATGATATTTTCTTATTTTATAAGTCTATGATCATTATCCCTTGTCTTTGTGAAACAACATTTTTTTTCACCTTTTCTACCCCTTTAACAAGATTTTTATTCCTCTATGGTCAAAATCATGTCCAGATCTTTTCTCTTTATTTGTTTTTCTTTTGGGTGTCGATCAAACCAAACCTGGAATGAATTCTCTAATTAATTCTTCATTGAATCAACTAGTTGTCATCAATGAAAAGTTTGTGAATTTTGAAGAGCTGCTTAAACAAAGTTTTAAATTTTGGAAGTTTGTTTTTGAACAAGGTTGGAATGAATACTTTGATATGCTCTCTGGTTTTACTTATCCAAATCTTGTCAAATAATTTTGGGTTAATGCTTCCTTGTTGAGATAAATTCTAAGTATGTTATTCTTTCTAAGGTTTCTTGTGTTTCTATAACAGTAACTTCTAAGACTATTGCTAATGTAATCAACTGTGAGGAGATTGGAGAAATTCCAGACACTCTTATTTGGGAATACTATCTTTCTATATGGCGCAGTTTTGTATATCCATCAAACCTTTCTCTGGTCTCAAATTTTTATCCTGATGAAATTATTTGGAATTAGATTTTAAACTCAAACTTGCTACCTAAGGATAAGGATCTAGACCTTGTGGACTCTATTGAAAAAGATTTGCTACTTGTTCTCAATTCAGACTTACAGATTGATCTTCCTCAAGTTATGTTTGACCATCTGAAGAAGACTTTTTCATCTTTTCACAAGGGAAATACATTCTTCATTCCTTACGGACGAGTTCTTTCTGAACTACTGATCCAACAAGGAGTTGTCATAAGTTCTGAGGATGATTCTTCTAAAATCAAGAGAGAAAAACTAGAAGCTATCTATGAGAGATTTTGATGTTGGATTTATGCAAATATATGCCTTGTAGTTTTTAAACATCTTGTATTAAGCAATCTTGTTGTTAAAAATTTGTTCGTCGTTCTTGTTCATATTCTTATGTGTCTTAACCATTATATGTGCATTTTTTATGTTGTTTGGAGAACAAAAATTTAAAACTAAACTTAAAACAGTTGCAAATACTCATTGAAAGATTGGAAGTTAATATATATTATCAAAAACTTTCTAGATATTTGGGTCTGTTATAAGGATTTCCCTAGGCTCATCCGACCTATCAAGTCTGTTTAAATAATCTTCCTTGGCAAACTCAACAACTTCCTTCACCAGAAGATTCCTGCGTTTTGACCTATAAGTTCTTTTTCTTCTTTGTGTGTCAATAAAGGTTGCTGGAGATGTATGTGCCTCTAAAGAAATCTTCTTGCTTGAAGATGCTTCAGTCGCTACATTCTTCTCGTTTGCTTGAGTTGTTGCATTCAATATTGCTGCCTTTCTAAAATCTCTCTTTGAAACCCTTATTTGCTTCTGCTTATACATTTTTTGTGTTTTAAAGATTAAGTAATTCAGAAAAATAGTTTGCTGAATGTTTATAGTGATTATTCATCTGTTATCTTGAGTGTTTAGAGTTTCAATAATGATTAGTCAAATCAATCTTTTAACGTCTAACTCTTGGGAAATGATGTCTAGTATATAATCCTAATAAATATTCTCTTAAGACAAATTTAACTGTCATCTTAACAACTACATGTTGGTTTTATTATTTCATGTGTTCTTCTTTTTACTTAATTTATGTATTTGTCATAAAATTAAAGGGAAAAGTAAAAAATTGTACTTATGCAAATTTATTAATGGTCAAAACATTTTTTCATTAATAAAAAAGGAACAATTACATAAAGGACAGAGGATATTAAGATAAAACTAATCTAACTCCTCAAAAGCCTTACGAGCCACCCACTTCCCCAATCAATATCAGACTCATCCTCATCCTCACAGTCGGAGACAGATATCTAAAACGCCGTCCTATCTTTATTCTTCTTCTTCTTCTTCTTCATTGACTTCTTCTTAGGTTTCAAAATAGTAGTTGATGGACCTGCTTCAGAAGGCCTCATTACTGCTGATGATGAACCCTCCTCAGAAGACTTCAGTAGAGTAGATGAGGATCCAGTTTTAGAAGCTTCAGAACTTACTGGTTTCTGAAGACTTTGCGTCTCTAGACTAGTAGTATCTTCATAAATTTCTGTTATAACAGAAATGTTGGTGCTCTCAAATGTTACTTCCATTATTGCTCTGAAGGATGTTGATGAAAATGACTTATGGTTCAATTTCTTTTATAGTGGAGTCTGGGTAACCCAAACGATGGAATCCTTTTCTTAATCCTTGGAAGTGTTATGACTAATAACTATTAAAGATGCATTGAGCAAGCTTGTAATGCTCTCTACTAATTGAATCGTTTTCTCTTCTTTGGAAATCGATCATATAATGATGATCTGCTTTGCATTTATGAATGCATTTCTTTCGTTTGTATTTTTTTTCTTTTTGATGTGACAAAAGGAGAAGAAAAATATAGAAGTATTTAATAAAGAATCTGAACCCATTCAGTTTTAATGTTGTTTATTTTAATTATTTAAAATTCTTATATTTTTTTTATTTCGGTTATTATCCGGAAAAAATATTTTAGTTTTCTTGATAATAGAACTTAGGTGGAGCTTACAAGCCTCAACCTTTGGACTATTAGACTCATGGGGGACCTTACAAACCTTAGACACTGATGTTGCCAAGTAAATTAAAGTATATTTTAGTTTTCTTATGTATAAAACTAATAGGGAGCTTACAAACCTCAATCTGGGAATATTAGACTCAGAGGGAGCTTACAAACCTCAGACTCTGATGTTGCTAAGAAAATTAAAATATCCTAACATTGACATATTTTAGTTTTCTTGAATATAAAACATAGGGGGAGCTTACAAACCTCAACCTTTGAGTATTAGACTTAGGGTGAGCTTACAAATCTCAGACCCTGACGTCTCTAAGAAAAGTAAAATAGTCCAACATATTGTTCTTTAAATACTTATGTTAGTCATCATAAAAAAGTGAACAAGATTTATTCATGACATATATCCTTTGGGTTTATATGATAACAAAGTATTGAAAGAACAATGATGTTATCTAATGTGTGTTCTAAGTGTGCGAGTTCTAAAGCTTAAAGAATATTATATTCAGAATATGATACAAGGACGCACTTTAGAGAAGCTAAGTTATTGGCTTCTGGTGGTCCAAAATCTGAAGAGCGTTCTTTAAGTGAAGTCTGATAATATTGGTTTGCATAGACTGAAGCTGAAGGCCTCAGCATCAGAAGAGCAATATTGTCTCTAAACTTATTAAATGTATCAGCTTCTGGTGATCATTCAGAACTAGTGATAAAGCTAAGTTATCCATATTGCAGAAAGCAAGCTACAATGTCAAATCAGTTTGTTAGATAGACTATTTGTTCACAAGGCTCAAGAAGAGTTGACGTGCTTTATGGATATCTACTCTCAACATATCTATAGTTCAATATCACAAGAAAGACATAATAGTTAAACAAGTTTCACAATAGATCAAGATCTTTTTTTCTATCTATCTTCAGTGTCTCTTGTACTATAGAGTAACAAAGACACTTGTATAAGTTATCTCTTCCAACGAATATTCCTCTGAAACTTCTATATAAGTAGCTGAAGATTCAAGATGGATTTTCAACAAGGAATAAGGAAAATAAAGAAAAATATCCAAGAAGGATTGAAGCGTTCCACACTCAAATCAGAATGGAAGAATAACAAGATCAACAATAGCAACACAATCGTGTATGCAGAATTTTTGTTATCTGTTGTAAATTGTACAAAGTCTTAAGATTTATTAAACATTGAATATCTTAGAAATCTTAAGTGTTGTGATCTTTTTTATTGTTATTACCTTATACCTCTAATTATGTATCAAGTACACATTGTTCTCTATTATGCTAAACAAGTTGTTTAGTAGTTTAGATAAAGTCTCTTGCTCTGTGCTTGAGCATCAAAATCTCTTGTTGTGAAGCTTGATCCAAATCAGTCTCCTGCTATGTGTTAGAGAATTAAAGTCTTGATCAGTTGTTGATTTAGCAAGAAATTCTTGAACCGAGGGTCTGAGCAGAAGTCTTGAGCCTGAAGGGCTTGAAAAAGGAAGTCTTGAATCCATGGGATTTAAGAAGGAAGCCTTGGACTTCAGGTATAAGCAGAAGTCTTAGATTCGTGGAGTCTGAGCAGGGAAGTCTTGGACCGAGGGTCTGAGTAGAAGTCTTGAAACCGAGGGGTTTAATCAAGGAAGTCTTAGATTCATGGAATCTAAGTAGAAAATCTTGGGCTGAGGGTCTAAGCAAGAAGTCTTGAACCTGAGGGGTTGAAGCAGGAAGTCTTGGGCTAAGGGTTTGAGTAGAAAAGTCTTATTCTTGAGTGTATAAGCAGTTGTAATCATGTTTTGGCTATATTGAAAAATATCTTGTGCTGCAAGGGGATAGGACTACTCTAAGTTTGGGAAAAACTTGTATAAATCTATGTGTGTTCTAATGTTATTTATTTTCTTCTGCTATTATTTTGCTGCAATTAATTATCGGAATTTAAATAACGGTTTAGCATATGAACTTTATTTAGAAGCAAAGTAAAGAAACTGATAGCACAACTCAACCCCCCTTCTTGTGTATTTTTCTCACCTTCATTGTCAAGGGATGAAAATCGATTGTCAACAAACATATTTCGCTACTGACTTGACAAATAAAACTTTTCCATGCAATTTAAACGATTGTAATTCTTTGTCAATTGATTGTACTACATTATTTTCCAAAAAAAAATTAGTTTTTTTCAAACATTCGTCTTCTTTTTCCCCTTTAAACCACCATACATGAATCCAACCGATTTGTTTTCCAAAAATTAATCAACTCCAACACTAATTAAACTATGAAATCATGTTATCACAACCATCACATATTACAAACTTGTTTCGTCATGATTCATGACAATCCATCAATAATTTCAACAACAATTTCATACTCAATTATGAACACAACTCAAGCATTCAAACATCATAAACAGTCGAATTTTATACATGCGCATTCATGATATTTCAAATATATATTCAGTCATAGCAACACGTATACACACAAGATCAACCAACAATTTCATCATATAATAATTCATCTAAAGAATCTAGGAACCCTAATGAGATTAAGGACTTCTCATCTCTACTCCATCATGTCATACACCTAAATTGGTAGCCCTTTCTCCCCCTTTACCTTAGACTTCTAGAAATGGTGATGAATCAAGCAACTTGTATGGATTCCCTCTTCAAAAACCTAGATCTTGCTCTTCTCCCTTTTTCTCCAACTCTTATTTTCACGTACTGTAAACTTTCTCAATTCCCAAATCCCTCCCATTCAGATTTTCCCTCATTACCCCAAAGTTATTCTCCTAATCGCCTCATTGCCTCTTATTTCTTGACTAAATCATATTTTCTCCAATTTTTCTTATTTTATTAATAATAATTAAAATTCTAATTATTCTAATTAATTTCTCACCACACCCTCCTAATTTCACTACACCCCATTAACACATAATATCACACGCCAACATTAAAGAATTAAATAAAATAAATCCAAAATTTTTAATTAAATAATTTAATCGAATTTGGGTATTTACACTTCACGTCATAGAGGATTGTTCCTCTTTCATGGGTAGAGGATCCCCGTCCATGACCCTGAGGTAAAAGCTCGGTTCTAGGTGGATGTCTCCAGGCTCCGCCGCTCTAACCCTTGTATTGGCTAGATCTGAAGGGGGTGCACTAACTCACGTAAATGTGTGTATTTCTTTGACATGGGGTATTTGAATGTTGTATTCGAACGTAATAAGGGTCTCCAATAGTACCCCTAAGGGAATTGGTTGTTGAATTCGGATGCACAAAGTGTCTCTGATAGCTCCATTGGGTTTTGAATGTGCACAATGACGCTGTGGGGAATTAATTAATGTAGTTAGATGTGCAAAGCGTCTCAGACAATACCTTTAGACTTTGAAGTTGTGCTCAACACTGAGGGGTTTTGATTACTTTATTCGAACAGGTAATGTGTTTCGGACAACAACCTTGAAATCCATAGTTGGGTGTCAACTGCATTGGTTATATTCCAATTTATTGCAGCGTGCATTTATGTTTTGGTGCCCTGAAAATGGACAAATTAGAAATCAAAACAGCGGGAGCATAATATATATATATATATATATATATATATATATATATATATATATATATATATATATATATATATATATATATATATATATATATATTCATTATTATATAATTGATTTACAAATACACTAATTAAATCTTGCGGTCGGCTGTAAGTGTGTACCAATCGCACACCCTTAGATGTTTTGTCTGGGTGGTTTGGTGTTCGGCAGTTCCGGAGGACATGATGTCCTGGCTTGTGAGATGACATACCTTTGTTGAGGGCGTTCGACTCTACATTCTAGAGTTGAGGTGGACAAACATGTTTGGGCTCAAGGCCTATTCAATGCTTCTGGGATGCCTGGTTTATTTTGTAGATATGGATAATTCATTCCTTCTTGTTCACTCCCTTTTCAAACAGAACTCAAATTTTTATCAAATGTATCGTTGGCAACGGTCGAACATGGACACCAAAATATCTTCTAACGGCTGACGCTTGGGATATTGAAATTTAATGTTCTTATAATATATTAACAGATAATGGAAAATAAATCATTAAGCAATAAAGAACACAAAGGATTGTTAACCCAGTTTGATGCAATGTCACATGCATTTATAGGGATTCAAACCCAAGAAGGGAAGTCCACTCTCAATAGTAATAATACAAATATCTTAGATGAACAAACCTTGTTAAATGTATCTCTACTTAATATTACTCATGTCTTTCTATTTAGTACTTTTCTTAAATATGAGACCCCATCTCACTTTCTCTTAATCACTAACCCTAATGATCAATGCTTACAACAAGTTTAAGGAATGTTGAATTACAAGTAAACTATAAAAAAAAAAAAAACTTATGCTGTTTATAGGAAACTTAGGTGTTGTAGAGGTGAACAAATAACATTAAGAACAAAGACTCAAATAAAAAACCCTAACACACTAGATATAAACTCTTGCTCGTCTTTTCTTTCTTAGGAATGAGCCTTCTTATATAGAAAACCATTTGTTAGTTCTGGGAATTTGATTTAAAAAACAAACATATTTGATTTGATGTAGATTTACTCTTGATGCATATTTGATTTGCTTATTCATTAATGACGACCAAGAGATTTGATATCATTTAAGTTTATTTGGTCTTGTACAATATTTTTAGCCAATCTTCTTTAAAAAAAAAACATATTGCTAAAAGATACAACTCATAAATGAAAAAATCTCCTTAGAATCAAACAGAATCACACGTTGGTTTACCCATAAACTCTGACCAACAATCTAAGGCCAGATGATGCACACATGCTGGAACATCTTGTCCCACATTATACCTTTTCATAAATTGCATCTTATATTTCCCGTGTTGTTTTACCTAAACATCCAACCAAAGGAACAATAAATATTTCTTACTAGGAATCTCTAGTAGTCTTCTACTTCGCTATCTAGTAAGTGGAAACCCTGGGTGCATTTAGAGGAAACCCTATGATACCCTCAGGATGCACCTCAGTATATGTTTGACACCTAGTGTTAACTACGAATATATGACACTCTGGCTCCTTTAATTAAGAACTTGTGATACTTGCTTAATGTTGCCCATGCAACCATTTTGGTTGTGGTGGAAAGCATTGGCGTATCTAGTTGGTCGGTGTTCTGCGAGGTTTGTGTTCGGTCTTCCCAAAAAATTTCATCTGGAGGCCGGTATAACTCTGGATGTGGATCTGATATCATTTTCTCAGTCGATCTTTGAAGTTATTAAGGAAGTTGTAGATCTTAAGGCAAATATGTGGCTCATACGGTCATCAGTCAGATTGGTTACATCGAATCCCTACACTCGCTTTTGAACACTGCTGTTTTTGAGATTTAGAGAGGTGTGAATGAAAAAACAAATGGCTTAAGAAAATTCATATAAATTATTTAGGTCAGACAATTGAATGTGGGTCCGATTAGATGTCCTATAGGCGTTTCCACTCAACGTCGAGATCTGGATGTTAAATCGTGAAAATCTCAAGAATCATTAGTCGTTTCCCACAGACAACGCCAATGTTTCGTTGCGGCTAATAATGGAGGAAATCACTGAAGTTATGGTGAAATGAAGCTTCTTCGGTTATTATGCGATGTTACATTGTGGATCAAAGATTGTGATCACATTGCTTCTTATACCGAAAGTGTTGGTATTGAATCAGCGTTATCAATCTATGATTGGACATTATAAAGGGGGTACCTACATGGTTAGCAGTCCAGTGGCCAAGTCAATTTAAGGCTTGATATAATTGTAATAGGAATGGAGATTAGAGATCATGTCTTTGAAAACCTTTTGTGAAATGGACTTGATGGTACATGTGAAATAATTGAGTCTCGTTTTATTAGATCGTTGACCGACGTGGAACAGTGGGTCCATCGGCCTTTAACCGACATAGAACAAAACTATTACATATTTTTGTTAAAAGAAATTTTTATTTTTAGAAAATAAAACATCAAATAAAAATTAATTTAAATAATTCTTCGTACAATACTGTTTTAAATATTTACTTTTTTTTAGATATTAAAAGTTTAAGAAACAACCTAAGTTTAAAATTATTTTAACTTTTTATAAAAATTATTTTAAATTATATTCATTTAGAAAAAATAAGTGATTTTATTTATATTGTAATTTTTAATAAAAACCTTTTTAAAATATATAACAAATAAGTTTAATATCTTTATTTTTTTTTATTTGGGGGAAGGGTTATTTCGTTTAGTTAATTTATAATAATTGAACTAAAAGTGTGTAAACCGTTGGTTTAGAGTTTAACTCCTTAGTGCAAAATTTATTTATATATTTTGTATAATGTTTTAAAAATTAGATTGAATTGGTTGGTTAAATTGGTTAGAATTTGAATTTGACTAGCTCAATTTTTCAAAATTACTAATGGGTCGAAATCAGATTAAAATCGAAAAAATTAGATTGAACTAAAGAATTGGAGCCGATTTACTAAAACTGTCTGATTCAAATAAATGCATCAAATTGATAATTTTTTCAATTTTTTTTAACAAAGTTTAATATGTCAATATCAAAACTTAAAACATTCCATAATAAAATAAAATTCCTTATTTTTTTACAATCATACAAATTTTTAAAGTATATCTCTCCGTTACAGATTTTCTTTCAACCACACATCATCATCATTATGTTATCTCTTTTAAACATAATCATCGTTCAGTTTAATATTGATTTTTTTCAAGTCAATATTATTTGTAGTTGTCAATTATGAGCTCTTGGTCATCATTCAACTCAAATTTGCTTATTGTTGTTCAATTAAATATGTTGTATTGTTAATTTTTTTTAATCCAATCTTATCTAATTTAGTTATTCTTAATTATTTGAATTTTATTTTAGTTACTTTATTCTATTATTTTAATTTTGATTTGAATTAGTTTAACTAATTTTATTGTAATCCTATAATTTGTTCAAATTATTTGTAATTGAATGTTGAAATTAAGTGTAAACTATATTGTATTATTATATATATTATTGATATTATTGTATTAAGTTTTTAATTGATTTTTGAAATATTTATTTTATTAAGTTGTGAACATATGATTGTGTGTGACATATCTATAAAATTTAATTTCATATTATTTAATAAACGGTTAGACTATAAATTTTATCGATTAAGTCAATTAAACCTTAAACTAAATGTTTTACCGATTCGATCTCCGGTCGAATTTTTAAACATTGATTTTTTCTTTATTGCAAAACTTATTTTTTTTCCTTAGTATACTTATATAAAAAATTATTAATATTTATAAATCTATAAAAATAAAAAAATTAAGTTGCATTACGTTTTTTTCATTTTCATAATTTTTAACTAAAATAACCCACTTTTTCAAAAAAAAAATCTCAAAATATCCCATATTTCAAAATATTTTCCAAATTACTCCAGTTTAGAGTATTGATTGCATGTAGGTGTCAGACCAATTGACGATCCTTTTCTAAGGCATGAGTGGAGTCGCCAATTGGATTGGAGACACCTCATGAAGTCTCCAATTCAATTGGCGACTTGGTGTAATACTTAAAGTCCTGTCACCAATTCATCTAAAGACAGAGTGCATTATGTAAATATTTTACCAAAAATAAATAACATTATTATTAATTAAAAATACTATTACATATATTAATGTTAGCGACCGGGTTGGTCATATCGGCTACGGGTTCCACATTCCCTAGCCACCCTCACTCGTTGCACTCGTTCCCCTCGTTGTTGATTCACGCCAGATGTTTAAGGAGTTGAAGTCTTAAGAAGATTCTCAAATGGTTCTCTAAAAATTTCTTGCATTTCCATGAGGTCTTGTGTGTTGAAACTGAGTGTGCGACCCATGTTAGAGTAGTTCGGATATGATGAAGAAGTCATTGTTTTGCGGCCTGGACGATTGAAGGGGGACATTGGTGTGAAGAATTTGTTGGTGAAAGATTGAAATGGTAATGGTGGTTGAAAGTCATAAAGTTGTTGAGATGTTTGAGTGTGTAGGTTAGGGTGTGATGTCGGAGCGTTATGGCTATGGAAAGATGTTTGATCGTTATGACTATGGTATGATGTACTCTCATTTTGGCTATATCTTAATGTTGTATTTGGGGCATTGCCATATTTGATTTCTTGATAGTAATCATTTTGTTGGAGATAGTATGGGGGACGCTCTTGGAGCAAAACGACACATTCAAAAAAAGTAGATATGTTTTTTTTTTTGCGCACTTACACAAAGAGTTACACAAATAAGACAGACAAGCGAAACCCCAATTATACTCTCTTGTTTTATCTAGGTTTCTCAATAATGGTAAATACATAATGTGCATAGAAAAACCAATACCTCCGAAAAATAGAAATAAACCAATTAAAAGCATAAGATAACACCTTGTTTTTATTATTTTCATTTTTTCTATAGAATCCTTATCTAATATAAAACCGATGTACCATAATTTTAAATGTGAAAATATAATACCTACATGTATTCAAAAATCTAAACTGGGATAGTTTGAAAAATATTTTTTAAAATGATGTATTTTAAGATTTTTTTTTTTTAAAAAGTGGATTATTTGGATAAGAAGTTCTCATTTTCATACATTGAATACTAACGTGGCATGCAGTTGTATAATTTAATGACAATACAGTTGGACACAATGAACATGGCCCAACCCCAATTTGTTTTTTATAATTATTTATGGCATATAACTACCACGGTCCTTCATATTAATTAATGAAATAAACGTGGCAACAACAATAAAACCGAGTTGCATGTTTAGCAGCATTCCTCAATCCGTATTTTTTAAAATTTAGAAAATTTACGGTTTTAACTTGTATCAATTAGTAAGATAATTTGATATTTTGAGAGAAATTATCTACGCATAGTTTTACTTCAGGAACCTAATATCAAGATTCATATTTCATAAAAGATGTAGAAATAAATAAATAAAATTAAAAAGGGCAAACGTTATCTATTGGACTAGTGAATAATAAAAGGGCAAACGTTATCTACTGGACTGGTGAATAATAATGTGATTTATATTGAATTATTATTTGTAAAGAATGTATTAAATTATTATTTGTAATGAGTGATTATTTGGAAAATAAATTGACTTAAATTATAAGATTTTGATGTGTTAGTGATATATAATTTAAGTTATAGTTTAAATTTAAAGTTAATTAGAGTTTAGCTTTGTTATTTAATATACATGTTAGTTGTTAGTTGTATATAAATAATCATATTTTATAATTTAATTTGTACAATTATAATTTAATAATTAATTTCTTCTCTCTCTCTCTCTCTCTCTCTCTCTCTCTCTCTCTCTCTCTCTCTCTCTCTCTCTCTCTCTCTCTCTCTCTCTCTCTCTCTCTCTCTCTCTCTCTCTCTCTCTCTCTCTCTCTCTCTCTCTCTCTCTCTCACTCAACATCAAAGTGCATTAGCATTAACAAATTGTTATCTAAAGTTTTGGTTAGATTTTTTATCGTTTTTTTAAGAATCACACGTTAGTGATCGTGAGTTGTTAATCAATCGGTGCAAAGATGAATGGTGCAAATGACATTCTGATTTCTCTTCCAATTCTTGATAGAAAAAATTGAAACCGATGGAGAAAGCAAATGAAGTCCTTGTTTGGTTTTCATGAAACCTTATAAGTGGTTACTAATGACGCCCCTGAACTTGTTGATAATGCAACTGATGCTCATAAAGTCGCGAACAAGGAGGCGAAGAAGAAAGACAACAAGGTTGCATATTGCATTCAATTGGTGGTAGATTCGACGAATTTCAACAAGATCTCTATGTCGAATCGATGAGACTCTGAAAGAAAAGAATTTATGGTTACTTGCTATTCAGAAGCTGATTGGTGTGGAGATAAGGAAGATCGAAGAAGCACAACTGGTTATTTCTTTCAAGTATTTGGTGCCCCAATCTTATGGTGCCTGAGAAAGCAACTTGTGATGACATTTCCATCGTGTAAGGCTAAATATACAATATGATCTTTTGTTGTATGTTAAGCAATCTGGATAAAGTCTGTGCTGGAAGAGATTTAGGTCAACATGAAGAAACCTCTGGTGCTGCACATCGACAACAAGTCTTCCATAAATGTTCTGAAGAACTAGTTTTGCATGGAAGGAGTAAGTACATTGAAACTAAATATCACTTCTTAAGGGAGAAGGTTAATTGAGGTGAACTTAAAGTAAGGCATTGTTCAATTGAAGCACAGTTGACCGACATTTTCACCAAAGGATTAAAGATCGGCAGATTCCAGAATTTGAGAAAGAAATTAGGAATAGTTCATATCGACTATGATTAGCATATGTTTGACAATTCAGTTTGTACAATCATAATTCAATAATCAATTACTCTCTCTCTCTCTCTCTCTCTCTCTCTCTCTCTCTCTCTCTCTCTCTCCCTCAGTGCATTAGCACTAACAATATTCATACAATTAAGACTTGGTTTTATTTTTCTTTTATTTTATGTAATGTTAGTTTGACCTAGTATTATTCATAGTATCAATTTGGGTATTGTTGATATGGGTTGAATTGACAAAACATAAATGATTTTCATATTTAATTAACATATTGATATTTGAGATTGTGTAAGTTATTTTTCAATTTATGTTTTTTCATTTGTGTTTCATGGTTACAAATTAAATATGTACAATAACATTTAAAAAAGAAAATATTTTTAACACGTTTCTTGTAACCAAAATCTCATAATCTAAAGGCTCTACAGATTTAAGCAAATTTTGGTAAAACTGGATGTTGCATAAGATGTTCCAACAAGAAGAATTCTGTTGAAAGAAGACATGTTGGATAAGATGTCCCAACACGATGTTAGGACATCATGTCTGTTACTGATGTACAAGATTTTATTTCAACAGAATATTTGCAGATTGTTCCAAGATTTAAAGCATGGATCAAGGAATAATTAAACAGACATTTCGAAGCTCATGGAATGTTGAAGATTATAAAAGGAAGACCTAAACCTAAGGCTAAATAACTGAATCTCTTGTAACACTTTTGTAAAGGGAAATAAGGTTTTAGGGTTTTGAGATTCGTAGGCTTTCTTGTGTTGTAAGTCTCCCTTTGTATCAGTTTGATACATTGTGGTAGATACAGATTCAAAAACCTATAGGTAATGAATCATGTATTGTTCTTGGATGAAGCTTTGAAGCAAATCCAAGTAGGTTGTTAGTCAAGGTTGCTTGGCTGAACTTTGTATTGAAACCGATGTCTTTCAAGTAGGGTGATACAGTTATTGTGACTATAACAGTTAGATATCACAGGTTGTGATTAAGGGAGTGAGATGAGTTTCTCTTATCAATTATATGTGACTTCTAATGATAAAGTTTTCATTGGATAGTGATAGGTAAATCGGAGGTTGTTTACTGTAAACCAGAGGTTTCTTACATAAAATTATACCGCTGATAGTGGATTCTTTTTCCTTGCTTGGTAGCCTCTAAATGTAGGTGATTTTCACCAAACTGAGTTAACATATCTTGTGTTATTTATCATTCTGTAAATTTACAGTTCAGTATTTGCTTTTTGATTAACATGTTGTAACAGATGTTGAAACATCTGTTGTGATTCTATTGCTGATATTAAGAGTATCCACTTGTTTATTCTACCCTTGTTTTAAAGTTATGTAGAGAATAATGTTGTGACATGTTGTTAGGACATATGTAATATGCTTTCTAGAATTTCAATTGGTATCAGAGCAGACATCCTGTCTGTTTCTGGATGAGATCTTGGGATATAATTTCTGGTTCTTTAAACAAGGTGTGTGTTTGTGCAATCAGACCCTTCATTCTAATGTTTTCTAAGGTATTGAATATCCAGAATGATTGGTAATGGATCAAGGATGATCGCTACTAGTTGGTTCTCTTTTGTTCTGTGAAGAGGTTCTTGTCTGCAAGGTGTCCGCTAAGATGTCTTGGCATCTTGACTGGAGCATGTTGAAGATGTTGTCTTTGGTGTTTCACTGCATGTGTTTATGATGAAAGGACCTTGGTAGAACTAGATTTAAGACTATGTTTATCCTCTAGTTGTCATGAATGCGTCAGCATCTATGGAAGTTCTAGTTGTTCTATTCGGGAGTAATGGAATAGAGAGATCTGGTTGTTGGTGTTCGCCTTTGATGTCTTGGTACTTGAAAGGTTGGTTCCTTCAGGTATCTTGAAGTCGTTTTGGAGGAAAGATGAGTTGAGTTCTAGAATATCAAATTCATGGTCTATAAAGTTGGTAATCTACCCTTGTCATGACAAAGTTGCCAAAGACACTTGAGATTTTTCTCAAGTCCACTCATAAAGGCTTCTCTGTTATATCTCTGGAATTCTCTAGTTCCTCTTATGGGTCAAGGATGCTTTCTGAGGATCATCAATCTGAAGAAATTGGATGTGATTTATTTTCACCATCCATGTGTTGCAAGGACTTCATCAACAAGAGAAAGTCATAGCCAGGTTGAGACAAGTGTGTCAGCCTTGATGTTTCAACATCAAAGATACTTGCACTAAAGAATACTTTTGGTATTGCTGAAGTGTAAATATTTGTCAGATGGTCTTCTCTACAGGATGTGTGGATTTAAGATCAATTTCTATTTGTGGAATGCACAAGTATTTAATTGGTTATCCATGAAGCTCAAGAGTGTTGGAGTTCAGATGGTTCATCAGGAAATGCAACATTTCTCGCCGCAACAGCTTAAGAACTAACATCAGGTGGATGGTTCAAGTTAGTCTTCTGGGAGAAGGATTTCTTATAAGGATTTAAGATTCATTGCTACTCACAAGTATTTAACGGATTATCCTTAGTTGATGATCAAGGTGTCTGATCAAATTGATGCTCAAGTATCTGGTCCTTGGATCTGTTTGGACTACTTCAAGGATTTGATGCTCAACCAAATGTTGAAACGTCCCATCAGCGAGTTCGTGTAGAATTTTGCTGATTCAAGGAGTGAATCTCTAGAATAAGGAAGGGGAGTAACTTATGCTCTGGAAACTAAACTTTTGTGTGTTGACATAAAGTGTTGGGAACCTTCTTCTAGTGGGATCTGCAGAGGCATATAATCTGACTAGGAACATTCATGGTAGGAAACTTACCTAGAATATGGTACTGTTGGAAGTGAAGATGAAGACATCATAATCTTGATTAATATTGATTGGGTCAATGTATTTCTGATCTAGTTAAATTAAAGTGCAGGAGTTGTGTTCAAATTTCTTCCATGGGAGTATGTATTCATCTTGAAGATTTATCTTCTTATAGAAATCTAGATTTCTTGTAGTTGTTGTCTAGTCTATTCTTGTGACTACTCCTTCTTAAAGAATCAGGCTTTGATCATGTTTGGTTCCTCTGAGGATGAGTTCTTGAAGCAGATGTTCATCAAGGTTTATGTCCTTGTTGGTTATGGTTCATAAACATGATAGAGGTTGTCTACTCAAACTTGATGCTTTAATCATGTCTATGAGAGCATGGAACTCTTGTTCTATATAAGTGAAGAATGTTTTCAAGATGGTATGTCTGAAGGGGAGTTAATCAAGACTGTATCAGACAGACTTAAGCTCATCTGCCAGAAGTCAAGACATTGGTGTCAAAATCAGATGTTCTGACATCAGGGTTATCATCAGATTGTTTCCTCAATGGGATTTGGTTATAGTAGTGGTACATCATCTTGATAGAAGATGATCTTCTTAGATGTGATTCGAATGGATGCTTCAAAAGCCTATACAATGTATGGGAATTGCAGAAGTTAGTAGAGGCCATATTTCATAGTCACTTGGATCTGTGATGTGTGTTTCATCTTGTTCTTGGATCAACTTTACCTTCGTTGAGAATGGTAGCAGTTTGAAGACCAAATGAGGAGCGGGTTCTGATCTCGACTTATTGATTGTTGAAGGGATTTTTACCTTTGGGAGCTTGCTGTGGTGAGAGCATGAGAGTTTATTTCTCTTTATTGGTGTCTGAAGTTCTTGATGATCAAGCTGGTATAGTTGTGTTCTCTGAAGATCTTCAGTTGGATTACTATGCAAATAGTCAATCCAGTTGTTGTATCAAGAGCCATAGTGTGTGGTGTCTGTGATATGATCTGGATGTCCTAACTGATGTTAGAACATCATCTTGTTTTCTGAACTTAGGGTTCAGATTCTGGAAGCTAATATTCACCAGTTGAATCAAAAGTGTTCTAACTTGTCATACGGGAGAATGATGAGGTGAAGACTTTCTTGGATTATGAGGTGTCTATCTAGTTCTCTGACTCATGCTGAGGTCAGAATGCTTGTGGAGAAGTGATTTCTTCTGCTGCAAGCAACTCTTGAAAGAAGTGGATCAGTTTGATGCTTGTGAAACAAGTAAGCTGAGGATTTCTGAAGCATGTATCTGATGTCCTTCAAGTGTGAATGACATTTGGGATAACTAATAAATTAAGAGGCTTTGTATGTCTCTTTGAGGAATGTGAAACATTCTAGGTTCAATTGGATTTCTAGTGGATATCTATGGCTGTAAGATTCAATGTGGATTTGTGCAGGGTATGGATGGGTTCAGGACGAGAGGGATCAATGGTGATTTTGGTCTCAATCCAAGAGTTCGTTAGTTATAGTACAAGGATGGTAATCCTGGTACTTTCTCAGTGTATGAGCATGAAGTGGTTATGAGATATCGTGTTATGATTTTGGGTATGTCTTGCTGAAAGGAGCATCTTTTATAAAAGATAAGAGGAAAGCTTCTGCCTGATGGGTGTACTATTATGGTACACAGATTGCTTGTGGATCAAGCAGTGAGTGAATGCGTTCAACATGTATGTTGAACAAGGAGTGAGATCTTGAAGACATAAAGATGATTCTTATGCTAAGGTGTTCTTCTAGCAAATGAGCGCTAGTTGTTCTTGATAGGGAGAGTTATACTTCTATCTAGGATCTGTTGCTGCAGTAGTGTAGTTATTTATCAAGATCGTTTATGGTCTCAAACAGGTTGTGATCATGTTCCTCAAGTGATGGTGTAATGTCAATCAAGTTACCGTGACATTGTGTTACTGGTGAAGTTCATGATGGACTTGACAATCTAGACTTGGTTCTATCATTGAGGTGTCAATGGTTTGAATAAGCATTGTACAAGCTTCTTGGGAGTGTTCTAAGAATCTTTGTTCTTATCTGGGAGAATTATTTTTCTCTGCAAAATGAGATAAGGCTCATGGGAGTCTTTGTTGTTAACTAGAAGATGTTTGAAGAAATGTCTTAGCATCTTGGTCAATTGCTTTTACTTCTGGATGAAAGGAGTATTCTTGAGGCTTATTGAAATGGCATTGTGGCTATGCGTCAGAGTTTACAAGATGGAATGGACAAAGCCTGACAAAGTGTCAGGAAATTATTTAGGACTTGTGGTTGTTTCAAGTTACTTTCTTTGGACATGTTTCTTAGACGATGGAGTGTGTGCCTAAGAAAAGGTGTGTTAAACATGTCTCTTGATGCATGTGCATTCTTTGGAACGTTAACCCTAATTTTGAAACAGTCAAATCCTAGTTGGATGGTGCACAGTCATTAATGGCGAAGTTACCTACCTAAATTTATTTCTCCATTAAATTGTTCACTGATAACTTCTATGAACCGTTAACTCCTAGAGAAACAGCCTGGGTATTTAAAGGGGGTCGCTGGTTCTGGATTCTCAGGTTGTGTTTCTAGTGTTGGGTTATGTCTTCATGGCTTTTGTCTAGGTTTAGGTAAGTACCATGTGGGTATGAACCTATGTTGGCTTCTTTTGCAAATTCTTGGCTAAAAAGGGTGAGAATAGGTGTGTATTCATCTCGGTTAAAATCCTGCAGTTGTTTTGCAAGGATGTTGGATGAGATGTTTTAACATCCTGTTGGAGTCTCAGGTTCTTCTCTGAGTTCTTCCTTTGTGCCTTGTGATTTGAGTTATGAAGCAGGTTATGTCTTATGACCTGAGTTATATCTTTTATATACTCTGTGTTACGTATACTACATCTACTTCTTCTTAAGATCTTTCTGGATCTCCTTAAGGGTTCTCTTATGCCCCTTAAGAGGAAGATTTATCTCTTCGTGGTAAGTATAGGTTTGAGAGGGAATGTGTTACATCCTCTTCCTCAGGTACGCCAACATACATCTAGGAATTTCAGGATAAAAGGGAAGCCTCATAAGTGTGCCAATCATAACCACCACTCCTTGGAAGAAATTGAATGACGATCAAATCTTCTTTTTCTACCTAAGGAGTTTTAGCTAAAATTTATCAAAAGGGGGAGATTGAAGGCTCTGCAAATTTGAGCAAATTTTGGTAAAACTGGATGTTGCACAAGATGTTTGAACAAGAAGAATTCTGCTGAAAGAAGACATGTTGGATAAGATGTCCCAACATGGTGTTAGGGCATCGTGTCTGTTACTGATGTACAGGATTTTATTTTAGCAGAATATTTGCATATTGTTCCAAGATTTAAAGCATGGATCAAGGAATAATTAAACAGATATTTCGAAGCCCATGAAATGTTGAAGATTATAAAAGGAAGACCTAGACCTAGGGCTAAAGAACTAAATCTCTTGTAACACTTTTGTAAAGGGAAATAAGGGTTTAGGGTTTTGAGATTCGTAGGATTTCTTGTGTTGTAAGTCTCCCTTTGTATTTGTTTTATACATTATGCTAGACATAGATGCTTATACAGATTCAGAAACCTATAGGTAATGAATCATGTATTGTTCTTAGATGAATCTTTGAAGCAAATCCAACTAGGTTATTAGTCAAGGTTGCTTGGCTGAACTTTGTTTTTAAAGAGGTGTCTTTCAAGTAGGGTGATACAGTTATTGTGACTATAACTGTTAGATATCACATGTTGTGATTAAGGGAGTAAGATGGGTTTCTCTTATCAATTAGATGTGAGTTCTAATGATAAAGTTTTCATTGGGTAGTGATAGGTAAATCGGAGGTTGTTTATTGTAAACCAGAGGTTGTTTACATAAAACTATACTACTGATAGTGGATTCTTTTTCCTGGCTTGGTAGTCCACAGATGTAGGTGATTTGGACCAAATTGGGTTAACATATCTTATGTAGGTGATTTGGACCAAATCGGCTTGTTTATTCTGCCCTTGTTTTAAAGTTATGCAGAGAACAATGTCGTAACATGTTGTTAAGACATCTGCAATCTGCTATCCAGAATTTCATAATCTATTTAACACCTCTTTATAGATTTAATAAGTCACCCGACCTTACAACTTAGAATTCCAAATTGTGATAACTACTATGGTGTTATTGAAAGCTCTAACTTTGAATCCTCTATTTTAAATTCTCATCTTTCTGTTGAAACATATTTTTCTACTTAACTCAAGCCCCTCATCTAATTAAAAGTTAGTTTGCTCTTTTTTCCTCTAATTGTTTTTTATGACATAAAGGCATGCATGTTTCTTGATCTTTTATGTACCCAGCCAAGTTTTATCACTTTCCAATTAATGAAGACTAATGGCTCATGCAACTTTATCTACTTTTTCTCATCAAAACATCGGCTTTCTAAAATAGATCACTTTGATAGACACTCTAAAGGGTCAACCCTATAAGATGTGGATAATTTTCTTTATATTTAATATTCACGCAAATTTTGTTATATAGCATCACTTTGTCTTGCTCAACAAAACAGTGTGTGAGTACAAACACCCTTTCCCCCTTAGTGAATGATGAGTCTCACACTTCTTGAGGTGACAGCTAGCTTTGCCTTGTGCATTACTAGGTGTGAGTCTTCAACATCGTATTATACATTTGTCCTAAATATGTGATTTTCTTTCTCAAAGGACTTTTGAGTTTAATCAAATTTCTTTATTTTTGATGCCAAATGTCTTGTTACCATACTTTGATGATTTATTTTTCAATTTTTAAGAACGAAAAATATCAAAAGCTCATCTTGAGATAATGTCAAATATTAGAATTTAAATTTGACCTATACATGCAAAAGGCATATGTTCTTCAACTCTAGTTTAAGGAAGATCCTTATAAAGAATATGAACTAGACCATGTAGATAAAGAGGTTAAACATTTGTTTCTATATTTGCAAAAAGTATAATGAGGGATTAGGCATGTTTGTGTAGGGTTGTTTGAGTTATTTTTCTTTGACTGATTATCTCAAACTAGTTACTTCTTGGAGACATCACCAACCACGTTTATTACGTGAACGAGTATTGTCATCTGGTTCGGGCAACCTAAGCCCATTTTGGGAGACTAGGCCTACTACGGGCGCTTGCCCAACCCAAGCCCAATTTGTATACTCGCCCAACACCAACATATTATATTTCACTTGCTTTTTCATGGATCATTTAACCCAGTCTTAATAAAATTATCCCAATGCACAATATCTCAAGCATAAAGCTTTAAAAAGGGAGAAATGATTAAACTCAAGTGCTTGATATCTTTAGGTCTTCGAATTAACCCCATGAGAGCTCTTTCTATAGAACTTACGTGAGCCCCTTGAGAAGAGGTTGGAGTGAGTTCCTTAAGCGTTACTAAAAGTACCACGTACAACATTAAATGCTTCTAATCATGGATCTTCTTTGGGAAGGTAAAAGGATAAGAACCATTCTTTTCTCTACATGCGGAAGAGACACGGGAAATTTTCTAACACTCGTTGGCATGCACTACAAGAAAATTTGTCAATACCCAGGGCCAAAAACCCTCGGTAACAAGAAAAAGCCGTGGGAAAAGTAAATTACCGAGGGCTTACCAACGACTATGGGGCCCTCGGTATTTCGCTCCTTGGTAACGTCTACCGACGGCTATATAAACCCATGATATTATCCACGGCTAAACCGTGAATAGTTTGCGGGTAATAGGTTATCAAATATCAAATTTTTTGTCTTATATTATCCACGGTTAAGCCGTCAGTAAATTTACCGAAGGCAAAGCCGTCTGTAAATTTACCGAGGGCTAAGCCATCAGTAAAGTTACTCAATTTTTGGTATAACTTTACTGACGGTTAAGCCATCTGTAGTATTATAATTTTTTTAATCAAAAATACCAATATTTCATCAATAGACTTATTTTGTTAATATTTTCCCTGTTTGAAGACAATATGAATATTTTTTCATAACAACTTATTAATAAATAAAAACTCTTTTATGAATATTTTTTTATATTATAAATCTACAAAACTCTTTTTTTATCATGACCATAATTATATATAACATTTCAACAAACAAATCTCAAACAAAAACTCAAACCTTAATATCAATGAGATCTCAAAAAATATTCCATTCAACAAGTTTGATGTAAACAAGCTTAAACAAAACATAAAACATGTTCAATCAAAATATAATGTGATTGTCAAAGTATTCTCATGAGTAAAAGTAAAGCATAATATGATCTTAAATGCTTCCAATAGAGTCATCATCACTGTCGGAGTCATCATCATAGTCTGAATGACGACGACGACGTTTGTCACCTTTGATAGAAGCAACACTTTCAGCTAATTCCCTCAATTGTCTTTCCAAATCTTGTGTGCGTTTATTTGCCTTGCGACATTCCTCTCGTGCAACTCGAGCATCTTCCTCTGCAGCATTTGCTCTCTCTTCAATTGTTGCCATTTGTGCAGCAATCTCAGCAGAAACTTGACCGCTACATGTAGATACACGTGACTGTTGGGTTATTAACGAGGAAACACCTGGCTTGTAATGCTTAGACAAGTCACCAGCACCATAGAGACGCCCTCTAGTCTTTCCACCGGCAGCTTCAGCCCAAAAATTTAGTCGAGTTGCAGAATCAACTTCCTTAGGGCCACTATTTGATGTCTCTCCTACTTGAGAGGCGTGTTTTAGCTTCTCTTGAAATGTTTCCTGATAAAAAAATACTTAAAATTATATACATTACAATATTTTCACGATACGAACTAACAGAACAATAATCATTTAATTGTTTGTTGAAAGTAGCAAAAACAGGAATTTCGACCAAAATCTATTAATTGTATGTAACTTGTCCTTTTCAAATAAATGGTATTAAAGATTTTATCCAAGCATACATCAAAATTTAGTAATTACACTTACATATGTCTTCTTTGATCTTTCGTCCACCCATGAGGAGTCCTTCTTTTTTGTATGAGTCCTTAAGAAGACTTCATCTAATGTGGGCTCTCTACCTAATTCCCGACGCTTATGCATTATAAAAAATTGATGTCAAATGTTAGGAAAAAATAAATTATGAGCTAAAGTTTAAGGAATCAAGTGTTTAAAATGAATGACATACCATTCGTATGATGTGCTCATTTGTGGATATGGAGCCACCCGTATGGACAGATCCACCCTTAGCAGATGCCCGATTTTTCTTATTCCTGGCAGCTTTGACCTTATACTCTGGTGTTTCCCATTTAATTTTGAGCCCTTTCCAAGCACCCTCTCCCATCCAAGATGGACGTTCTTGTTTCTTCCTTGCATCCATCAGAATCTCTGAGAGGCGCTTTGAGCCTTTGCTCTTAAAGATACTCTTGAGTTCAAACTCATCCTCAGGCCGCCAAGCAACTATTTTCTGCAACATTTTAATAATAGACAAATTAAGAAGCAACGGATTAGAAGACCAGGTCCAAACCTCAAAACCAGAAGAAAAAAAATCATATAACATTAAAATAATAGTTCCTTGCAGGCTATAAAATTTTAGTTGTTGATTTTTTTTGAAGGTAATTTAGTTTATGTTTCAGTTAGACTTATACTTTTGGTGCCACAATTTAGTCATTCTATGGGGGATAATTTGTAGGTCTGGATCATGGACAGGAGGACATGGAGGCTGGGTTGAGCTTTCTGGTAAAATGCAAGTCTTGGCTAGAAATATGATTTATCATATAAGTTTAGTCCATATAACCTATCACTTTTAATGGAGCAATAAAGGCTAGTTTTTTTATTTTATCTAACCTAACAGATATAAACCACATCTATTATTCAACACCATGGTTAATCACTTGGAAAAAACCATGGTTCAAACAAGCCTCACGAACCAGGCACTTTATAAGCACTCACGTGGGGTTGAACTTGAAGTTCACACAATAATTGACATGAATTCATCATCTCACGAACACTAAACTATAGTGATGTTGCTTATAGAGTATAGGAGACGGATATTATTGTTAGCCTGCAAGGAACTATGTATTTTAATATTATTGTTACTTATTTATTTTTTTTTCTTTTAAAAACAATTCATATAATTTTTTGTTCACAATGAAAGTACTTTTTTAATCTTATTACTTTATAGTTAAGTTAGCTATCCTAACTAAACAAATTATAAACAAATTAGAAGTACATAAATTAGCTATCCTATTTAGTTATTAATAACTCTCTATCAAAACTAAACAAATTATAAATAAATTAGAAGTACAGAAATTAGAAAAACTAAACAAATTAACAAACTTACCCCAAATTTCGTGAACATCCTATTCACCCTTTTATCTGGTATCTCCCTCCAACTAATCCATGCCTTACGGAATTGTGACTCAATTACTTTGGTAAGGGCCCTCGAGGCCACCCTACACGGGTTCCACCTACATGCAAATTATAAACAAAATATTAAAATACATTATAGACACGTCAACATAAGTGATAAATTAACATAAAACAAATATGTACCCTCTCCCATATGGAAAAATATAGGGCCTCCCATCAGTTGTCTTATGAATCTCATGACAAGAGTGTCTTGATTCTTGCACCAGATCATCACTGGTTTGCACATGTAGCGAACCAGATTGAGTGTTTGGATCCGACATATGTCGTGAACCTTGAGCTGATGAGGAAGGATCTCTGACATGTAAAGATGTTTCTATTGCCTCATGTGGCCTAAAATCTGGAGTTGGCACCATAGTTATAGGTGGATCTTTTGGATTCTCATTGTCTTGTATCTCCGCATCCACTTGTCCAGAATCATGTTGTTCCACTTCCACTTGTCTTTCATCTTGTTGCTCCACATCCATCTGCTCCACATCATGTTGTTCTAGTTCTAGATGCCTTGCATTATGTGCATTCTTGGCTGCTTGAGTCACCTTATGCGGCAAAACCATCTTCCTTTTCTGCTTTGGTGGGATCACCCTACCTTTTCCTTTTGGAGGCATCTGTAGAGAAAAAATAATATATATTAACTTTTAAATACTAAAAATAACAAAGAACTAAAATATATGCACTAGCAACAATTTTATGCGATTATAATGAAAAAAGTAGTCATTATATACACATTTTACAATGATTCACAAGTGAAAGTATCAAAAATATTTTATATGGTTTAATCTTGAATTGCAAAACAAGTTGCTCTAGCTATTTTCTTCAACTCACTTTTGGAATGTGTTGAAGATATGGATAATATGGTGTTAGTAACTTCATCATCGATATTATTATCTTCCCTATAATCATTATATTATCTGCACTAGCATTAATTTGCATGCTAGAAATTAATGTAACATCAACTTCTTCATCACTATGTGTTTCATCGTGCAAGCCGGTTATATCTTCAATTTCAGTTATCTGTTCAACGTGAGCCATCTCTTCATCTTGATAGGGTGTATCATCATCAATGTCAACAACCTCTATACGACCTCTGGGCTTTGTCTTTATCACTGCACACCAACCACGTTTGTCTACACGCATTTCTGGGTAAGGTACATAATACACTTGTTTGGCCTTTTGTGCAATTATGAATGGATCATAACGATCATATTTTTTGTTCATCTTGATATCTACAATATCATAATGAGGATGAACTTTTGTTCCTCTACCTCGTTTTGGATCAAACCATTGACAGTAAAACAAGGCTACTTTGTGAGATAATTCATGATACTCCAACTCAAAGATATGTTTAATGACTCCATAGAAATCATCTTCCCCACCTTCTGTAATCCCCTTCACATAAACCCCACTATTTATGGTCTTTTTACCTTGACTCCATGCTTGTGTGTGGAATTTGTACCCATTAATGAAGTATTTGTGCCAACTCATGGCATTTGATTCAGGACCCCAAGCTAATGATATTAGTTTTTTGTCTGTCACACCATTTCCCTCATTAGTGGCCTACACAAACATGAAATTCACAATAAAGATAAAGTGATTAATTTTTTTACAAGTTTGAATGACAACACTTACATACTCTCGAAACCATTCTGGGAATTCTCCATGTATAAGAGTTGAAGCTGAAGGATCCTCTTCATTGATGGACTTATTTTGCAAGAAAATACTGGCAATAAAGAGAGAATTATTGTGATGTATGTATTGTAAATGTTTATTTTGTGCCTATCTTTGTTTCATTACTTACTTAATATATGGCTTAACCTCATTGCAATTAATGAGAATGTGTACATGAGCAGATCTCCATTCAGCATCAGTCAACCAATGTATTTGGGATTTTCCACTAGGACGTCCAAGAGGGTTGCTTATTGACAATGTTGGCACTACATCATCGTTCAGTCCTAACGCTTCATTATGTTTGCTTGTGGCAAATAAGGTGGCCGTTTTGAAATAGTGGGAACAAAAATATGTTGTCTCTCGGTGTAAATACGACATACATATTGAGCCTTCCACTCTAGCCTTATTCTTCACTGACCGCTTAAAATCTCCCATCATTCTTAAAAAAAATGAGTGTTAGATCTTCTATGAAATGTGAAAGATTTAAAATGAATAAATTAATAATTAGGAATGTATGCAAAATACCTTTCAAATGGATACATCCATCGATATTGTACAGGACCACCAAGTTGTGCCTCATAGGGAAGGTGAATTGGAAGATGCTCCATAGAATCAAAGAATCCTGGTGGAAATATTCTTTCAAGTTTGCATATGATGACTGGAATGTTATCACCTAATTTAATCAATTCATCTTTTCTTAAGGTATTGCTGCATAATCCCTTAAAGAATTGACTTAACTCTGTAAGTGGTTTCCATACAAGATCAGGCAATGAACTAAATGCAAATGGAAGTAAACACTCCATAAACACATGACAATCATGACTTTTCATTCCGTGCACTTTCCCTTTATTGACATCCACACATCTAGCCAAATTTGAAGCATATCCATCTGGCATCTTAAGCTCCTTTATCCATTTACAAACTTTTTTTGCCTCATCAGAAGAAAGACAGTAATTTGCCTTAGGTTTTGTCATCTTTCCATTCTCGTGTTTAATCAACTCTAAGTCACTACGTTGACAAATGATGGCCAAGTCCATTCTAGCTTTTTCATTGTCCTTTGTCTTGTTCTTAATATTCATGACTGTATTAAACACATTATCGAAGAAATTTTTCTCAATGTGCATCACGTCTAGATTGTGCCTTAATAAATTGTCTTTCCAATATGGAAGATCCCAAAATATGCTTCGTTTAGACCAATTATGGCTTTCTCCATATCCTTTTAATTTAGAAACTCGATTGTCTACAAGTTCCCAAAGATCACGAACCCAACAATATATTTCTTCTCCTGTCAATATAGAAGGTGGCTCTTCCTTCACAACTTTATTTTTTGTGAACCTTTTCTTACTTCTTCGAAAGGCATGATTACATGGTAAGAACCTACGGTGACAATCAAACCACGAATTTTTTCCACCATATTCCAGTGTAAAAGCCTTATTTCCATCCATACACACTGGACATGCCAACTTGCCTTGAGTACTCCACCCTGATAACATACCGTAAGCTGGAAAGTCATTAATTGTCCACATTAATGCTGCCTTCATTACAAAGTTTTGTTGAGTGGAGATATCATAAGTCAAAACCCCTTGATTCCACAAGTTCTGAAGCTCGTCTATTAATGGTTGTAAGTACACATCAATGTGAGCTTTTGGATTATGTGGTCCTGGTATGAGGCATGTTAAAAACATAAATGGTTTAGTCATGCACAATTCAGGGGGGAGATTATATGGTGTCACAATCACAGGCCAACAAGAATATGGGGATGAAGATGCCTGAATGTATGGTGTAAAACCATCAGAACATAAACCTAGCCTCACATTTCTTGGTTCATTCGCAAAGTCCGGATGCATCTCATCAAAATTCTTCCAAGATTTACCATCAGATGGATGACGTAAAACACATGAACTTGAATTATTATGATGATGCCATCTCATATCTTTTGCAGTTTCTATTGAGGCATACAATCTTTTTAACCTTGGAGTGATTGGCAAGTAGTGCATTCTCTTAACCGGAACGTCATTGTAATTACCCATCCCAGGCTTACGAGGAGCATATCGTGGTTCATGGCAAAACCTACACTCTCGATCTGCAATCGTATCTTTGTAGTACAACATGCACCCATTCACACAACAATCAATTTTTTGAGACTTCAAACCAAGCATGGACACCAACTTTTTTACTTGGTAGAAATTTTTTGGCAATGAATCCTTTGAAGGGCACACTTCTAGAAGCATGTTTGCAAAGAAATCAATACATTTTTGAGGTACATTCCAATTTGTTTTGCAAGCCATAAGCTTCACACATACTGAAAGTTTCGATTCAGAAGCACCCTCATATAATGGTTGGTTTGCAGAAGTTAGCAGATCATAAAATTCTTGAGCTTCCTTATTTGGTGGCTCTTCATGATTGTCTTCCTTATTAACATGTTCTCTATCAACCTCATATTCATCGACATTATCTTCATTAATCCCCCTTTCCTCACCAACCTCGTTCTCATTTCCCACATCCTCGTTAACATTATATTCGTTATCGACATCCTTATCACCTTTGTTGCCCATACTTCGAAAATCATAATCAGGCCCTATTGCATCCTCGACCATATGTTGCATTAATTCAAAATGGTCTTCATTATCCACATGTCTACTACTAATTGGTACATTTGCTGAGTCAATACGTGGGGCTTTTTCACCGTGATCTGTCCAATACCAATAATTTGGTTGGAATCCATATTTATACAAGTGAAATCTAACGTCACCTTCGGACAATACCGGCACACACATGCACTTGTTACAAGGACATCTAATTCCACCATCGCGTTCAACATTAAGTTGCATTTTAGCCTTTTTAATGAACTCATCAACCCCGTTTACAAAGGTTAGTTTCAAACCCCCCCTATGAGGATAATGCCTATCATATACCCAACTACGTTCTGGAGGGTAACGATCCATATACAATCAGCAATCTAGACAGAAGCTATCTAGACAGAAGAAATAAATTAAAAAATCAGCAGTCCACACAATCTAACGATCCATATACCCAACTACGTTCTGGAGGGTAACTACATATATCTCTATTGAATTTAGATAGTTCAATCTAACTATCCAAATAAATTATAAGAACACAAATTATATTAATTCTTACCTTCCACAAATTATTTTAATATTAATGTACTCTTAAATGACATTTATAATTGATTTAAAACTTGAAATAAATGGACAAAATTAAGAGTAAACAAACAAAACCGATATTTCATACCCAAAAATATGTTCATGAGTTTGTACCTAAAAGATAACATACAAGAAGACTATAGAAATGGATATGATTGGGATTAGTAATATGCTGTCATAGTAATATGCATACATTTTTCTGTGCCTGTCATTTTAGTGATATATATTAAACTTTAGTCAATTTTACTACATAGATATGGATATGATTGGGATTAGTAATATGCTGTCATAGTAATATGCATACATTTTTCTGCATTTATAGTTTAATTGCAGCCAAGTTAACTGCATAAGTTTCTGTTTTCCTTATAAATATAAATATACATTGCTATTAGACTATAGAAACAAACAACACCTAAACAGTCTCATCTCACTTTTCCATCATCTCAGTATTGAATAATTATTTAGTAATATTAATAAATATTCTAATTCTTAATTGATATATTTATATAGATATCTATCGCATGGCCATAGGAAATATGGGAAAGAAATAAAAATAATGCCAAAGAATTTTATCTCTACAGGACTTCAAAGTGAGTCTTGCACACTGTTTTAAGAAAAGAAGATCACACTTGTTTCATAAAAATAAATTGCTACAATATTATGAATTAAAAAGAACCACCTTCATTGATACATGATCAATGCTACAGGGCTTAGGAAGATGTCACTACATCACTATTAAATTTCACTACATTTTGTAAGTAATATTTTCACTTTCCTTTACAAAACAATTTCACTTATATATACTAACAGTCTCATCTCACTTTTCCATCATCTCATAATACCTCCTTTCTATTTCTATTTACTTTCTTCTTTATCTCATTACATAACACAAATGCCTATCTTAACATTAGTATTATCTTCACAGTTTTTCTCACAATTCCACTGCTTCATTTGATCTCAGCTAGAAAGCTCGTCTCCTTAATGGCAAAATCTCCATTAACCTCATTTGGTATGGAAATTTCAAACCATCCCAAAGAGCCATCATCACTGATTTCATAACTCTCTTCTCCAAAAAAAATAACTACATCACAATCCTCTGTTTCCACATGGTGGAAATCAATAAATCTTACTCTCTCCCTCGGTGCTCAAATTCACGACGACAATTACACTTTAGGAAAATCTTTTACAACTAACCAAATCATTAAACTCGCATCCAAAGGACAACAACAGAACTCCATCTACATTGCTCTAACAGCTTCTGACATGGTAGTTGGTGGTTTCTGTTCAGGTAGGTGTGGGACACACGATCTTCTTACGGTACGTGCATGAACGGGAAACAACACAAATTTGTTTACATTTGGGTTGAAAACTATAAAACCCGATTTGCTAGTCAGTGTGCTTGGCCATTTCACCAACCAATTTATGGTCCACAAAGTTCACCATTGGCTGCACCAAATAATGATGTTGGTCTTGATGGAATGATTATAAATGTGGGTAGTCTTTTAACTGGAACCATAACAAGAAGAAGACCTCATATAATGGACCACAGGTGACACTAGAGGTAATTTCTCAACAAAGTTGCTTGGTTTTTACTTAGTTTCTATATATTATTGGTCCTTCAAGTTAAAGTATTGTATGACCCTTAGACATGATATATTCAACTATTTTCATTTGACATTTTCTCATTATTACCGGTGCATTTGTCAGTGTTATTTTCTGTGCCAGTGTTTGAGCATTGTTAATTTCAACTTATATACAACAAATAGGATATATAACTTGTATAAACATACTAACTCAAGCTTGTGTATATTTAATAATAATGAATTATAATCTATACGGAGAAATGAAGCAGAAAAATAACAGGGTTCTGTTACCTGAAGAACTGAAAGTGACAGAAACCAAAAGCTGGAGAACTGAAGAACTGAAAAATAACAGGGTTCAGCTTGATTCCAGCAGCAACAGAAACCAAAAGCTTGTCCTTAAAGTGACTTCAATTTCAACGCAACTTTCTTTTACTGCAACAACAACAACAACAACAAAGCTAGTCAATAACGACAATGTTTCTTTCCTAAATAATGTTCAAATCGATGAAATACCTGATTAAGGTTTAACCGAGAAAACGTCGATGTTGCTCGCACGAATGATCTAGAGAGAAATAATCAGAAAATGAAAACGCAAATGTAATTACGAGTAAAAGAGATGAAATGGAATACGCTGTAGTTGGAAGAAAGGACGATGATGCTGATGGTCTCAAAAGTGGTGCAACGAACAGGGTTAAACTGAGTGCTTACGATGCGGGAAGGTGGAAAGACGCAGTAGAAGGTTGGGTGAAGTGTCGATTGAAGGTTGTTTGAGAGAGAAAGTGATGGGAATAAGAATCAACCAGTAAGAAAAGACGGCGATATTGTATAGAGGAGATTCAACGATTGGAGTTAGAAGATGGAAACCCTTGTTTTCCTTTTCAGTTTTTTTTTTCTTTTTTCTATTTTCTATTTTTTTTTTAAATTTTATCCTAAAGTATGAGATTGAGAGGAGTGAGGATCATGTTGACTTAATATTTTTTCTTTTGAAATGTGTAAAATTTTATTTATTTTAGATAAATATCTATTTTATAGTTATATATTATTATATAAGTTACAAAGACAACAAATGTTTAAGTATAAGATTTTAAGTAATTTTTAGTTCCTTTTAAAAATATCATTAGTTTTTTTTTTAATTTATATTAAAAAAAAATTATTGATTAATAGTATATATAAGTTTATAAGACTTTACCGAGGGTTTAACCGTGGGTAATTACCGACGGTGCAAAACCGTGGCTGCTTTCCATGGCTAAGCCGTGGATAATGTTTAAAAAAGATATAATTGATATTGTTTCAGGTACTCACGAATTACTGACGAATAAACCCTCTATACCAAAAAATTATCGACGACTACATGGCCGTGGGTAATGATCCGTGGGTATATACAACTTTTCTTGTAGTGATGCCTGGTGAGGAATGATCATTTCCTACTTATCCCAAGCTTCAGTCTATATAAGAGAAGAACCAACTCTTTCATGTTTGTGTTGCTTCTAGGTTTTCTATTTCTCAAAGAAAATCACCTGTTAATTCTTCAACAAGCCTGTATTTATCTCACTTACACGTATAACATTATAACTTTACCATCTTTTTCCTAGAATGGCTATCCTTAGGACTTTGTATGATATAGGTAAAATGATAGAGATCTCAATCCATAAGAAGCGTATAACGATGTGGAATAAATGCTATTGAAATGTGAAGTGACCTAGTGGGACTATTGATTATAATCAGTTAGAACTAGACTTGTGTTATCATTTTTGAAAGTTCTACAATCTCTGATAGTGATAGTGATAGTTCTACTATCGATTCTTATGTTTTTATAGGGATTTGGGTATCTGGCTGCCAAGGACGCGGCTAGAAAGTTGATATCTCCTCTAATTAAGAACTTTTACTTCAACGTCATCTACTCCCTCCTCGCGAATGACGTCCCTCAAAGGAATTTCAGATATCTCTTTTATCCTCTAAGTCATGAGGAGGAGAACAGTGTTCCCAGTATAGGTGCTGAGAGGGATCAACTAAGGTGTGGTGAGCGATTAACGCATGGTGTTGCTTTGTGTGGTGAGCTGTCTTAAGCCGGAGCAAATTTCATGTTCTCTTTTATTATAAGGACTTAGGCTTAGAGGTGTTAATTTTACTTCTACACTAACTTTCAAATGTTGGTAAGCCATTCATTTTTTCTTGCACGCCAAAATTGGCTTGGAGTTATTAGAGACTCTAAATAATCTCTAATTTAGAGACTTGCAATTGCGCTCCTTAGGAAGTTTGACCTTGGAGTAACTATTAAAGATGATAAAGGCGTTTTGTTGGATGGTTATATGAATATATATAGACACCATTATAGTTGGTACAAAGTTGATCAAAGATTATAGTAGAATATAGATAAAATATTATAGTGTTGCGGTTAAGAGGATGTGGCTTTTCGTGAAAATTCGCAGAAACCAGAAGTCCCCCTGATGGGCCATACAGTTCAGTTGGCGGAATGAGAAATTGGTTAGATGTATGGAGAAAGTCTTTCCCATACAACAAGAACCTCTTGTGCGATGGAGAGGGGTAGATATGCAATGTTAACACTTCAACGTCTAAGTAAATGTTGTTAAAAAGGTCTAACCTGCAAGAGTAAGAATAAGATAATACTTGTTATAGCTTGTGGAGGGATTGATACATGGTAGATGGTTGAAATCGTCTCCGATTGATCTAACGTACGTCGTGGGAACCTTTCGATCATATCTAATTGTAGTTAATGTTTTAGTATCTTGGATCATGTGTTCAGCCCTCTAACGAGGTTCTCCATATTCATTGGTTTTTCATAATGATGCTTTGGGTTGGGCCCTTGTAATTGGGCCTATTTTCCTAGGCTTTTGACTTCCTCTAGATAAGAATGATGTAAATTGTATTAATTAAAAAGGTTAAATATATGACACCCACTCTAATGTAGGCGATTTTTGTTTATTCTCTTGTAAAAAAAATTGAATCCTCCTCTTAAAATGTTAAAGTTCTAGGTCTTTTTCCTTCTAGCGTCAAAGTTATTTTCCTGTAATATATATCTTTTTTAATTTGGTTTACCCTAATATTGTATATTTAACCCTAATTAAAATGATAATATTTATTGAAAGTTATTTCGGATCATCTTTATGCGACAATTTTTTTTTTCCTTTTTTCATTCACAACATTGCCTATAAAAAAACTTCTTCGATTTTTTCGGTTCACAATATTATCTATACTATATATTCTGAATTTTATAGATTATAGAAAAAAAACTTAGAGCATCTTTAGTGGGAGTATTTTAAGTGGGTAAACTAAGATATTTTTTGTGGGCCCAAAGTGATTTGTAAGATTTAAAAAATTTATAGTTGATTTGAGTTGTTTTTAATTTAATGATAGCTGCGTATAAAAAACTCAAACTTGACCCTATATTTTATATTTTTTAATTGTAATTAATAAAATAAATAATAATATTTTTGTGGATTTGTAGGATTTACAAGACTTTAATAATATAAATAATAATATTATATGTTTTAAAATAAATAGCATAATTAATTATATAATTGTTTGAAACTAAAAGTTAGTGAATTAAATGTCATGTTATATTCATTTCAATACAAATTCTTTATAATCATCGTTAATTATAAAAAATTTAATTATTAAAAACCTATATTATTAAAGATATGCTCTTATAGTCAATTTTTAGATGCTAATTAAGACAACAGCACTCATCAGAAGAATTGTCCTAATTATATATGATAGCAAAAGCAAACCGTTTTGGTATCAAAACTTCACAGTACCATGGCTTTTTATCGCACAAACCTTCCAACTCAAGCACTATTTTGTCTTGTTTCAGTCATTTTTCTCTTGTTATCAACAAATCTAAACTCAATACAAGCACTGTCCTTCAATTTCCCCAAGCTCATCCCCGGTGATTCTCGCATCACTCTCCAAGGGGATGCCGAGATTTTATCCAGCGGTGTCTTAGCACTCACCAAAAGCTCATCACTTCCTCAAGGTACATTCACTCCAACAACAGGTCGTGCCTTATATACAACACCCGTGACTCTTTGGGACAACGCTACCGGCGAACTTGTCAGCTTCGCCACTTCCTTTTCTTTCGTCATGGAGACCTCGGGAGGTCCTATAACTGATGGATTGATCTTTTTCATTACACCACCAGACACCGTGATTCCCATCAACTCCACCACACCATTTCTTGGAGTAGTTGATAGCCAAACTTCAATCAATCGGTTTGTTGGTGTAGAGTTTGATCTCTTTCGCAATTCTTGGGACCCCGCAGGGAGACATATTGGAATTGACATCAACTCTATAATTTCGACCAAGACTGTGAGACTGAGATGGAGGTGGGTGAATGGCTCATTGACTAAAGTAACTATAATCTATGATTCTTCTTCTAACACGTTGAGTGCTCTTGTCACTTATGAGAGTGGTAGAATTTCCACCATTTCTCAAGTCGTTGATTTGAAAACTGTGCTCCCAAACACCGTTCAGATTGGTCTATCTGCTGCTACATTAACTAATCAATCCTACAACATCCATTCATGGTCATTCACATCAAACTACATAACAAGAACAAGAAGGGTCTCAGACATATGAATAATGTTGTTACAAGCTATGCTTACTAGCAGCTTGTAATAATAATTTCCTACTGTTTCTAAATAATACCCTGTTTACTAGCAGCTTGTGTGACCTCTATGTGATTTCTTTTATAATTAAGACTTTGCTTGAACAATGTTTCTATAAACGTTTCTTATTAATTCTGTGTTCTCTTTCTTTTCTTTTTCTTAACTATGCAAATACATGTGCCATCATAGAATAACATACTAAAAAAATTATATTATACTAAAAATTTAGTACATGCTTGATAATAGACTCATTCTCAATGTTCTCGATGATAATGAAAAGTGTTGTCCATGTTCTAAATAACATACTCATCAATTTTTTATTACAATGAAAAATGTTGCCCATTAACATAGGTTTAGAAGAAATGGTATTATGTTTCTGTGGTTAAGTTGGAAGAAGGTGTGCCAAGTTAAAAAATATGGTGGTCTTAAAATTAAACATTGTGATATTTTTAATCAAGCGCTTATGTGTAAGTGATTTTAGAGAATTTTAAATAAGAAAGAGGTTATTTGGCATGAGCTTTTTTCCTACACGATGGGGAGATTCAAACTCTGGTTTGCGAGGATGAGATCAATGGATACGGCAAATAGCACTCAATATCGTGGCTGGATTTGAAAGTATTAGGTCTTGAATTTTCTCATTCTAACTTTAACATTTTCAATTGTTTTAGAGGGAAACTTTGAAATGGAAAGACTTTAAGTTTTTTTTTGAAATCTAGGTGGTTGGGAAGGAAAAGTTAGAGAAAGTTTTTCTAGATTTATTTGGGTGTGTAAAGTTCTTGCCTTTGAAGATAAGGGATGCGTCGTTTTGGAACGGTCTTAATTGGGAGTGGGATTTGAACTTTCCAGCCAATATTCTACATGGTGCTTTCTTGTTTCCGAATCAGTCTGATGCTTGTGTGGTGGTTGGACCCTTAATATTCAACAATGTAATAATCTCTATTGACAATATTGTGTTTAATATCAAGTTTCTTTTTTAGTTTTGGTTAATTTATAATAGTAATTTTAAAGTGAAATTCGATTATTACATTTAACGTATTTGTCTGTGGAATGTCACAAACTTGCAATTTGTCATTCCACAAACTTGCAATTTGTATCGAATTTGAGTATCCCTTACTTATTAATTCTATTCGATTAAAAAAATCATTCATTTTAATTCTAACATATTAAAAACCACATATTTTAACTAGTTGTTTATTCACAAACACATGTTCAATTTTATAATAAATTCAACTTTGTATAATAGATCTAATTGTATTTGTATAATGTATGAATTGTATGAGTAATGATTTCTTTAGTAAGTAATTTCTATAAAAAGCAACACTAAAAGAATTGAAATTTGAAAAAGAAAATATAGTTAATGTATCACAATTATTTTCATTTTATTGTGATTACATTTATTTTTTTTAAAATTAATTCTTAAATCCCCTTAGTATATTATTTTTGTAATAAAGATAATTTAGTATATATAAAATCATTATTCTTATTTTTTATATTTAAATCACCTTAGTATATTATTTTTGTAATAAAGATAATTTAGTATATATAAAATCATTATTCTTATTTTTTATATAAAAAGAAGAACTCATTTAAAAACATTTGGGGAATGGATGATTGCGATTGGTCGGCTCAAGCTGTTGAAGGCCAATCTGGTGGAATATATCAATATGGCGCAAGAACGTTTTTTATCCAATGTCCAACTTTTATGGAATTGGATACTTAGGGATCAATGCTTTGTGGAGATACCTTAACTGTTACTTTGTGAATACATACTTTTCATGTGACATTGGGGAGAAGAGAAAAATGTGGTCGTGATTGATATAAATTAGGTTCAGTTTTCCTAAGGGAGAATGGCTTATCGCGGGAAACCTTAATGTAATCAAAATAAAGGAAGAAAGGCAATGTAAAGGGAAGGTTGACATGGAAGCTATGGAGGATTTCGCAGCATTCATGGAGGATATGGAGTTGGACGATCTCCTAGTGGTTGGCAACATTTTCACATGGTTCAACTCCAATGGCAAATCCAAGAGCAGATTAGACAGATTCCTCGTATCAGAAACTTTGATTAAGGAATTAGGGGTTATGTTTCAACACGTTAGAAGACGCGACATTTTCGATCATAAATCAATTTGGGTTAAAGCGAATAAAACAAATTGGGAGCCAAAACCTTTTAAGGTTTACAACTGTTGGTTATATCACCCCGAGTTTATGGACTTTGTCAATAAGGTGTGGAATGCTACAGACTTTAAAGGAAATATTTGTCAAGTTTTAGTTAGGAAATTCAAGTTGTTGAGAGATCATTTGGGATGGTTGAATGTAAACGTACTCGGCCGAATTTATCATAAAATAGAAGAAGGGGTCGAAGTTCTTAATGGGGTTGAGGATGCAATGTTGGATTTGTTTTCTGTTGTCGCTACTTGAAAATGCAACGACGGAGAGGCGAAATGGAAAGACAGAAGAATCGACATCGAACTTTATTTATCCCAAAAGGGGAAGGGAAAACATCCCCCGAGAAAGAAACGGATAAGATGGTCTCTCAACCAAGAGAAAGGGTTCGGAAGCCGGTTATGCGGAGGGAAGGTATTAACACCCCTCGCATCCATCGTACTCAATGGAAACCATTTGTTTTTCTATGTGTGAAGGTATTTGCTAACGGGTATTGTTGTATAAGTGTGTTTTAAAGGGAGAGAGAAAGGTTAGAAACGGGGAAAAGAGAAGGTGAAGAGAGGGAAGAAAGAGACTCGGTGGGACTTCGCAGTCTTATGCCTACGTATTCTCAACAGGTATGAGAAAGTCAGAGTCAACATAGTTCGGAGGACTATGGATAAGAAGACATGAAAGTACTCGGCGAGGATTAGGGCCCTCGTGCCTACGTATCTTTACTTAAAAGAAGTAAAGAATTAGAGCAATCGTAGTTCGGCCTACGGTTAACTGGGAAGTTATGGTAGACGATGCTAATATATGCATTCTAGCAGTTAAGTGTATTGCAGCTCGCTTGTGGAGTCTTAGGCGTTACCTGTTTGCGGTAGAACGGACATAGCATGTCCTTCTCTGGGGGAGATCGCGGGACTAAAGGTGGAAAAGAAAGAAGAGTGCTCGCTAGGATCATCGCAATCCTATGCCTACGTATTCTCAACATGCATGAGAAATCAGAGCAGCCGTAGTTCGGCCTACGATTAACTGGTATTTTTGGTGGATGGTGTTAATGTGCACATTCTAGCAGTTAGGTGTATTGCAACTCACTTGTAGAGTCTTAGCGTTACCTGTTTGTGGTAGAACTGACGTAGTATGTCCTTCTCTGAGGGAGATCGGAGGACTAAAGGTGGAAAAGAAAGAAGAGTGCTCGCTAGGATCATCGCAATCTTATGCTTACGTATTCTCAACAGGCATGAGAAATTAGAGCAGGCGTAGTTCGGCCTACGGTTAACTGGTATTTTTGGTGGATGGTGTTAGCGTGCGCATTCTAGAAGTTAGGTGTATTGCAGCTCGCTTGTGGAGTCTTAGGCGTTACCTGTTTGCGGTAGAACAGACGTAACATATCCTTTTGAAAAGAGAAGTTTTCACCATCGAGGCAAGATGTCACATTTGATTTGTGAAAGTTATTTTTAGGAGTGAAATAGGTCCTCAGATGGTGTGGCGAATACAGTCAAGTCTTCGTATTGAAAGAAGAGTATCGAGACTACATATTCTACTGTGAGTATCCTAATACTCGGAGAGAAAGAAGTTTGCACTCAATCCTCTCTCTTTAGTTCAACACAAAGAGAACTTCGTTCTCTTATTAAACATGTTTTGTTCTCGAATGGTAAGCGCTTTACAAAAGTGAATCCTAAAGGTAATGTTAAGCACTCAGGATAGGAGAAGGCATACGCCCAACCACTTCAAACCATTCAAGTTTTATTAGGAAAATAGTTTTGAAAATGTACTTGGTACAAGACCAAGGTTTAAAGAGACAAAAGAAATGGAGAAAATTTTGTAAAAGAGAAAAGATGGTGAATTGGTTTAACAGTTTGTTGAGAAAATCTGTTTGACGTTGGATCAAGGGTTTGACTTATATCTGCGTGTAAAAACATGGTGGAATGGAAGTGGTTTGAAAATGTCTTGACGACTGTCGCTACCGCGAAAATAAGGTACCGGCAAAACAGAAGAGTCGCCACCTTTCGTTATTTATCCCTCAAAATAGGAAAGGAAACGATCGGAAAAACCTGACGAAAAGGTATAAGACAAGGTCATCGCAACCATGTCTGGGTTCGGGAGTCGGTTACGCAAGGGGAAGGTATTAGCACCCCTCACGTCCATCATACTCGATGGGATCCATGCTTGTTGTGTTTATCTGACGGGTTTATTTAATTTATCTACCTATCAAGGCTGGCTCAAAAACAAAAGAAAATGACTCGGCAATGCGTCGCGCTTTATGCCTACGTATTCTCATCAGAGAATACGAAATCAGAGTCAACGTAGTTCGACTAACTACGGGTTACGGGGAAGGTGGCTCGCCAATACGTCAGTATTGTGCCTATGTACTCTCAATAGGTATGAGAGATCAGAGCTTACGTAGTTCAGGATAATACAGATTACGGGAATTCAGATTCATCTGTTTTTCCGAGTAGGGTTAACAAACAGTTCTAGCAGTTTGGTGTTTGCAGCTCGACCCTTGGAGACTTATGCGTTACCGTTTGCGGTAGAACTGGGAGTTAACGACACTCTTTTCTTCAGAAAAAGCTTCCTTTGACTTATGGGCCCACGGGGCAAAAAGTTTGAAGTTTGTTTTCTGTCTTTTACGGAAGAACTGTTTTTTATGGATGTTTGCAACTAATGTCGCACTAGAGACTATGACCTGAGAGTGAATGCGTCGCATGTTACCCAAAGGGTACCATACTAGACATTCAAGCTGTTGAAAAGAAACTCTCCAACAACCCTTTCTCAAGTAGCTTAAGGCTCGTAACGTACGACGTCAGTTAACCTTTATTACTGTATTTTGATTTGTTTTGAGATGAGAAGAGAACGAACTCTATGGGGAGACTATCAAGTCCTAAAGTTGTTATGCCAAGGATTCATCCTATGGTTGAGGTTTGAAACAGGGATCTCCTAGAAGTTATCATGCATAGGTTTCAACCTAAAGTTCTAATCATCACTTCCTTATCAAAGGAAGTGAGATTCCTAGGGGATCATGTCAATGGTATATAGAAACAGATGAAGCATAAGCTTAAACAGTAAACTGTAAATAAAATGCATGCCATGCAAGTGAGGGAGGAAGTGTGTGTGGGGTAGGAGCCTCCACAAGATCATCTCAACCTCAAGCCAAGTATGAATAATTTTCAAAGATAAAGGAATGCAACAATAGCAAGTCACATCAGCAATAGTCAAACAAAAAGAGTAGCAGACAAAATAGCTCAACAGCAAAGCATGTAAACATCAAACAACCAAGCAGCTGCAAGCCAACTCCTAACAGCAACAATCCAATAGTTTGTAGTTTGTGTTGATACCCAAGCTAGCTTCATTGGGGAACTCCATTTTCAAGCTCCAATCTTCAATAGGCTCCACCAAGAGAGAAGAGATTCAATACAAAGAATATTGGATGGATGATGGGAGGCAGGAGGGAAACCAAGAGAATCCCTCCTGACCCTCAACCAGTCATCAGAGAAAGGCATCCTCAAAAGCTCTACTCATTATGACATGCCATACATCCCTCCAAAGGAGAGATGGGCTTTCACATGAGGGCTTTGAATCATAGGATGGGAATGGCATGCGCACAAAGCAAGCCATGTTTATTTGAAGGAAGAAAACACTCTCTAGGGCTCTTCCTAAACCTTAATGAGGTATTTACTTACTTACCATTATATCAAGAAGGAATACACTACTTAGAATCATCTAATGGCCCATTACAAGGTTAACACATGAAGTTCTCTAAGTTAGAATCACCTAAATTGAAGTTAATTTGTAAAATGGGGAACTAATTGAAAATCATTCCTAAAAATTCTAAGGAAAATATCATATCATCCTACATGTATCAACATTCCACGGTAGAGAAGTCATAAGTTAAACCTAAATCAAAAAGGTTCAAACTAAACCTAAAGTTCAAGGGTACATCAAAGGGATTCAATCATGAACACTCCTAAACTACTATCCCAAAACCTTATTTAAAATCATCTAAAAATCATGATAAAAATCACACAACATCATCAACATGTATATAATCAGCATGTAAAATCTCAAGATCAAAATCAGAAATATGAGTGAGAAATAAAATGGACAAAATCAGCATACAATTATTCCACCATTAGCAACATATTAAACTAGAAAATATGAAATAAAATGGAAAATGCATGGAAAATTAAAATAAAAAGCATGATAAAATCCTAAACATCTCAGTTTATATCCACAAATTTTTCCAGAATTTATTATCAACATTTACTAATTTTTATGAATTAATCCTCACAATCAATTAAAACAAAAATTAACATAAAAGAAATTGAGAGAAAGAACTGAAAGGGGTGCAGTTAGCAGTAAATCCAAGCACAATTCTCGCCTGGTCCCATGAACGGGGGTGCTAGTAGCACAAGGGCGCTAGGCCCATCTGAGTTTGAATTCAGCAAACAAAAATATGCCAGGGGGTGGATTAAGCAGGCATTCTAAGTGTTAATTTCAGGATGGGCCTGCTGGTGAGGTGTTGATAGCGCAAACAGACTAAAGCCCAAAACAAATAACAATTCACTCAGCTTCACAATTAAAAGAAAAAGGATCCACGTGAGGATCGAACCTACGCACTCTTGGTCTAAGTAGTGAAGTGAACAAAACTTGGGATATTCACTTATACAAAACGACTGTGTTTTGGGGGAGGGGGTACGTGGCGCAAGATTGGATTACCCAGTCTTCGTCTTCCTCACGAATGGAGGGTGGAGATTACGTCTTCTCCAATTCAAAATTCTACACGCAGTAAACTCGCGTGCAGGCCGGCCGGCGACGGTGGTTTTCCGGCAATCTTCGAGCATCCCTATCTCTCTCAATACTCCACCATTCCAAACGATTTTTGAACCCAAGTTGTGTGAAATTTCACGAGGATTTCAATTATACTAATGAATCACGCTGAAACCTCAAGAATTAAGAAATCCTAATCTCAACCGAAAACGGATCCACTCCTAATTTGTCACTAAACCTCAATTTTTCAGCCCAGAAATCATCTACACCTTACTTGTAACCTAACCACATGATTCTAAGCAATTAAAAACGCATGAATGGAGAGGAATGTCAAGAAGTAGAAACCTGGTTTTAAGCTTTGATTGTGGTGGTTTCAGACCTCAATTCTCTTCCAACAAGTGCATAAAGCTTCAATGATTGATGGTGAACGATCCTTGATAATCAATTCTTGATGAAACCCTCTGATTCTTCAAAAACGAAAACTCACTTTCAAGCTTTTTCTTCACCTTGATCCAATGGTTTCTTCACAGGATTTGGCACTAGAAGCTCCCCAAACTGATCCATATCCTATTTATATTCTGTTTCACCACTTTGGAGGCCCAAACCAAGCCCAATTGTGGATTTTTTTATTTTCACTTTCTTCCAAAAATTCAATGATGATATGCACGTTTTTGCTTTGTTTCTTCTTCAAACTCAGTCCAAATAACTCACTTAACAATTGTGGAGTGTAATTGAATGGTTTCCCTCCTTTGATTTCAATCCATGGAGTGTGTTTGATATGTTTCTTCATTATGAAGCAATATTCCAAATGGCCATGTTATGAACCTCAATCCAAAATTGTGATAATGCCAATCTCTTTAGAATATCAATTCCATTCAAAATGACCACAAATTTGGCTTGAAAACATGTTATTTCCAATTGTTTTGAATTTTCTCATTTTAATTCATTAAAATGGCCTTTATGTGAAATTTCTTCAACCAATGTTTGATATAATCCATATCAATGGACTCTTGATACTTGGCTAAGCAAAAAACGTCATCTTGAGCAACTTTCATGTTGAACAAAAATCCATTTGAAGCTTGCAAGATGATGAAGTTGACCTATGATTCAAAATGACCTGTAATGTCCAAATACCCAAAATACCCTTGACTTGTCAAAGCCATGACTTGAGTTCTAAAAATCCAATCATGGACTTATAGTATTCTTTAGAAAGCTAAGAAGATAAGGAACAACATTCATGTTGACCAAAAGTTCATAGGAATCATCCTTCTAGGGCAAAAATGTCATGCAAGTTGGGTAACTTTCAAGCTCCAAATTCACATGCCTCAGATGACCTGTAACTTGTCAGGCTCATAACTTGAGTTCTATAAACCCTATCAAGGACTTCTAGTACTCAAATTAAAGCTAAGATCATGCCCTAGAACAATCATGTTGGGGTCAAGATGAGATGACAATCATATCTTGAGTTAAATAGTCTTGAAGTCAGGGGTCAAGTTAGGGGATTTTACACTGTCAAGTCTTAGAAACCCTATCCTGAAACTTCTCAAAATCTTCAATCATGATGAGTTAACCTTGGAATCATCCTTATAACACCTCATTTGACTTAGGGTTGACCCAGTCAAACCCTAATTGCACCACTCATGGCTGAGGCTTCTTAATCTTGCATAATGACCTGTCTAGGCCTCAAAGTGATCTTCAACACTTCTCATGAGCTCTCTCAAGACCTCCAGTCCATCCTCATGGCTTCAGAATCATCTGATGGCTTTCCACAACTCTCAAGTTAGGAGACACACACTTTTGGCTTCAACCACGCTCTCTGAGGATCTTTTAACTTCTCTGACAAGGATATCAACCCTTGAACATCTGAATAACCTTCTTAGCTGGCTTCATAGTCTTATGTAGCTCTTAGTTGGTAATCATACCTCTTGGTCTCCTGCATACATGTCAATGAAATGCAAATGATAATGCTAATGTGAATGAAATGAAACATAAGCTAGGTAAAGAAAGGTTGGGCAAATTTTGGGGTGCAACAACGACGAGTCGAGGGTTTGAATTGAAAACGGAACCGGCTTGATGACGAGTCAAGGGTTAAGGTGTGAGAAACGATACTAGTCCCTGAGGGTGCTCCTAACATCGAGTCCACAATAAAGTGTGACAGTATGTGCAATAGGTTGATGGCGAATGCGGACGAGCATCCGACTTACAGACGAGTGTTTGAAAATGGCTCGATGACGAATCGAGAATTAGTTTGAAAACGGTTTAATCTACGCTAGTCCCTAGGGGTGCTTTTAGAAGATAAACCACAATCAAAGAAATATGAAAGCGTACATCAGAATGGGAGAGGGGTACATGTAAATTACATGGGATTGCACGAAATAAAAGGTCTCGTTGTCAGGTAGCCCAAGAGAAAGCCGTGTGTGTGCAATGTGTTCTAAACTAAGCCTTAAGAAAAAGTTGAACACAACTCCAAGCTAGGGTTTCTGACAAAGTTCAAAGATCCGTTACTCGGACAAACAACCAACAGTCCACCAATTTAGGATTTTATGGTTTCGATAGTTGTTAAGTGTTTTGAAAGAATGTGAATAAGAGAAGAAATGAATATGAATATATACAAGATATGAATAATATACAGGATATATATCAATATAAACAAGATAATATTCACAATAATATATCTAAACAAATATTAACGAGTATATGAACAAGATAATATAAATCAAGATAATATCGAATGAAAATAAAACAGTAGTATATTTGATTGGAAATAAAGCAGTTGTATATTGACAGAAAGTAAAGTCGATCATTAGTTTGTTATAAACTGAATCGGGACAAAATGTAACGCTAAACCGTCGTAGCTCGACTTATGATGAAAGTCAAACTATAGAAGGTCGTGTAAATTTATATCCGTGCTAAAAACAAGATAGAGATATGATATTGAGGATCATTCTCCGATTTAATCGTGTCGCAGGGGCAAAATAATATGGGATCTCGTCTTAATCACAAACTCGTGTTAATTAATTGAGGGAAACCTCTCACGATCCCAAAGTATAGAAAAATGATCCAAATTATCATTTTCTACAGATTTGAAATAATGAAGGTTAAACGACCTCGAAAACCATAATTCGCGAATCGAAAGACTTCATAGATTGAAAAATTAAATAAAATCGAAAATGAAGAAGAAAAGAGGAGAGAAAAAGTGGGTGGTCTCGGACTCATTACTATCTATCAATAGTTTGACTGATAATAATTTCAGAGGTCTCGTCATTGACCCTAACGAAATAAAACAAATTCAATTGAAAATGAAAAGGTAATAAAATATAACCAAAATATCTTAACTAAATGAGATTGTTAAAATTGATAATAAAAAAAAGTATAAATATATAAAAAAATAAGATTTTTTAGTAAAATATTAGTAAAAATGAAAAACAAATTAAGAAAAACTCTTGAAGAAAAGATGAACAGGGGTTTTGTGTGGAAGATGGGGGTGTATGAAGTGGAAGTCATTTGGGCCCTAAGCCCATCATTCACTTCCCATGAGAAGTACACAGATTATTAAAAAAAGGGTAGGATGTCAAATGGACCTAGAGTCCATTACTCTAACAGCAAGAATCGCTTGGATGGAAAATCAACTTATAACACATGGTACATTTGATGATGGATCGTGAAGCCCAAACAAAGCAGAGAGATCAAAAATCAGGGCAAAAGGCAATATGCTTCATATCGCAAACACAATCATCGAATCAAAACAAGGAAGAGCCACACGAAGCAACTTTCTCCTCTTCAATTCATCTTAAACCCAGTCTCTCATTTGTTGCAATTCGTATTTGTGAATTTTTAGGTTTTGGTTTTGACCTGAACTTCTATTTGTCGCACCTCGAAAATTCATTTCAAGCATACGACCCTCGCGCAAAAGGCGCGAAAATGCGGTTCGACAGAGTCGCCACCGAACTTTATTTTTCCCGAATAAACGGGAGAGGAAAATATCGAGAAAACCTCATAAACGCGGAAGGAACACGGTCGTCGCAACCATATTCCTGGGTTCGGGAGTCGGTTATGCGAGGGGAAGGTATTAGCACCCCTCACGTCCGCCGTACTCGACGGGAACCTCTTAATTCGAGTTGTGATGGATGTTAGCTAAACTTAATTCTTCTCTTCTCACTACTAAGTACTAATCGATACTATAAAGGCTAAAGACGCTAGGGGAAAGAGGATAGTTAGAGGATAGGGTGCTCGCCAAGGATTGGGGCCCTTGTGCCTACGTATGCTCATTCGGACGAGAATGAGAAATCAGAGCGTCGTAGTTTGACTACGGGAAAGGATGGGAGAAATGGAAGATGGAGGGGATTGTGCTCGCCAAGATCATCGCAATCTTGTGCCTACGTATCTTACATTCAAGAGTGAATGAAGAATCAGAGCGTCTATAGTTCGTGGATACGACCACGAAAGAAACGGGTTTGAATTGGGTTTGAAGTGAGTACGGATGACGATTACTCGAAGTTTAAGAAAGATTTCTCGGACCCAAGTAATCGGGAGAGTGAACCAAAGACTTGGAACACTCTCTTTTTCATTATGAAGGAATGATATGTTTGAAAGGATAAGGTTGAAATGATGACGATCACTTGAAGCCTAAGAAATACTTCACAGACCCCAAGTAATCGAGAAAGCGAATCAAAGACTTGGAACACTCTCTTTTTCATCGTAAAAGAGGGTTGTTTGAATTTGAAATGGTGTATAAAAGGATGAGATTGGTCGGATGACGACTACTTGAAGCTTGAGAAAGACTTCTCGGATCCAAGTAGTCGAGAGAGCGAACCAAAGACTTGGGACACTCTCTTTCTCATTGTAAAAGAAAGTTGTTTGAAAGGTGAGTGAAAGGATGAGCAATTGGATATGGTTGAGTATTATCGAGTTTATTAATATTATTTAAAGGCGTCAATTGCTCATACACGAATAAGATAACTCGCATATAAACAAGGGAAAGCAAGATCAAAGACTTGAACCTACTTTTTACACCTTGAAAAGAATTGAATAATTGTTAATTGATTGATAGTTTGTTACGAAAATCCACTTGATGTTGGATCAAGGGTTTGACTTATTATCGCGTGCAAAGCGTGTTGGAAATGAAATTGTTTGAAAAAAGAGACCGACTTGACTTACGCATCAAGGGTCGAGTTGTAATAGGTTGATGGAGAATGCGTATGAGCACTCGACTTACGGGTTGTTTGAAAGTGGCTCGATGATGAATCGAGAATTAGTTTGAAGATAGTTTGAATCCGCTCTAGTCCCTATGGGTGCTCCTAGGAGATAAACTAATAATCAAAGAAATACGAAACATACATCAGAATGGGAGAGGGATACATGTAAGTTACACGGGATTGCACGAAATAAAGGGGTCTCATTGTAAGGTAGCCCAAGAGAAAGCCGTGTGTGTGCATTTGTGTCCTAAACTACGCCTTGAGAAAAGTCGGGCACGACTCAAAGTTAGGATACCTGCAAATGACCAAAGATCCAACAGTCCACCAATCTGGCTTTTAGGAGTTTCGATAATTTATTAGGTATTTTCGAATATGGGTGAATGAATATGAATAATGAGATATGATAATATGCATAATAATATGACAATAATATTCACAATAATATTTAACGGAAATTAAATTTAATGGTTAGTGAATCGAATCGGGACACGAAAGAATGGATCTCATCTTAATTGCAAACATAATGCCGATTAATCGAAGGTAGCCTATCACGATCCCAAAGTACGGAAAATGACCCCAATGGTCATTCACCATAGATTTGAAATCGAGAAGGTTATCAACTTCGATACGCGACGTTTACGAATAAAAGACTTCATTGATCCAAAAATCGAAATAAAATCGGAAAAAGAAGGTGGTCTCGGATCCTTTGTTTCACGTCAATATTTTGACGGCTAAACGGTGGAAACTTCTTCATCGACCCAAAAACAGAAAGTGAAATAAAAATGCTCAATGATAAATAAAGACAAAATTTCACTTCTAAAAAATTTAAGAAAGAAATAAAATCCAAAAGATTAATATATAAACAAAATTTATAAGTTAAATTATAACTTATTTACGAATGTGAAAATTGATTTAAAATATTTAACAAGTAAAGTTAAAGAAAAATAAAACAGCAAGAGGATTTGTGCAAGAGATGAGGATAATGGGGGTATGGGCCTTAGCCTATCCTCTCCTCGTCTGATCTGTTTCAAGAAAACTTAAAAATAAAAAAATAAAATAAAATGAATAAGAAAATAAAACAACAAAGTATTTTCCACAACAAGCTGCACACCGTAAACGAACGGTGAACATCACTAAAAAAGGGAAATAATGATCTCAAAACTCAGATCAACATCATACAAGGCGATAAATCCAAAACGACACCCCTCGCGACGGACGGCGATGTCAACGACAATGAGAATCGCGGCTCTACCTTCGTTTTTACTTCACTGGCGGTGCAAAATATCCGACATCTCAGGTTTTACATTCCCTCATTTCGATCTCGGTTTCGACTTAATCTCACATTCTCCATCTCTATTCCTAGGTTAGATTTGAAAAGGAGCTTGGGGGTTGATGATTCAGAGTTGAAGAAATATTTTAGACATTATGGTTTGAAGGAAAGAAGAAGGATGAGGGTCATTTTCGGAAGGAACAAGGTGAAGAGAAATGTTAAGCTTTTCTGGGTTTTGGTTATTGTTTGAAGATGGAAGAGGTTGAAGAAGATAGGAGGTTTATTGTGTTGTTTTTCGGTCAGTTGAGTTCGTTAGTTGTTGAAGATAGAAGTCTTGTTTTGGTTTTGATAACAAAGAAGAAGGTGGAGTTTCTGGGTAATTTGTTGTGGAAGTTCTGAAGTGAAATCCGGGTTAACGTGTTTGAAGATCATTGTGTGTTAATGGTGAAGTTTGATGTTTGGATGGAGAAAGAAGGTGACTGCATTAAGGTTAGGGATTGTTGGTCTAGGGTTTGGAGGATGGGTTGTGTGCTAGGGTCGGCTAGGTCCTCCCCCCCCCCCCCCCCCCCCTTTGCTCTGCAAGCAGATGGTTTTTATGCAAACTTTAGAGGGTCTTCTCAAAGCATGGTGGGCCGTGTGGAATGATTCCCACTCCATCTCCTCTTTTGTCTGTAGTGAGGTAAAAAAACTTCAATTGATTTTCACTGCGGTAACTCCCTCTTTCTGCTTTTACTGTGGTAATTAATTTGTAACTACATTTGCAGGGATACGATTTTGAGAGGTGGCAAGTAACAACTCATGTATTTTCTTTCAATGTTCTTGCTTTGCTGACATCTTTTAGCAGGTAATATAAATCAAACTTCATCTCATCCCTCTTTTTGAATTGATGTCCAAGCATATCACTCTGCACTGTGATTCTTAAATGGGATGATTTTTCCTCTGGTGTGAATGTTTGCTGCAGGCATCAATTGCGTAGCAGTTTGTCGTACACGAGTTGTTTTTTTTTCAGTTGTGAATATTTTTCACCGATGGTGTAGTGGTGGCAGGGTATACATAGGTATTGAAGATGTCGGTTTTATAACTTCGAAAAGTTCATGTCGGCCCGTCCATCATGGTATTATGCTATGTTGCCTTCATTTGTCAGTTTGCAAATTTGTACATAACGGTGGTTGTTGGTTTAATTTACAGGTCAGGTTTTGTTTTGGTGGTGGGTGTAGACAATGACGGTTTTGCCGCGTGAAATCCATCGCGTGAAGCCTGCCATTATGGCTTTTGCGAACAACAGTTATAGGTTTTATGTGGTTTGTGGATAACAGTTTTAATTCAAGGATATTGAACTAGTTTTTTGCCTTGTTCATCACCGCGGGTACGTGCTAATGTTCACAAAAACCTACTCTTCCTTCTTCATCGAATGATTTCATTATGTTGTAGATTGGTCATGGCGTAATTGTTTTCTTTGGTTTTTCTTGTGCAGGGAGGCGGATAGCAACAGGTTCTGTGTTGCGGTTATGCATCATGACACCATTTCACTTGCGCAGGACACGTCGTGACATTGGTGTTGCGTTGGTTTTGGTTTTGGCTGTTGGCTTTGTTCTTGGAAATTTGGAGGAATGTCATAAGACGCTCCAACATCACTTTAAATACCTTAAGCCTTTCAAGCTGATCTGACTTTGGTTGTTGGGGAAGAGATTCATGTTGTTGAAGTTTCGTTGCGATTTTCTGATACACCTCAGTTAGCTCTGGCAAGCGGCCCTCTTTCATGACTTGGATCTTTTGATATAACTCTTCTTGCCATTCAGCCCCACTCGGTTGCCCAGTCTGTGTTGTTGAATCCAGAGAATCTCAATCTTCGGCTTCTTAATATTGGATGTTGCAGTTGACTCTAAATCAGAAACCTCCATAAGTGCTTGAAACTATCATTCACACTACCAGCAGATGATGCAACATTCAAGAGTGTAGCATTTGCGGAGCGTTTCATCTTCCTGATTCCATCCGCACCATCTTTAGTGATGAGGTTTCTAGCTTGAAAACGACAATTAGTCATGGTAACCAAATCTTCACCAACAGCGGCTCTGGATCCATTGCCTGGAGCTGATACAAATCATAGTGAGTGCTGCTGTTATTTTTCTATTTATTTGTTTCAGTTCTCAATTGCAAACAAGGATTTGCAAAGACCATTTCCATCCGTGAGTGGGGTTGATGTTTTTCTGCTGCTGTAGGTCTTGCGAGTTAACAGATGATACGGTCTGGATGCAAACCACAGTCGCGTGACCATTATCTGATGCACTTTTGGTGCGTTGTGTTGTGTATACGACATTCTTGGTGCGTGGTCCATTGAAGTGCAAATCTCATCCTGCGAAAATCGTTTTTCCACTCATGAAAGCTGCCACTTTAGCAGGTTTATAGTTGAACATTATTGTGCAAGTTCATCACTTTGGGCATATGGACCAATTTTGTTAGCATCACCACTGTTTCACTATTTTCAGGCTCTGATCATGAGCACAATATGGAAGGAAAACCGATGCGCATACGTTAACTACAAGAAGGCTGAAACATCGCAAGTTCGTGCGCAAAAATATGCATTTTCCTGGACTGATTATGAAGGCATAATATTCCAGTATTACGCAGTGAGCATTCGGCGCGGTTTGAAGCATCACAACTTGCTAGTCTTGGAATTTGGCGTGAGTTTGATTATGCAAGAAGATGTGTGATGCTTACTATAACTCAAGCTGCGAACCAACTGGTGCAGGCCGCTATATGCGCAACGACTTGATGTCGCAAGTCACGGCCATACCAGCTGCGGGTGAGTACCAAGGTTTTTTTGTGTCTGGTTGTGCGGAGTATGCGCCGGTCATACACACACGATACATGGCTATGAATTTATTATTGCGTACCTACTGCGTTTCGTACTGTTGTTGCCTTTATTGAACTTCCTTTTGAATAACTTTTGCACATGATGTGAAGAGGCTTTTTGTGACTGTCTTGTTGTTTTATGCAGGTTATGGTTGTGCAAGCTGTAGGTCGGTTGGTGTTTGGAATTGCTGTGAATATAGTTTCTTCTACTTTTTTTCTCTTCTTGGATGTACAGCTGTAACAGATGTTGCTTTAGTGCAACAAAAATTGGAGACAATTTGATCCACGTAGGTGAGGCGGTTCGCAAAACATGTTATGTATTTTGTATCTTGCAATTCTTTTGGTTTGGCAAAAAGAAGTGAAGTGAAATACAATGTAGTTGCTTGCATGGATGAATGCTTGGAAGATACTGAAGAAACTAAATTTTTGACTTAATGGATTTTGTATGTGCCTTGACTCCCTAATGAGCGTGTCTTGCAACTACCCATTAATGTTGTGTTTTTTTTATTTGAAACTATCTCTCCTTGTCAATTTATGTATGGCTTCCTTACCATTTGAAATAAATTTAAACTTCATCTTTCGAGGGATGGTAATCACTGAAGATAAGAACAATTGAATTGATGATAGTATCTTTAAGCTCGTTCTCGTGTAGGCCACCATCCCGTGAATATCATGACATGAATTTCTCCCTGAACTAACTTCACAATATAACCCAAGAAAGGACGTTTCTCATGCTTGAAACAACTATATGACATTTGAAGCACACGACTTGCATTTTGAATAGCCTTATAATCTCACCTGGTCCTCTTAAATTTGTTGTAAGATATAATGGACTTGAAGTGATGTTTAGAAACTACTTGAACAAACTTAAAAATGAATTGAGATAAAGCCATGACCTCAAAAATCAAAACCTGGATACGTCTTATGGGAAAAACATCAGAATAAATTAATTGTCCACAGCTAGTCTTCCAACAAGATTCCTCATGCCCTGAAGCAATTTTTTTCATAACAAACAGGGGTGCTCTTTCAATCATCTGGTGTTTTTGTATGGCTCATAGATTTTATGAAAATTTATTTATTTGACCAAATAACATGATACAAACGCGTGTGTACCACTGCTCCAAAATTTATGATACATCTTCGCGAATGATGCCATAGCTAGACATGTATCAATACTAACCATCAAATTCAAACCTTGTCGAGAGTCTATCTCAATTATTGAGTGTATCACGGCCTTGAACCTTGAAGTTTATTCACCAAACCAATTTTGTAACTTATATCAAAAAGGAATTTTGATTACAAACTTGAGCCGTGGACATCCATTCAGCCTACCATCTCTATTGGGTAAAAAAGAACCAATTTTAATGATCAGGGACTATTTGGTGTAGCCTTAGATGAAACTTGATTCAAATAGTCTTAACCCTGTGATATCTTTTTTTGGAAATTTCTGTATGATAATAAGTGGATATACGAAAATGAAAAAATTATACACAGGTAGGACAAATTTTGGGTATGACACTATTCTTCATCTCTCAAATTCTGTTTTTGTTTGGTTGTGATTCGTTCCCGCTTCCATCCTTGATTCGGATTGTGGGTTTGGTTTATTTGGGTATAGGTTGAAGATTTGGGTTGAAGGATTGGAGAAGGAGATCTGGGTTTCTGAAGGTGGAGATGGAAATATTTAGGTTGAGGGTGGTTGAAGGGGGTTGGGGTTTATGGGTCTGCAGATTAGAAGAAGAGGGAGGTTCGTTATGTTTTCGTGAAGGAGAAGAATAAAGGTTGATTATGTGAATCACAGGTGGAGCCAATTTCATGTTGTGTGTTGTAGTTTTTGTGATTGTGTGGCTGGGCTCATTTTCTATGTTATGCGGGTTGTACGATTGTTTTACATGTGCCTATTGTCGCTTGCGCGAAAATAAGGTGCCGGCATAACAGAAGAGTCGCCACCTTTCGTTATTTATCCCTCAGAGCGGGAAAGGAAACGATCGGAAAAACCTGACGAATAAGGGAAAGACAAGGTCATCGCAACCATTGTCTGGGTTCGGGAGTCGGTTACGCAAGGGGAAGGTATTAGCACCCCTCACGTCCGTCGTACTCGACGGGATCCTCGCTTGTTTGTTTACTTGGATGGGTTGGTTATAATCTATCTACCTATCAAGGCTGGCTGAAAAAGAAAAGAAAAATGACTCGGCAAAGCATCGCGCTTTATGCCTACGTATTCTCATCAGAGAATGAGAAATCAGAGTCAACGTAGTTCGGCTAACCACGGGGGAGGATTGGGGAAGGTTGCTCGCTAGGACATCGCATCCTATGCCTACGTACTTTCATCTGGTATGAAAGATCAGAGCAAACGTAGTTCGGGAAACTACGGGTTATCTCCTAGAAGAAGTGTTTTTTATTGTGTTTGCAATCTCAACCGCACTAGAGACTATGACCTGAGAGTGAATGCGTCGCATGTCACCCAAAGGGTACCATACTAAACATCCATCCTCAGATGGCTTAAGGCTCGTAACGTACGAAAGAAATCATTCATGATTACTGTATCTTAAACTGCTTCGAGATGAGAAGAGAACAAGCCCAACTAGGAGGGAGACTATCAAGTCCTACTGTTATCATGCCATGGATTCATCCTATGGTTGAGGTTTGAACAGGGAACTCCTAGATGTTGTCATGCATAGGTTTCAACCTAAAAGTCTATCATCAAATCCTTATCAAAGGAAATGAGAGTCCTAAGGGATCATGTCAATGATACATAGAATACAGACAAAGACATCAGCTTTAACAGTAAAATGCATGCAATGCAAGTGAGGGAGGAAATGTGTGTGGGGTTTCAGCCTCCACAAGCTCATCTCAACCTCAAGCCAGTCATGAAATAACAGTAATCATACTGAAAATAATCAACATGCTATCAAGCAAAACAGTAAACTGCAATCATACAGATAAAGGAAATGAAGTACCATCAGGCAAACAAAACACACTTGAGAAAGAATCACCTACTCTCTAATCCTAATCCCAATCACAGAGTCCTAATCAAATCTAAGCAAAGCTCTCAAGCAGAACCCTAAGCAGGAGAAATCATTCCCAGTCTTCAAGCTTCAGAATAAGCTTACCAAAGAAAGGGAGCTAAGCAAGCAAGCTCATAGTGTCTTCCTCAGGAGAACACTAGGAGGTGTATACTCAGGAATCATACCCTATGTGGCTCAACCACTGTGATCAGTTTACATCCCTCCTCAGGAGAGATTAAACTCACAAGCAGGCTCCAACATCACTGGACATTTAGGAAATCCTATCTGAACTAGTGGAACTAAGTGAATAGACCCATAGGACCTTCCTCAGGAAAGTACTAGGAGGCTTCCACTTAGGAGTTGTATCCCATGTGGCTCAACAACATGTGATCAGTTTACATTCCTCCTCAGGAGAAATTAAACTCACAAGTTGGCTCCAACATCATTGGATACTTAAGAAATCCTAGATCAACTAGTGGAACTAAGTGAATAGACCCATAGGACCTTCCTCAGGAAAGTACTAGGAGGCTTCCACTTAGGAGTTGTATCCCATGTGGATCAACAACATGTGATCAGTTTACATTCCTCCTCAGGAGAAATTAAACTCACAAGTTGGCTCCAACATCATTGGATACTTAAGAAAGAGGTGAGAAGGAAGGATGAAAGTCATTCATAGTGCCTTCCTCAGGAAAGTACCATGAACTTCCTTCAAACTTCAGGCTCTCAAACCTCACCAACAGGGCATCAGCCAAGCTCTGGGTCTCTGCATCTTGATCTACAAGCTTCCCCTCATGATGCTCTCCATCAATATCCTCAAGGCAACACAAGCCCTTCAGCAAATTCCTCAGAAAGATCCCCACAGATGAACAGATAACCCACTGAACAAACCAAATCATCAGGCAATCTTCAGAAAACCTAAAAATACTAAACTAATGGGGAAAAATTTAACAAATATTCATAAGGGTCCTCAACACCTACTCATAACATCTACAAAGGCTTCTACCTAAAAATCAAGATAAAACTTGCTCAAAGAAAGGGAATCATCACCTATGCACAATTCTAAACCCTAATTAGACTATCCTAAGTCTACCCTAATCAAACTAATCAAGATTAATTCTAAAAAATCTAGAAAAAATCCTATGGGGAAGGTTGACTAATCCTCTAATTGCACAAAAAAGAATGGGTAAAAAAGATTAATGGAAAGTACTAAAACAATTCCTACAAAATCAAATACCAAAATGAAACAATTAAAAAGCTATTTAATTGGAAAATCTACTAAAAATATTAAACCTAAAAATAAAATCTCAATTTTATTTTTATAATTTTCTACTCATTTTAATCTACTCATAGAAAAAAGAAGAAATTAAAAATCATTTTTTAACTATTTTTAATGAATTTTACAAATCAGAAAAAAATAAAAGAAGAAAAATAAAAAGAATTAAATGAAATAAGGGATGGGGGGTGCAACAAGTAAACGCGCCAGCTGAATTAATTGGGCTACACAAAAAGGGGGGTGCAAGTAGCGTTCTGGGCCCAGAATGCCCTTTAATGAAACGCTGCGTTTCAATTAAAATTCAAATCTTCCCTCCAATCTCAGACGCGATCTCAGCCATTAGATTGGGTGAATTGGTCAATCCCTGGAACGAATCCAACGTCTCACCTTCATCGTCCCCAATGCAAACCCTAGGTTCTCAGAATTCTCCCTCCATGCCATCAACTTCGAGCCCTTCTAACTCCCTCTACACGCCACGGCTTGCCACGATATAAAAATGAAAGTTGCTCTAAATCTCAAGGGGAACACAACCCTACGTGCAGTTTTCCTTAACTCATCCTAGATTGCCCTAACAGAAAGCTTAAACACCTTGGTACCACCATGGTTCAGAATTTCCAACTGATGTTAATCTTCATCAAACTTCAATTTAATGGTCAACAGATGTTCTACACATTACCCTAACTAATGCACACTAATTCTTGATGATTAAAACTAACAATCTACATAGTTCTTGCAACTCAAAGATTTCTGGTTCTGTTATGGATTGCCATGGAACAAGCTGCAACACTCAGGGATGGATCCTCTAGCCTAGTACATCAATCTTATACCTATGAAACTAACTAGAACTCAATAATTTAAGAGATATAGGGTGATGAAAAACCTGTCAAGAAGATGATGGTGAGGCTCGAGGAGGTGGTTGCAGGGCTTGAAATTGGTCCAAGATGCTCCTACAATGGTGAAGAGCCTTCTGTTTGCACTTGTTGTGAAGGTGGTGGCTTGAAGTGAAAGAAAACTCAAGTTGCTTCAACTTGAAGAAACTCCTCCAATGGCTATGTATCCTTCTCTCTCCTCTGACTTAGCTCAACTTTTCACCAACCATAGACTCTCCATAATGCACTCTTTTTATAACAATCCATGGAAGTCTCTAGATTCATCTAGAATGATGTGGAAGTTTCATGAATTTCTCCTTGAATGAGAAGTTGGTTATCTCATCTCCCATGCTTCAAGCCTTCAATTTGGTCTCAAAATGTCCTTATGTGAGTTATTGAATGAGGATGAGTGAAAAACAAGTGTATTTGTTGCTTGTGTAGGGTTTTCTAACATTGCCTTCTTTCTTAAGTAACAAATTTCCAAAGGAACCTCATTTTTTAAGCCTCAAATGAAAATTCTACTTAAACCAATCTTCTCAAAATGTTTTTTCCAATCAAAATGATATATTGGATGACCTATTTTGGATTTGTAGATCTTCCAAAACACTTTTCAATTTCAACTTTTCAAAGTTATAAGTCATTTTTAGTTCATTTTTGACCAATCATGGAATCTTGTGCTATGAGCTTTTTCAACAATTTGTGACCTTCTTTCTAGACTTAAAATCACATTTTGAGCAACTTTCATGTTTTGAGTTTTTCCATTTGAGGCTTGGAAATAGGAGTTTTAGGCATTGGCTAAAATGACCTATAACTGACAAATGACCAAAATACCCCTGCCTTGTTCAAACCATAAGTTGAGTTCCACAAATCCAATCAAGGACTTCTACCACTCAAATTAAAGCTAAGAAGATCCTCTTCAACATTCATGTTGACCAAGAAACCATAGGAATCAACCTACTAGGGCAAAAGTTGTCTGCAAGTTGGGTGACTTTCAAGGACCCAGATTCACACACCTCTGCTGACCTGTAATTTGTCAAAACCATAACTTGAGCTCTGTAACTCCTATCAAGGACTTCCACCACTCAAATTAAAGCTTAGAACAAGCTCTACAACATTCATGTTGTGGGGAAAATGAGATATCAAACACATCTAGTGCTAAAACTGCCTGGAAGATAGGGATCAAATTAGGGTTTTTTCACTGACAATCCTCAGAAACCCTAACTCAAAACTTCTCAAACTCCTCAATCATGATGAGTTGGTCTAGGAATCATCTTTATATAATCTCTATGCATCATTCCATGATCTCATGGCCCTTGGATTAAGTCTCAACCTTCTCCAAATCTTCAGCTGGTCTAGGGTTGACCCAGTCAAAACCCTAATTCTACCATTCATGGTTGAATCTTCTGAATTCTTACATAATGACTTCTCTGGGCTTCATGAAGGCTATCAAGGCATCTCATAAGCTTTCTCAAGACATCAAGTTCATTCTCAAAGTCTCAGAATCATCTGAGGAGCACCCACAACTTTCAAACTGTGAAGCACACAACCCTGGTTTCAACCAACTCCTCTGAGGACCTCTTGAACTTTTTGATGAAGGTATCAACTTTCAAATACTCCATGAATGAATAAATGTTGGTCAAATTTTGGGGTGCAACACCTATGTTTTGAAGGTTTTACGTACGGTTAATGCGTGAGAAGTATGTGGAGTTTGTATTGATTTGATGGACGTTGCGTTGGGAAATCATGATGCATTGAGGAAATAAACAAAAACGTGAGTTGATAGGTGGCTCCTGATCAGTGGGTTTTAGTTGTGTTTTTCAAACTGTGTATGTCGTTTGTTTTGCATTGTTTTTATCCGTTTTCGAATCTCTTGTTTATGTTTTCATAGTTATTTTCATCCATCTTGGTGTAAGTCTTATTTTGATGTTTGTATCACTTTTGCCGTTGGGGCGTTTAATTTGGTTGTTTTTAGTGTGTTTTTGGCAGGAAGTGGTGACCCGATATCCGTACCGTTTCGGAGACAAAGAAAAGCCGAAGACATGGAATTCAGACGCTTGACATGGGTGCCCGTGTTGCACAACACAGCCTGTGTCAAGAGGGACACGATTGGATGACACCCCCAAGTTTTAAAGAGAAAAATGGAGAACAGAAGCACAACACGGGTGCCCGTGTCACACAACACGGCCCGTGTTGCAGTCCCTGAAGAAGAAAGCCACGCCCCATTGAGCAGCAGCCTGACACGGCCACCCGTGTCCCATGACACGGCTTGTGTCAGGGCCACTAATAATGAATTTGTCATTTTTTCCTGTTTTGTGCTAGCTGAGCTGTTTCGAAGGGCATTTTAGACATTTTGTGATGTAATTTGAATTTAGATTTATTAGCGGTATTTTGGCTAAGACTGGATACTTTTGGATTGGGATCGAGTTTTTACAGTAGAGAAGGAGATTTCTGGAGAACGAAGGATCGATCAAAAGCGGAAGCAATTGATGATCCAAGTGAACCAATTTCTATTGTAATGATCTCTTCCCTTTTATTTTAAGTACATTTGTTTTGATTAAGAATATGAGTGGCTAAACCCCCATTTGTTAGGGGGTGGTCCTAAATTGCGATGTATTGACCTTTGTTGGGATTATTCTATGAGATTTATGTTTTTCACCTTATAACTTTTATTTTGCAACGATCTTAATGCATATTCATATTGGAAATTAGAATTTGATTTACGATTAGGTTTTGGTCTGGAAAGTCAACCTAATGCTTTTGTAGAATAACATTACGGTAGATATTTCCTAGGAATGGGGATACCCCGTAACAACGTGTATTTATGTCAGAACTATTGCTTGATGATTTTCGTGGGCAACTAAGGAATTAGTGTGTAGGAAAATTATCAAACGGTTTTTCATTAAGGAATTAAGGAAAACTGATTTTGAAATTTGACTTAATAAGGTTGAAAACGAATATCTCCGAATAATTCTTTATGGTCTTTACTTGCAATCTATCCACTTCCCTAGCATTGTTCTTAGATAAATCTAAAAGTCATCATTTTACTAGTTTTATATCCTACTACCAAACAACCCCAAGATATTTTTGTCCCTTTGAATACTAAAACTACTGTTGATTACTACGCAGTCCTCGAGATCGATACTTGGGACTTTTTCCCTTATTACTACATCGGTGAAAATAGTACACTTGCTATTTTTTTGATCAGCTTCCCATGAATTATCTTTTTTCTCTCATTTCGTAACTATAAACAAAGTTGTGGACTTTGGTAATGGGCCTCATTATCTTCATAATGATCTTGGACTTCTTTGTAAATTTTGTGCAAATGGGTTTGGGGAAATCTGTTTGAACTTTGTGTTTCTATATTTTGTGGTGATATGGTCTTGTAAGAGACAAAATGACAATGGGCCTTCAATGAATTTTTGGAATGAATTTTGTAATAAGTGAATTTTAACAAAAACAAGAAATGCCATGGACTCTTTTTGTATCATTGTATATATATTTTTTTAATATTCTTGTGGAATGGACTTGGACTTTTATGCTTATTGTACAAAGTGAGGGTGAATTGCAACAAATGGACACCGTACAATTTTTGGAAGTTACTTTCTTGAATCGGACATTTATTTGAATGGGATTTGTAAGAAGAACAAACATTATTTGCACATTATTCTTGACTAAACCACTTCCTCCAAAAAGAACTTCGATGATTTAAAACTTATTTCCACGTTTGAAATTGGATGAAGATAGGATTCCTTGTTAAACAATCATGATCATTCTTACATAAAATCTTTAGACATTACTCAACATGAACCGAATTACACACTTGCAAATATTTTTGACGATGTCATGACCCAAAAAAATCATACCTTTAGGAATGTATTCACAAATGAATTAATCTTGAACATATAGTCATTCGAATAATGATAAACCAATCCTTCACTATGAACCAGATAAGCAACAAATGAATACACTATAACTGCACCGTAAAACCCTAATTGAAAAGCACAGGTCCCACTGGATTCTTCGTCATGAGATATCTGAACCCAGCACAACCTGGTATCTTGATCCACATATGACTGTTTTGAATTGACACACACAAACTCTGATTGCAACCTCAAATAAACACCACTTGAATTGATGCATCCTGACTTGAAAAACCACCAATGGACCTCAGCTCGTCCTAGCAACAACTTGGTTTTGGTCAGCAAGCAATAACATATATTTTTTTGATTTTCTGATTAATGGTTGATGGAAAGATGTACAGATGAAAACTATACAAGTAGGACAAATTTGGGGTATGACATCTGTTATTTCAGAAGATCCAATGTGGGCAAGAAGTGATGCCCATGATTTAATGTGGAACAATTTATTCTTGAAGGAAAGCATTATTAAACAGAAGTCGATGATTAATTGGATCAGAGAGGGAGACTTAAACTCAAAATTCTTCCACTCTTTCATGAAAGGTAGATTGAGGAATAATCACATTTCTTCTGTTCTAGTTGGCGAGGCCAGATCTGAAGAAGTTCATGTCGTGAAAAGGACCATTAAGCAATTTTATGAGAGGAAATTCCCATCGATGAAGCATAGCAGAGTTGTTCTGAATATGTATAACTTGCCCAAGATATCTGCTGCAGATGTCGAAATGCTTGAAGACTCTTTTTCTGCTGAAGATATTTTGGAAGCTATTAACAGGTGTGGAAGGGAATAAATCATCGGGCCCTGGAAGATTCAATATTGAATTTATCAAGAGGTGTTGGGGAGTGGTGGTAGCAGACATGTGTGTTGTACCTCGAAAAATACGATCCTCGCAATGGACACGGAAAAATCATTCGAACAAAGTCGCCACCGAACTTTATTCATTCCAAGGAAGGAATAGGAAAATATCGATAAAGCCTTTTAAAGATAAGAAAATGGTCATCGCAACCAAATTCTAGGTTCGGGAGTCGATTACGCAAAGGGAATGTATTAGCATCCTCAACGTCTGATATACTCAACGGGAACCTCTTGATACGATTCATGAAAAGAGTTAGCTAGATTTGTTTGTTATCTTCTAAGGGATTTGCTTCTAAGGGACAAATGGGTGGTTTTTATATAGGGTGCTCGCCAAGGATTGAGGCCCTTGTGCCTACGTATCTTTCATTTGAGAAAATGAAGAATCAGAGCATCCGTATTCGTGGGACTACAAGAAAAGGTTTGAGGTAAAAAGAAAGAAAAAAGTAGAAAAGATGGAAAAAGAAAAAGGTAGCTTGCTAGGATCTCGCAATCCTCTGTCTACGTACCCTCATAGTGCAATGAGGAAGTCAGAGCAATCGTAGTTCAGAAAACTACAGTTGGTTGGTTTGTGTATTTTATGAACGAGTGTTTAGATCGCATTTTAACTGCTAAACATTGGCTTGTCTGCTCGCTAGGGGGGCTGAAGCACTAGTTTATATGCGCGGAAGAAGGGACTGGACAATGTTCTTTGGGAAAGTTGTTTGAGTTGTAGATTGCACGAGGGCGAGGGATTAGTGTATTGAGAAGGTTCCAATCGCACGAGGACGAGAAAAAAACGTTTGGTGTGTTGGATGTTTTGTTAGAGGTGATGATTACTTGAAGCTTAAGAAAGGCTCATCGGGCCCAAGTAATCGGGAGAGTGAATCGAAGATCTGACTCTCTCTCTTTTTCAACCTTAATTGCAAAAAGATTTTGATAAAGTTAGAGTAAGTTAATCGAATTTCAATTACTCGAAGCTTAAGAAAGGCTCCTTGGGCCCAAGTAATTGGGAGAATGAGTCAAAGGCTTAACTCTCTCTCTCTTTTTCATCTAAGTATTGAGAAGATAGATTTCATTTCGTGAAACAGATTAGAATTGTTTATTTGCAAAATAGTTTAATGTGACACGATTATAAATCTTTTAGAGAAGACAATTGTTCGAGCGTAAGAAAGGCTCTTTAGGCCCAAACAATTAAGGAGAGGAATCAAATACTCCATTCCAACTCCCTTTTCATCTTTATTGAAATTGTGTTTAAGTATGGTTAAGTATATTAAGTTGACTTTGATAAAATGCTCGATGTTGATCGAGGTTTGAGTTTGTGTACGAAATGGTTAAAGGTTTAAACTAATGGAAATGAGGTCCTAGTGGCATAAGTTAAGGTCGATGGTGAGGCAAAAGCGCTCGACTTACAAAAGGTAATAGGAAGTGATATACGTCAAGAGCTTTAGGGTTTCGATTTAAATCAAGATACAAGATAAGATACAAATGAACAAGTAATTGAATTGAGTTTTAATTGTGTACACTAGCAAAGTGGACTAGTCTTCTAAATGACCAACTAGTAGTAATTGATCGAATAGGTCTCACTGTAAGAAAGCCCATGAGTAAGCTTCGAATGTTGTGTATGGTGGCCAAAAGGTTGGTGGTGATGCTTTGAAAGCAATCGACTTACAATGGTGGAAAATGGCTCGACGTTGGATCGATAATAGATTTTAAAAATGGTTTAAAACATCAAAACACAATCAAGATAAACGAGTAGAGTGCGTACATTGGAATCGAAGTGGGGTACATATAAGTTACACGAGATTGCACTAAATAAAAGGTCTCATTGTCAGATATCCCAAGAGGAAGTCGTGTGTGTGTGTGAGGTGTCCTAAACTAAGCCATGAGCGAGAGTCGGACAAAATCTCCTTTGTTAGGGTTTCTGTACAAGGTCTATACTCCAATGATCAAGAATAATAATCAACATCTATGATATCAAAGCCTTCATTGACCCAAAATCGAAAATCAAAATAAAATAAAATCAAAAGAAAAAGGAATAAAATCGAAATAAGTCTAGATAGAAAGGCAAGACATAGAAAATAGGTTGAAATATATAAAATTAATATCCAAAAATTAAAAAAGATAATAAAATGAAATAAATAACAAAATTATAAAAAAAAATTAACAAAACTATTAACAAGATAATTAACAAAAAAAAAGTTTAGCAAAGTATTTAACAACAAAAAACAATTAGTAAATATGGTTAGCAAAGTTATTAAAAAAGATCAACAAAAATTATGAAAAAGAATTAACAAAGACGGGGTCTAGAATACATGGAGGGGTGACGAAAAGCAACCAGGGCTTTGAGCCCACAAACTTGCATCTGTCATACATAAATGTTATAAGAAGCATGAACCTCATAATATTTTTCGCAACTGCGAAAAGGACCGGCGGAAAACAAACAGGAGAGTCCCCACCAAATTTTATTTATCCCAAAGAGAGTGAAAGGAAACGATCGGAGAAAACATAAAAGAATGGGAGAAGACAAGGTCATCGCAACCAAATCTTGGGTTCGGGAGTCGGTTACGCAAGGGGAAGGTATGAGCACCTCTTACGTCTGTTGTACTCAATGGGATCCATGCTTGTTGTCTACAAAGGGGGTAAGTTATCTAAAAACTACTGCTGAACTGGGGAAAAAGGAAATAAAAGACTCGATAGAACATCACCGCCCTATGCCTACGTATTCCCTCGTACAATGGGAAAGTCATAGTCAACGTAGTTCGGGAAACTACAGGTGATGGGGGGAATGTTGCTCGCCAAGACATCGGCGTCTTGTGCCTACGTATCCTCATCTGGTATGAGAAATCAGAGCAAATGTAGTTCGGAAAACTAAACCACAGGTTGGTTAAGTGTTTTTTATGAGTGACATTAAGTTTCCATTCCAGCAGTTAGGGACGATGCCTGTTTGCAGTAGAACGGAAAAATAACATACCCTTTTCTGAAAATGATTTGCAGAACAATTCGGAAGGATAAAAAGGTTTGAATTTGGTTTGTTAGTTTAGTGAAGTGACTTGAGTTAGTTTGAGACTCATGTTGTACTAAAGACTATGACATGGAGCGAATGCGTCGCATATCGCCCCGAAGGGCATACACTAAACACTTTAGACAAGTGAGGAGAAACCCTCCACTTATCATTTCCCATGTACTTAAGGCTCGTAGCGTACAAATTTTGTCATTCCTTGTTAAGTGTCTTAGAGAAGTTTGAGATAAGTAGAGAAAACACAAGAAAACACTAAAGGAAAACTGAAAACCCTAATTTTATCATACAAAATTTTCCTAAGGTTAGGATAAAAGGGAAGTCTACCTAATATTATCATACAAAAGGTGGACCTAGATTTGAGATGGAAGGGACTATCCTAATTGTATCATGCAAAGGATTGAAAGCCTAGTGTCTTTCCTACTCTCATCTTAAACAGAGGGACTAGGAATCCTAAGGGATCATGTGAGAAAGCACAAGTAAACAATATCCAGTTCAATCACAAATGAAAGCAAAGCTAATAGAAGTCTCAAAGGGAGAGAAGAAGAAAGATGAAAAACAAACACAAAACTGACAACCCAAACAAGAGGGACAAGAACACCTCAAATCAACATATCATAGGTGTCTCCCAAAACTAAAACAAAACCAAAATGCAAACAAACACCAAAGGCAAAGCAAACCACCTAATGCTCAATCAGATGAACCAAATAAGAAGCAAATCAAAAAGCAAAGCATCATGTAATCAAATGAACTAAGAGATAAGAGGGGGCAGCCATAAAACAAAAACAAATGGTATACATCCAATCATGAGTGCACAAGAGGGATCACTTAAGTTTGACTGTCAAAATCAAACTTGAAAGTGAATCAACCATCAACCACAAACACAACTGAGGGAACACCAAGGCAAATATTAAAAATCCGAAGGAATGAGGAGAAGTCAAGAGAAAATCACCTCATCAAGGATCAAGATCATTTATTTACCAAAATAAACAAATAAAAACCAAAATAAAATCAAATAAAAAGAAGAAAAAACCCTTAAAAAGGAAAAGAGGAGATCAATGTATGAGGGAAGACTCAAAGGCATCACCATAGGTCTAGGACCATCATAGGATCATGTGAAAATTTCCTCAACATTTTCTAATGTTCAAAAACAATTTTAAATTAATAAAAATCAAGCAAATAAATCAAAAAATACATGAAAATACCCAAAACAGAAAAAAAAATCCAAGAAAATCACCATAGGTTCAAAACCATCATAGGATCATATGAGAATAATTTCATAATTTTTAATGGCTCGAAAGTATTTTTAAACTAATTAAAATTATGTAAAACAAACAAAAATCATGAAAAATATAAAAATGAAAAATAATAATGCACAAAAATATAAATCAGAAAGATAAAAATAAAAGCGAATTTTAGAAAATAGTTTGGTATTTTTCTAATAAAAAATGAATTTATTATGAATTTCTGAAAATAAAAAGAAATCTAAAAACAAGTTAGAAAAATAAAATAAAACAGAAAAACAAGGTGCGTTGGATCAAGCCTCAAAATGACGTGTCAGATCCAAAGATAAGAAAGTGTGCATCCACAATGGACACTAGTCAGCTCATGCACACGGATCCATTTAAAGTCAAAGACCTGAGATTAAAACAGGTGGCATGATGGACGGTGATATCATCATCTTCAACCTCCAGCCACCTACCAAGGATCTGCAGTAAATAGCGGATCCTTCAAACCATAACTGTAATACCCCAAAATTTACCCTCATATTTAGTCGGTCATTTCGCATATCATCTCATATGTACATTTGCTAACCACTAACAAGTTATGGAGGTGTTTTGTTTTGCAGATTTGGTTCCAGGGGTATTTTGGTCATTTCACGCAAATTCTGCTAATTCCTTGAAGACGGGCTGTTATTAAGTTCTGAGGCGTTTGATACACTATTTTTGAGGCATTTACCTATCACCAGGTCTGATTATATCAAGGTGCCAACTCGACGTGGTCGATATTAAAGTTTGTCGAGCACAACTGGATTTAAGACTTATTTTATTGCTCGTGGCTTATTTCCGGCACACCTCCGTTAATAAGACACAGTTTTACTGGGGTATTATTGGATCGTTGCTCACGGTCTTTGGTCGATGGAATTCAATTACGGGCAAGGTTATCATTGATATTAAATCGGTGTTGATTACAGCGTGCATCCGGGTTTGGGTTATAAAATGATTGGTTAGAATCTAAAATTGGAATGCGATTTGAATTTAATCAAGTGCTGAGATTAAGACTACAAATGAACGAACAAGAATGTCGTTCGGGAAATGCTTACAGTTTATGACTATGTTAATGAGTTTAAACATTTGTGGATTTATTCACAAATATTTATAATTTATAACTAGAAATAAAGTAAGTAAATTCAAAACTGAGCAGGTCATGAATATAAAGGAAAATCTGACATTTTATTTCATAAAAAGGATCATCATACAAAAGGGAGTGAATTGTTTCACATTCTTAATTGTGATAAAATTACAATTACGGATATTACATTAACTCTAAAAATCCTAAGTCCTAAAATTGCTAAGTGTCTTCATGATGCTCCTTCGATGCTCTTTACGAATCTCCCATTAACCTGCACAACAAAAAGAACACAACACAGAATAGAAAAATGTTAGAGTTTGTTTTCGACACTCTCAGAACAGTGTCATCATCGAGTTCCGGGAGTGGCACAACCGAAGTTGCGTCCTACCCCCGTTACCGATCCGCGCCGTTGGCGTCAGATCAGGTAACACCTGTTCTTATCGTTACGGGACATCCGAGAGATAGAAGTAATAAAAGAAGCGGGACTGATTCGTTTTGCCGCGATTGGATTTCCAAACTGATACGAGAATAAGGCAACATAGGCAAGTTTGGACTCAGACCCGGATGCCGGCAGGTCTGAGTCGCTTTGGTTTCGAAAGATTCCAACACCTGAAAAGCCACAAACATCATCAGTACAACAGAACTCAAAGCATAAACAAGCTGCATAAATAAAACTAGGCAAGAAGGAGCTCGCGCCAGTACAAGTATGAAGAGGCACCAAAGAAACAAATTTGTTACAAAGGTTCAGAATGAAGGCCGAGTTCAAAACAGAATGAAAACCAAGTTCAAACAGAACAAGAAGAGTGAAATGAAGCCAAGGCTGCATCAAATCGCGGCAAAATGGTTCAGAACGAAAACCAAGCTGCCCCAAATGAACTCATAAAGGAACTCCAAGTATCAATGAATAACCACAAACAATAGTGCTGTCGAAGGCATTATGGTAAGGCCAAGCTGCGAAAAAATTCGAGCCAAGGGACAAAAGGCATCGAGCCTAACATCTGCAAAAAGAGAATCAAAGCAACAGTTAATATTTCCAATAACAAGCCATAACAATTTGTGGCATTTCCAAACCAAATAAGAAGGTCACATTGGAAAATTGGGAATGCAGGGCATAGGCTCAGTTATGAACATTATAGCCCAACAATATACACATCAGTCCAAATACCAGCCTACACCAAGTGAGAATCAACGGCAACTGCATCGATGAAAAGGGGACATACGCATCATAATCACAGTTCAACACTAGACAATAAGAATTAAGTTCAGGCCTGAAAAGAAGAATTAAAATCGTGTGCAAAAGAGCTAAATTCAATGCAAGAACATCACAACAGTCCAGCAGAAAGCCCTGAAACGCAAGAAGCAAATAGCATCAGCAAAAGTTCATCACAGGCTAATGGTTAAAACAACTCAAATGGAACAAATGATAAACCACAAGCCCAGAACTCATGGCAATCGCAGCGTCATCGAAGAACACAAGCGTCGAGGGCTCAGGTATCATCATCGCCGTATACCATTCTCAGCATCTTTTGACTCGACCTAAGCCTCAATACCAGCCCTTTCTGAAAGAAGAAGAGGAAAAGCTAACTGCATTAAAAATTTCCAAATCGAAAACGAGTCAGTTCAATCAAACAAATCAGTTCGAGATCAAAGACGAATGAAATCAAACAAATTAGTTCGAAATCAAAAACGAATTAATTCAGATATCAAACAGATCAAGTGAAATTCAAAGGCAATCTAATCCACATCTGCAAAAATCCAATCAGTATATCAGAAAATGATCAAACAAAATCGAATCAATTAAGAAGTTCTGAAAATGGAAAGTTTCGAGTCAGTATCAAATCCGTATCAGAAAACATCCAATTGAAACCCAATCAGTATCTGAAAGAACAAACAAATCCAGATGAAATCAAATCATATCAACACAAAATCATATCTCAGAAAAAGAGCAGCAAATCGGATCAAAGGCCCAAAAGAAAGATCGAAAAAGAATGTATAAAAAGGGATGATTTCACCTCAGAAAGGATCCCTAACGAAGATCACGAGCGAAACCCTAACGAAGGAAGGAGATCGCGAAAACCCTAGGCGGCGCGAGAAGGAGGCGGCCGAGACTCAGAGGGACCGGAACCTTCATCATCGTCTCCGAACAAACATCATAAAACCACGAGCGAAGCACCGACGAGGAGATCGCCTTCGCCGTTCACTACAAACGGCGGGCAATCAACTCCGTAGCCTCAGCTTCAAACATCATCGGCTAAAGACAAATGTAAACCCTCACGCGTTAACTCACATGTTCATTATTTTTCAGGTTTTTGTAGAAGAAGATGCAGAGGATCGAGGAAGAAAGACGAGAGGAAGAACAAAGTGTAAACGGCGCCGCGAAAGGGAATTAGGGTCTGAAACCCTAATTCTGCAAAACCTTATTTTACATCACCTGGGTTGGGTCCGGGGTAATGACCGACCCAACACCCTTTTATTTATTATTTTTTTGTTTTGTTTTAAAAAAATAGTTTTTTATGTTTTTTAAATTGTTTTTTTTATATATTTTACTTTTATAATTCAAAAAAAACTGTTTTAAAAAAATAAAATAAAAAAGACCTTTTATGTAGATATTAAGGATAAATAATTTTTTTTTAAAATAAAATAAGAAAAACTTTTCTTAAAAATATTAAAAAATAATAAAACTTTTTTTTTTAGAGTAAAACATTTTTAAATTAAACTTTTTTTTTTTGCAAGCTAACATTAAATTATTTAAGATTTTTTAAAACAATAATAAAATCTCAAATTTGCGTCTTTCTCTTCATTGCCTCGTAACTCATTTGATTGCCGCCTAACTCTGCCCACTAATGTCGTTTGTTCACTTTGCAGCTCGTTACATTTACCATTACTTATTTCATCTTATTTCAGTATCATATTGTATATGTTTCTCATATGTAACCCCGCGAATCTAATAATCGCGCTTTAAATTTCTGCCTTTAAATTTCTGTTTGCATGACTTTAACTTCTGTTTTATTCCCTGTTTGCAATTCAATTATCTCACACCTTCATCAATATTTCTATCACATTGCACACACTGCCGAAGGAATTAGGTCTAGCTTTTGACCGCCGTGTCAATAGTCCTCAACTTCAACTTCAAACCCTTACAACTACAAACCCTAATTTTCACAAATGCCTCGCCGCAGGCAAATTTACAATTTTACCCCTAGCATTAGGTCAAAGAGCCGCCGCGCTCATTTTAGGGTTTCCCGCCGTGGAATCCCTAATTTAACCCTAATTACAACTTAACAATTTCAACGTAGAGATCGGAGTTTCTACACTCCACGTAAGCGTGTCCTTAAGACATGTTTATTCCCCTTGAGACCTTGACCACAGTCAAGAAGTCTCTAACCTCCCTTTTGAGGGGAACTACGATTACTCTGATTCCACTCCCGTAAGGATACGTAGGCACAAGATGCGATGTCTTGCCGAGTAAACTTAGAATTAACCCTTTAGGTCTCTTTTCTCACTTTTAATCCTTTGTACATATACCTTAAGCAAATAAATAAAGCAAATAGTAAACATCTGAACAAAAGGTTCCTGTAGAGTACTACAGAAGTTTAGGGTGCTAATACCTTCCCTAAATTTAACCAACCCCCGAACCCTAGATCTTTCCCCGCATTGTGTTTACGATGCAAAATAGGTTTTCCCTCTTTTGACCTTTTCCTTCGGATAAATCAAAGAGCGGTTGTGAACTGAATTGTGATTCAAATTAATTAATATTTGATATCCTATTTCCACCGCAACAGAAAATGGCGACTTCACTGGGGACGTCTAAACTTTTGAGGGTTATCCCTAATTTGTTCATATTTATTACTATTTGTTTTACTATTCATTTACATGTATATATTGTACTCTGATTTTGGGATGGTTCCTTGTGTTGTGAGATAAGTCCTACGCCCGGAATAGTGACATTATTATAGGATGGGGATATATTCGATGAGGCTTATAGGGAGTTGAATCCCGACCAAGCTGATTCGAGAATCACCGCTCAGTTGAGACCTTTTCGAAAATGGTTCGGTTGAACAAGTAATCGTGAAAACGTTTTCCATGGTCGATTGGAGTCTGTGATATTGGGAACCGTAGTACCTTAACACCACCTTGGCCTTATTTAAGACGTAGTGCGGGAGCTATGTGGGAGTAATCCTACAACGGTTGCTACGCGATACTACACTCAAAAAAGGTTCTCTTGAGAATATTGTTCACCCCCGAGTCAGTCGGAAGGTTGATAATATCCGAAAGATGGGCTGATGACTTTGGGCACTTTGTAGAACCTTGTTCGGCAGGTACAACTAACCTATAGTACACTCCTTTTGGGATGGGTAGACCTTGACTCCGCTCACGTTCCTTTAACCTAGGACTTTGTGTGTTTTCATGCATTGCATCCATAAAGCACCTCATTGCATTGTATTTCATGGAGTTCAAATATCATTTATGGATATCGCGGGATACCATAAATAAAAAAATAAAATGAAAAAACAAGAAAAAGATTTCCTTGGTACCCTACGACATCCGTAAATGTTTGAATTCCATGAAATCTTCATTTGCATCATAGCATCATATACTTTCATGCATTGCATGTGTCTTCCGTTTTCTCATGATCGGTTCTCTCGCCTTCCAGTTTCGTCACCCTGAGTTCTCGGCACCAGTACAACACCAGAGCTCAAACTCGGAAAAGAATGGAGGATCAGGCAAAAGAGATTGATCGCCTTAGCAATGAACTTGAAGACCTTCGAGGGGGTATGGGGCGTATGATGGAATTGTTACATGTCATGAATGCTAAGATGGATACCCAGCCCACTGTTTTTCCGAGGTTACCGGCGTTACTGTGGACCCTCCACCAAGTGTGACCGTAGCAAGGGACCCACCTTATGGTCTTGCTCCCGATTTTGTGCCTCCTCAAGCCACTGTTCCGATTAATCAGCCTGTTCAGCAAGCCGTGCCTTTATTTTCTGAAGTTCCTAGGGGGGCTCCTATCTTTGCACCACCTGTTGTACACACCCGTGCGCAACCATACTTCAATGAAACAGTTTTTGATAATCTTGATTAGAATGTTGAAGGTTATGAGAAACGTGATAAGCTTCGTGAGGAAGTAAACACCATCGTCCAGAGATTGAAAAAAGTAGAGGGTGATCAAATTTTTGGGACTGCTGCAAGGGATGTTTGTTTGGTCTCAGGTTTGGTTATTCCCCCGAAGTTCAAAACTCCAAACTTCGATCGTTATGAAGGTGCCACCTGTCCTAAGAGTCATCTGATCATGTATTATCGCAAAATGGCTGCCCATGTTGAGAATGATAAACTGATGATTCATTGCTTCCAAGATAGTTTGAAGGGTGCTTCTTCCAAGTGGTATTTAACTTTGGACCAGTCTCGCGTTAAGAGTTTCCAAGATTTATCTGACGCTTTCATCAAACACTACAAGTACAATATGGATCTGGCTCCTGACAGAAGACAGTTGTTGAGTATGTCACAAAAGAATTCTGAGTCATTCAAAGAGTACGCTCAAAGGTGGAGAGAGATTGCTTCGCAGGTAGAACCTCCTTTGACCGAGAAAGAGTTAGCTGATTGGTTTGTCGACACGGTTCGTCCAGAATTTTACGAGAGAATGGTGGGTAGTGTGACTTCAAATTTCTCTGACATCGTTGCTGTGGGTGTCAAGATTGAATTGGGTATGAAAAGTGGTAAAATGACAAATAATCATGGTGCTTCTAAGGATCAGCCGAAGAAACCTCCGTATAGCTCCCAGAAGAAAAAAGAGGGCGAGACTAATGCTATATCCTCTGGTAGACCAAGAGACCAATTTTATCAATATCCGCAAGGTTATGCTCAACCTCAAGGGTACCCAATCCAATATGCTCAACAACCCTACGTGGCAGCTGTTACACCTTCTTTCAATCAACAGGTTCCTATGTATCAACCTATGCAACAACCTCCTGTTTATCCGCCTCCTATCAACTACCTACAGGCGCCCAACGCTCCTGTTCCTCAACAGCCAAAGAGTCCGGCTCCTCGCCAGAATGTTCCGAATAGAAGAACGTATAAGCCTTGTCCGCCGATCCCGATGACTTTCACCGAGTTGTATCCCTCTTTGGTCAAGCAAGGTCTAATCACTACTCGGGCTTTGGGTCCGCCTCCTAATCCTCTACCCGCCAATTACAACGCCGCCGCTCATTGTTTATTTCATGAGGGTGCGCCTGGTCATGATCTGGAGAATTGTTATGCTCTCAAAAATCTTGTCAGGGATTTATTGGAAAAGAAGATTTTGTCATTTGAAGATCCTCAACCGAATGTTAAGAAGAACCCTTTTCCTAACCATGAGAGTGTCAATGCCATTAGTGCCGATTCGGAGGAAGGTTATGTCCTTGACGTTGTACAGATTAAGACTCCTCTCAAGATGTTCCATTCGAAACTGTTTGAAGCTGGTCTGGTAGATACTTCCCACGTTGCATGCGTAAGTTGTGAAGCCAGTATTAAGGGTTGTGTGTTGGTTCAGAATGATGTTCAGAGGCTGATTAATGAGGGTGTTTTACAAGTGACAAGCCAACCCAAGAAGGATGAGATCGCTGTGGTTGAGCCAGTCTTCCATCAGCCTGGATCAAAAGGAAAGGTACCAGTGTTTAATCTATCAGGGGCAAGTTCTGCCAATCTCGTGTTCGATATACCAAAGTCGTCTATCCCTGAGGTGAATCAGCATAGGCCAATAGTTATTCGAAGACCAGGTCCGTTTCCTTTCAGTGATCCTAAAGTTGTGCCTTGGAAATACGACGTGACGATGATTGACAAGGAGTCTGGGAAGGTTATTCCAAATGAAGAGGTTAAGGACACTGTGACCAATATCGCAGAGGCAAGCAGGATGACTCGCAGTGGTCGTGTGTATACTCCCCGTTCCAATGAGGTTCCACCTAAGGAAACCACTAATATCCCAGTGGCCGTCAAAGACAAAGGTAAGGGAGCCGTTACGAATGATGAAGATGCTGAGTTTTTGAGGATCATCAAGAAAAGTGACTATAAAGTTATCGACCAACTTCATCAGACTCCTTCCAAGATTTCGATTTTATCTCTGTTGATGAGTTCACCCGCTCATAGGATGGCATTGCAGAAAGTTTTGACTCAAGCACATGTGGATCAAGATATCAGCACCAGTCGGTTTGATAGTGTGATTGCCAATTTGACCGCCTGTAACACCCTTAGTTTCAGCAATGAAGAGTTACCGAAGGAGGGTCCGAATCATAATCGTGCTTTACATATATCAGTGAGATGTCAGGAAGATAATTTGGCAAGAGTGCTAGTGGACACCGGGTCTTCTTTGAACGTTCTACCCAAGAGGGTTCTCGATAAGTTGGTTTTCAAAGGGACTGTGTTGAAACCTACTCCTTTGATCGTCAAGGCTTTCGATGGTTCGCGTCGGTCGGTAATGGGGGAGGTTGAGCTTCCTATCCTGATTGGTCCGCAAGTTTTTAATATCACATTTCAAGTCATGGACATTAATCCCAATTACAGTTGTTTACTTGGAAGGCCGTGGATTCATGCCGCTGGGGCAGTAACCTCAACGTTACATCAAAAGATGAAGTTCGTGATCGATGGAAAGTTGGTTATTATACACGGTGAGGAGGATCTGATGGTCAGTAACCTGTCTTCTTTCCGTTACATCGAGGCCGATGAGAATGCTTTGGAAATCTCCTTTCAAGCACTTGAGATCGCCAATGCTATTCTGCTAGAAGTCGAAGAGACAGTGGGTCAGGGTAATCCATCTTTTGCATCTCTGAAGAGTACCAAATCAACAATTGACAGGGGCATTCCTGAAGGTTGGGGAGAGGTAATTGATGTCAAGACCAAGACTGATCGCTTTGGGTTGGGTTACAAACCAACTCAGAATGGAGCTGCCACAACTGTCGAAGGGCGTCCGAAGGTTATCCAAGAGGTATTTGTCAGCGGAGGTTTCCAAGTAAATGCCATCAGTGACTGTGAGGAAAATGAAGATCTGAGCAACCTGGTGTTTAAGGGTGATGCAGCTTTGAACAACTGGGAGGCCGTAGAGATCCCTGTTATTTTTCCCTTGTCAAAGTAATTTTTTTAAAAGGTTTCATTTACGTTTTCAAATAAAAATCCGTAGCTCTGCCCAAGGCTATAGGGTCGTTTTTGTTGGGCCACCTTTCATTTCTAAAAGGATATTAATAAAGGCATTTTGTTCAATTCCACTTTGGTTCATTTGCGTTTTTCGTTTTCACCTTTAAAAAATGAAATTGGCAACCCTTTTTCCAAAAAAATAAAACAAAAAACAACATTTCATTTCTTATCTTACATATCTTTGAGCATTTTAATTAAATAAGCCTTCCATCATGCAGAGACATCGTAAACCTTGTTGGATCCAATGACTTTACTGACACTCCTGACTGGGATGCACCCATCAATCAAGCTGAAGACGAGGGTGAAGAAGATCTTGAAGTACCCGCTGAACTGACAAGATTGATTGAGTACGGGTATACAGAGCTTCAACCGCATAAAGAGCAGGTGGACTTAATTAATCTTAGTACAGATGAGAACAAGAAAGAGGTCAAGATTGGTGCACTGCTTGGGACAGAGGTTAAGCCGAGGTTGATTGAGTTGTTAAAAGAATATATTGATGTGTTTGCGTGGTCGTATCAAGATATGTCGGGCCTAAACACGGATATTGTTGTTCACAAGTTGCCACTTAAGCCAGATTGTCCACCTATCAAGCAAAAACTTCGAAGAACGAGACCCGACATGGCTTTGAAGATTCGAGATGAGGTTAAAAAGCAGTTGGATGCAGGTTTCTTGGCAGTCGCAAAATATCCAGATTGGGTTGCCAACATTGTGCCAGTGCCCAAGAAAGATGGTAAAGTTAGGATGTGTGTGGATTACAGGGATCTGAATAAAGCAAGTCCGAAAGATGATTTCCCTCTGCCACATATTGATACACTGGTAGACAATACAGCCAGTTTTGCGTTGTTCTCATTTATGGATGGTTTCTCTGGCTATAATCAGATCAAAATGGATCCCGACAATCGAGAGAAGACTACTTTTATTACTCCTTGGGGGACCTTCTGCTACAAAGTCATGCCCTTCGGTTTAAAGAACGCGGGGGCAACTTACCAACGCGCTATGACCACTCTTTTTCATGATATGATGCACAAGGAGATCGAGGTGTATGTGGACGATATGATAGCCAAGTCTCAGAGTGAAGAGGAGCATCTAGACCATTTGGTGAAGCTGTTTGAACGACTCAGGAAATATCAGTTGAAATTGAATCCTGCTAAATGTACCTTCGGTGTCAGATCTGGAAAATTGCTTGGTTTCATTGTTAGCCAGCGAGGGATTGAGGTGGATCCTGACAAAGTCCGAGCCATTCAAGATATGCCAGCTCCGCAAACCGAGACGCAAGTTAGAGGTTTTCTGGGACGTTTGAATTATATTTCCAGGTTTATCTCCAACATGACCGCTACTTGTGAGCCGATATTCAAGTTACTTTGCAAGGGGCAGACGGTTGAGTGGAACCCCGATTGTCAGAAAGCGTTTGAGAAGATTAAGGGTTATTTGCAAGACCCCCCTGTTGCACCCCAAAATTTGCCCTCACAATACAAGACTTTGTGTTCTAAGAAGATTCACAAGGTTCACAAGTTCTCCAACAACTTGCATAACCTTTCATGAAGTTCATAAAGTCCACAAGCTACTTTATGAAGGTTCACAAGGTTCACAAGGCCCACAGTGCTTTCAATACCTTTCATGAGGTTCATGAAGTCCATAGGTTGCTTCTTGAAGGTTCACAAGGTTCACCAAATTTCTCAACATCTACAAGACCTTTCATGAGGTTCATGAAGTCCATAGGTTGCTTCTTGAAGGTTCACAAGGTTCACAAGATCCATAATGATTACAAAGCTTCCCTGAGGGTCATGAGGTCTACAAAGTCACTTCATGAGGTTCATAAGGTTCACAAGCTTCACAATACTTCCCATGGGTGTCACAAGACATTTTATGAAGATTCACAAGGTTCACATAGTTCACAATTGGTCAAAGAAGTTGACAATTCCCTCAGACAATGCACCTCCTAGGCAGTGCATCCAAAACTAGGGTTTTGACTTTAATCAGGCTAAATGGACTTCCAAGACTTCAAGTGAGCTTCATAACATCTTATATGTGTATAAGAACCCCCATGTCAAGCTTCAAGACTTTTCTCAAAAGTTTGCTCAGTCAGATGATCAGATAAGTCAAAAGCAGTCAATGCAGTTAAAAAGTCAAATTGAGGTCAACTGTGGTCAAACCAAAGTCAAACTTCGTGATTTTTTTTGCCAACATCAAAGAGAGGGGTTTTGTGTTGCAGATTTGGTCCCAGGGGTATTTTGGTCATTTTACACAAATTCTACCAATTCCTTGAAGACGGGCTGTTATTAAAATTCTGAGGCATTTGATGCGTTATGGTTTTGAGGCATTTATCAATCACCAGTTCTGATCATATTGAGATTTGGCATTTGGTCAGTGGAGTTTAATTACGATTAGTTTTGCTGTTGATGCTGAAAATGTTGTGACCATGGTGCCCATATGAGTTTGGTTATGAAACAATTGGTTAACATTTTAATCGGATGATGAGATTAGGATCACAAATACCACTTGGAAATATTTATGTTTTATGCCTATGTTAATGAATTAAATACTTGTGGATTTATTCACATTTGTTTATATTTTTTTAACTAAGAATAGAATATAAATAAATCCAAAACTTTGAGAATTTTATTTCATAAATAATGCTATCATACAAGAATGGGGATGTTGCTTCATATTTTACAAAGTACTGTTACAAGGAAGTACATTAAAATTCTCAAATCCTAAGGGATTACATTAAAGCATCTATCCTAAATCCTAAAAGTATCTAAAGGTCTTCATGTTCGTATTTGAACTTCTCCATGAATCCTCAGCTAACCTGCACATCAAAAGAGAACAGACAGTATAGAAGGGGTTAGAAATTATTTTTGACACTCTCAGAACATCGTCATCATCGAGTGCCGGGAGTGGCACAACCGAAGCTGCGTCCTACCCCCGTTACCGATCCGCGCCGTTGGCGTCCGATCAGGTAACACCTGTTCTTATCATTACGGGACATCCGAGAGATAGAAGTGATAAAAGAAGCGGGACTGATTCGCTTTTGCCGCAATTGGATTTCCAAACTGATACAAGAGTAAGGCAACATAGTCAATCTGGATTCAGACCCAGATGCCGGCAGGTCTAAATCACTCTGTGCTCTAAGTTTTTTCCAACACCTGAAAATCACAACAGCATCAGTACTAGGTTCAGAATTCAGAACTCAAAACCTAAACAATTCATAAGCAGCATCAATTCTGAACCACATAGGTGAGTTCACAAAAACCAAGTCCCAAACACGAATAGAAGTAAAGGCTGCTGCTGGATCTCAAACTGCACCACATAAGAACAGAAAAGCTGCTACCAATCCTTATCAGAAAAATGAGATACAAACCAAACTGCAATGTATCAAAAAGTTCAAAAGCATCAATTCAAGAAACAAGTTCAGCAGAAAGAAACCAGAAATACGGTGCAGTTCGGTAAAGTGACAAGGACAAGTTCAAATAGCAGAACCATTTCATATCAGCCTCAGGTCACTGAAAAAGAAGAGGAAAAATAAGTGAATTCCAACTGATAACCAAACTGAATGAAACAAGTCCGTCAAAACCAAACCAGTTCAGAACAAACATAAACATATCAGTTCGTAAGATAAATGAGTGCACAAAACCATAGCAGTTCATATCAGTCATCGCGGCTCAGTTAATCAACATCATGGCCCAGCTCACAGTCACAGCCAAGGGGTAATTGAAACCATCATGAATTAAACAATCAGAACCAAGTTCGTAATCATGTGGACGACAAAACTGTCATGAACATCAAAGCCATAATAAAAGGCCTGCATCAAAAAACCAACGTGAATCCAGATAAAAGCAAGTCGAAATCAGCAATGTCCAGTTATCAGACAAATCAGAAGCAACAACATAATCAAAAGCCAGGATTGTAGTATCCTGTTCCGACGGTTCAGACAAATGTCATCACTACCGCGTACCCTTCTCGGCGGCAAAGACCAAGGCAAAACATTCATCCTGAAAGAAGAAGAAGAAAAGTAGGTGTTAGTAATCAGATGAACTCAAACAAATCGAAATCCAATCAGTATCAGATAAAATCAGAATCGTATCAAAAAAATCCCAATCCAATCCTAAAGAAGAAACAAGACTCAATCAGTACCAAGCAAATCCAATCAGCATAAATCCGAAATTGGAAAGAAGTTCAATCACAAGGACATACGTTCCAAAAATCCCAGATAGAATCAAATCGAATCAAATCTCAGCCAAAAGTAGCGTAAATCCAACAACAAATCCAAGGCCCAAAAAGAGAAATTATAAAGGGACGATCTCACCTCAGAGAAAGGGAACGAAGATCGCGCAAACCCTAACGAGTAGCCGCGAGAGAGAACACACAAAATCGCAAACCCTAACAGAGACAGAACGGCGAAGCCACCATCGCGAGCAAACCCTAGTATCCGAGAGAGAGAGAAATCGGAACGAGACGAGCTCGGTGGGACGAGTTCACCAGCGCCGTTCATTCAACGACGGGCAAACGCCTAGGAGGCTCAGCAACATCATCGCCTCCGTTCGTCACTAATCGCGAACAATGTAAGCCAGGAGCGTAATACCACCATGTTTAACATTCATTCTGTGATTTCAGGTTTCTTAACATGATCGGAGAGGATCAATCGAGAGAGATGAAGAAGAAAGGTGAAACGGCGCTGCGAATGGTCTTTGGGTGTGAAACCCTAAAAATGTTCTTGTCAATTTACTTCCACCGGGTTGGGTCCGGGGTGATGACCGACCCAACCCTCTTTTTTTTATTATTTTTGTTTTTTTGTTTTTTTAAAAAAATCTGTTTTTAACTTTTAATTTGTTTTTTTAAGTTGTTTTTTTAAAAAAAACCATTTTTATTTTATGATAAAAAAAAAACCTTTTTATAAATAAATCAAAGAAAAAACTTCTTTTTATAATAAAGTTAAAAAGCTTATTTTAAAATAAATAACGCAAATAAATTTTTTATATATATAATAAAATAAAAAACCTTTTTCAAAATAAATAATTTAAAAATCATTTTAAAATATGTAGGTTAAAGTTTTTTTTTAGATTAAGTTTAAAATATTTTAAAGTTAAACATTGCTCTTTCTTTTATAATTTTAATTAACATCTTTCCTTTAAGAACAATAAAAACCTTCAATATTGTATTCTTGTCCAATTACTGTCTAGCTTTGTTTACTAATGGTGTTCATCTTTTACAGCTCTACTCTTGCGTGGTGTTTTATTTAAGTTTCATTATTTTGTAACTGCTTCCCGGTTGTAACCTTGCGAATCTTAACAATCACATTTACGTTTTCGCATTTAAAATTCTGCTGATGTATGATTTAAAGGTCTCACGCTTCCATCACTATTATTCTGTCACACTACACAGCCGAAGGATAGGTCTAGCTTTTGGTCGCCGCGCCAATAGTCCTCAACTTCAAACCCTTACAACCTCACAAACCCTAATTTTCCATAAATGCCTCGCCACAGGCAAAATTACCATTTTACCCCTCGCATTAGGTCAAAGAGCCGCCGCGCTCATTTTAGGGTTCCCCGCCGTGGAATCCCTAACCTAATTTAACCCTAATTACAACTTAACAATTCAACGTAGAGATTTGGAGTTTCTACACTCCACGTAAGCGTGTCCTTAAGACATGTTTATTCCCCTTGAGACCTTGACCACAGTCAATAAGTCTCTAACCTCCCTTTTGAGGGGAACTACGATTACTCTGATTCCACTCCCGTAAGGATACGTAGGCACAAGATGCGATGTCTTGCCGAGTAAACTTAGAATTAACCCCCTTTATTATTTATTATTGCTTATTTATATTTTATTTATCTTTGCTATTTAATTATTTTGCTTATTATTTTGTAATTGTTTCTTGGATGTAAAGTTGTTTAATTATTTAATTATTATTATGGTTAGTAATTAGGGAGTGTAACAACATGTATGTAATATTAAAATAAATTTAGATCACTTTTAAATAAAGATAATTAAAATAAACACGTCACACACGTAAGTCGATTTTAATCGCCGTCTCACTTCCTAAGGATATCCCTCAAGTTGCCTACGAATAATGGTTAAGTGGGGTGTATAAAGCAAGTCCCTCAAAAAGAAAATCATCAAAGTCCCTTATGGTTGCCTTTACGAATCGAGTCCCTTTCGAAAAATGATGATAGTCCCTCCAGTTTGCTTATTACACCCCACAATGGCCTTCAAAAATCCAATTGTCCCTCACATATCCCTTAACATCCAAAGTAAGGACTACCTACTCCATTATAGTAGGGATAGTCTTACTAAAGGAAAGAATGAAGAATAAGAAAGACCTTTAAACATTAGGGTAGGTTACTCCTAGGTGCTTGCTCACTTCAAAACTGTTTCGCACTTAAACAAATTTTCAACAAGTTTTCAAACAAGTTCTTAACACATCCTTACATGGATTATTTATTAACTATTCTGAAAATTTTCTATTCACACACTACAATTTCAAAACAATTCAAAAGTGAGCTTAAGTACCTAAGAGCCCATGGATAACCATGGATGAAAAGGATGCTAATACCTTCCCTTTTCATAACCTACCCCCCGGACCCAAAATATTCTCTAAGGTCTTTCCTGTTCTTTTATAACCTTTCCTTATGGATAAAATAAAAGTCGGTGGCGACTCTTGCTATCCGCAACATTGTTTAAAGTCAGTTCTCCCACCGTGTTACAGAACTGGCGACTCTGCTGGGGATCTATTTAAGAGGGGTACCCTTAGGAATTAAGATCACTTTAAATTGTTTGCCTTGTTTGCTTTATTATTATATTGTTGGGGTGCTCTTATGTGTGAAAGGTCCTAACCCGGATCTAGTGTACCTTAGGGAAATGGCAATAGACCAAGGAAACTGTACGACGTATATCGATACGGTTGATCTGGTGGCCATAGTTAGTGCGACTTCTTGGTTGGTGCTTATATTCCTTGAGTCAAGTTAAGGATAATATTGAGGCTGCCATATGTTGTCAATGCACTAACTGACTTTTAGAACCCTAGTTAACTCATCTTGGCCTTTAGAAAGTAGTGAGGTAACCGGCTTTGGTGCAGACTGAAGTTGGTTGACACTCGATACTACGCTCATTGAGATCTTAAACTTGGAGGGTTTTGGTTGGCAAGTAAGTTGCCTTCTGAACAACCACCCTTGTGAAGGATCAATGATATTGAGATCCCTTAGAACCTGGTTACTTTTGTGGGACAGGATGAACCATCTAACTTCAGGGGAGGGTACTTGCCTTTGAACCTCATGCAAGCCTTTAAACCTAGGGCTATGGTGTGACTTGTTTGTGTGTGCCACATGTTTGTGATTGAGCATGACATCATGACATCATCATGCATCATAAGCATATCATTTTCCCTAACCATTTCAAGGACCAAAGGATTTATCTTTGTTCTTTGTTGCAGGTCATGGCTTCTGCTCGTAGAAACACCATCAGGATCAACTTTGTAGGGATACCTGCTAAGCTCAAGGAGTTGGTTTCCCTAGTGCCTGATCATTCCCAGTTCAACAAGAGACATGGTCACTTATTGGATCTAGTTACTTCAGGGTTCAGTGAAGACATGATGAGTGTGCTGTTTCAGTTCTTTGACCCTAAGCACCATTGCTTTACATTTCCTGATTATCAGCTGGTTCCAACCATGGAGGAGTTCTCTAAACTTCTGGGTATCCCTGTTCTTGATCAGAAACCATTCACAGGTTTGGAGAAGGAGCTTAAACCTGAAGTTATTGCTGCAGCTCTACATCTGAAGAAGTCTGACATTGTTCTAGAGACGAGAAGCGGAGTCAAGGGTATTCTTGCCAAGGTATTAATGGATAAAGCTCAAATGTTCTTGAAGGCCATGAGCTATGATGCTTTTGAGGAGATCTTAGCCTTGCTGATATATGGCTTAGTGTTGTTCCCCAATCCAGATCAGTTCATAGATGTTCATGCCATCAACATTTTCCTGAGTCACAATCCAGTGCCTACATTGCTTGGAGACATCCTACATTCTCTTCACACCCGTACTACAAGGGCAAGAGGAACTTTGATGTGCTGCATACCTTTGCTCTCTAGGTGGTTTATTTCTCACCTTCCTCGCTCAGTAATGAAGAATGAGCAAGGGTTCAGATGGTCCAAGAGGATCATGTCACTATCTCACTCAGACATTCATTGGTGCTCCAGATCTATGGAGAATGTCACCATCATTGACCGTTGTGGGGAGTTTCCTAATGTGCCACTTCTAGGCATAAGAGGAGGCATCACCTACAACCCCTCTCTAGCTTTACGACAGTTTGGTTACGCCCGAAGTGACGGTCCACATGACATGTTGATTCAGGGCATTGTGTTTGATTACGACAACGATCTTCAGGGTTACCGTCAGAGATTCATCCGAGCTTGGGGAAAGGTAAACAGGATTGACAGCAAGACACTGGAGCCTAAGTACACTATTCCTATGGAGGCTTATCTCAGATGGGTACGATCTCGTGCTCAGACACTCATGATGCCATATCCTGCCGTCCTACCAGTTACCATGGAACCTGTTGCTGAAGGAGACACAGCTTATACCATCCTTCACCCAGACATGCCTACTGATATGGAAGACTTGCAGAGATCATGGATCCAACTGAAAGAGCAAAGGGATACTTTCGAGGCTCATTACAAAGCAAGCCAAGCAAGGATCCTAGAGCTAACAAAGCTACTTCATGAGGAACGAAACCTCAACTCATACCTCAACACAAAGAGGAAACGTCCATGGGAGACTTAAAACCCCATCTTTTGTACTTATTTCGTTTTCATTTTTTGTAAGCCTAAAAGGCAAAACAAGTTATTACTAATAAAAAGTTACTTTCTTGTTTGTTTAAGCAAATTTAAATCCTGCGGTCCTTGAAAACATTGCATATGCATTCCCATATCATTGCATCACAGGTTCATAATTGTGCACAGGTTTCTCATCTTCTCGCTGTTTATTTCAGCAATGGCTCTTGAACAATCAGTTAAGGATCTCCAGGCACAAAATGCACAGTTCCAAGAGCTGATCCTGAACCTATCCAAGGGGCAGGATGAATTGAAGACACTGCTGGCCAAGAAGACTAAGAAGGCTAGAAGGTCTGCTGGGTTGCTCAACATGGGAAGAAGGTTCAAAGGTCCTGTCAAGACCAAGGAACATGTTGAAGACTATGAATCTGAAGAATCTGAGCAGGAGAGAGGCAGTCTCCACAACACTATGGGGGACTCTGATTCTGAGGCTAACTACTACCATGAGCCTAACGAAGACAAATTCAAGATGCTGGTGGATAGAATGGATGCTATGGAATTACAGAAATCATCTGGGCTGAATTTTGAGGATTTGAGCTTGATATCTGGGGTGGTCATACCCATTGGGTTCAAAGTTCCTACATTTGTTGTCTATGATGGGGTCTCTTGTCCCAAATTGCATCTGAGGTCTTATGTCAGAAGAATTCAACCCCACACCGCTGATAAAAAGTTGTGGATCCATTTCTTTCAAGAGAGTTTATCTGGAGCTCAGTTAGAGTGGTATTATCAGTTGGAAAGTGTCAACATCAGAGATTGGAATGACCTTGCTGAAGCTTTCTACAAGCAGTATCAATACAATGCTGACTTAGCCCCCACTCGCATGCAGCTTCAAAGCATGTCTATGGGTGCCAAAGAAAGCTTTAAGGAGTATGCTCAGAAGTGGAGAGACTTAGCTGGAAGAGTTCAACCCCCTTTGACTGATAGGGAGTTGGTTGATATGTTCATGTGTACGCTGAATGGTCCGTTTTACAGTCATCTCATTGGAAGCTCATCATCTGGCTTCACTGAGTTGATCATGACAGGAGAGCGAGTAGAGAATGGTATCAAGAGTGGTAAGATCCAAGTGGGCACTTCTTCATCAGGTGTTGCAAAGAAGCCTCCCACTGGGAAGAGAGAATCTAATGCTGTGTATGGTCAGCCTGATCGTAACAGAAGGCATCAGTCTGTTAGTGCAGTTCATATTTCAAATCCAACTCCTGCAACAACAGAGCAGCCTCAAGGCAACCAACAGAGGGCTAGAAGACAGTTCACGAAGATCAACATGTCAATGGCTCAGGCATTGCAACACTTGTTGAAAGCTGAACTTATTACCCTGAGGGAGGCCCCTCAGAATCCCAACGTTACCTCTCCCAAGTACAATCCCAATGCACGATGTGCATATCATTCAAACTATCCAGGACATGATACTAATAACTGCTGGGTCTTGAAGAACAAAATTCAGGATATGATTGATGCTGGAGAAATTGAGTTTGATCCACCAGGTACTCCAAATGTGATTACAGCTCGAATGCCAAATCACGAGAAGACTGTCAACGCCATTGATGAAGATATTGATGAAGATCTGCATGTCTATTCAGTTATGGAGTTGAGCACACCATTGTCTGTTATCAAAAAGAGGTTAGTACAAGCTGGGATCTTTCCAGGTTGTCATGAAGATTATCTATATTGTACCTATAAGCCGGATAGTTGCTTCATTTTGAGAGATGGGATTCAACGTCTCATGGATAAATATACTATAGTGTTTGAAAGAAGACCAGCATCTGTAGAAAGTATGGTGGATCATCTGACTCAGGGTAAGAAGATTGAAGAGGTTGACATGGTTGACAAAGTACCACTAAGAATCACTTCAAAGGGTCCCATTAAAATCACTCATCAGGGCCCAATCAAGATTACGGCTGAAGGTCCTGTGAAAGTTGTTGCTGAAGCCAGAGTAGCTCCTCTGATCATTACCACTCCTGGTCCTATTCCTTATACATCTGACAAAGCTGTGCCTTGGCACTATGGGTCTGATGTTTACATCCATGGTGTCAAACAGGAGCCTTTACCTGATATGACTGTTGACATTGATAATATTGCCGGATCTAGCAAGATCACTCGTAGTGGAAGAGTCTTCTCTCCTCCGGTTGCTTCTAAGAGTGCGGTTACTCCTGCTGTTACTTCCACCACTGATGCTCGGGGCAAGGGTCCTGTTATTGAGCCTGTATCTACTGATGTGCCAGCTGCTGATGACCTCTCTAAGCAGATGGAAGAAGTATTGAAAATCATTCGCAAGAGTGATTATGATATTGTTGATCAGCTGGGGCATACTCCCTCAAAGATTTCTATGCTCTCCCTGTTATTATGTTCTGAGGCTCATGCCAAGTCATTGATCAAGTTTCTAAAGATGGCTCATGTACCCAGTGCAATTTCTGTGGACCAGTTTGAGAATTGTGTTGCTCACCTGACCTATGACAACGGGTTAGGATTTTCTGATGCTGACTTGACCCCTGCCAAGAGGGATCATAACAGGGCCTTGCATATTTCAATTGAATGCAGGGGCACTACCCTGTCTCATGTGCTGATAGACAATGGTTCCTCTCTGAATGTGTTGCCTAAGGAAGTCCTGAACAAGCTGAGTCCTAAAGATACGGTATTGAAGCCCAGTAATATTGTGGTAAAGGCTTTTGATGGTTCTAGAAGAGTAGTGCATGGGGAAATTGATCTTCCAATCAAGGTTGGCTCTCAGGTGTTTACCGCTACATTCTATGTGATGGATATTCGTCCTTCGTACTCATGTCTGCTTGGTCGTCCCTGGATCCATGGGGCAGGTGCTGTGACCTCCACATTACATCAAAAGTTGAGATATCCGGTGAATGGAAAAGTTGTTACTGTCTTTGGAGAGGAAGAATACTTTGTCAGCCATGTAAACACTTTCAAGTATCTGGAAGTAGAAGGTGAATACATTGAAACTCCATGTCAGTCATTTGAAGTGGTTCCCTGGGCTGTTAAGGATTGTGTGACTCCTCCTGCTGTGAAGAAGGTTCCTGTGGTCATCAGAAACCCTCCAACAATGGCAATGGCCTCCCTCAATGATGCAAAAGCTGTGGTGGAAGAAGGTGGTTGTACTATTTGGGGTCAGCTTCCTGATATGCCATACAAGTCTGACAAGTTTGGTTTGGGTTTCACTGCAGAGTCCCAGAAGGCTGTTCGTCGTGCTCGTGCTGTTCGTATCACCAATCAAGGGGTTATCAATGCTGTGGGAGATCAAGATGAAGACTACAACTTGGAGGCATGGATTTTTCCTACTGTGGGTGCTGGACTCAATAATTGGACAGCTGAAGATGTTATCCCTATCTCCTTTAGTCAGGAGTAAATACTATCACTGTGTTATGTTTTTAAATTTATAATTTCTGGAACAATTAAAACTTTCAAGCCATGTGCCTTACCCGGGGCACAATGGTGTGCTTGTTACGGGTTGTCATTTCATTTGCATACTTCATTCAATAAAATCAGTGGACGTTTCGTTTTCGTAAATATTGTGTTCCTTGTCTTTCTTTTTCTTTTATTTTTGCTTTATCAGCTATGTGTTCTTACACACACCCACGTCACTAAAATGAAGATCCTCATCCACTCTGGATCCAGTTGATAACAGTTCTACTATTGCCAATTACAATTTCGAGAATCCGATCTATCAAACTGAAGACGGAAACGAGGACGATTGTGAAATACCTGTAGAGCTTGCTAGGTTGTTACAACAAGAAGAGAAAGCTGTACAGCCACATGAAGAGCCAGTCGAAGTTGGGAATCTGGGAACTGAAGAAAACAGAAAAGAGGTCAAGATAGGGGCTGATTTAGAGGACAGTGTCAAGAGCAGGTTGATTCAGATGCTACGTGACTATGTGGAGATCTTTGCTTGGTCTTATGAAGATATGCCAGGGTTGGATACGGACATTGTGGTTCACCGTTTGCCAGTGAAAGAAGATTGTCGTCCAAAGAAGCAGAAGGTTCGCCGTATGCGTCCTGAAATGTCAGAAAAGATCAAAGCAGAGGTAATGAAACAGTTCAATGCAGGGTTCTTGGCCGTAACTTCTTATCCTCAGTGGGTTGCAAATGTGGTACCAGTTCCTAAGAAAGATGGTAAGGTACGTATGTGTGTAGACTACAGAGATCTGAACAAGGCTAGCCCTAAAGATGACTTTCCACTTCCTCATATTGATATCCTGGTAGACAACACTGCTCAGCATAAGGTATTCTCTTTTATGGATGGTTTCTCTGGTTACAATCAAATCAAGATGGCACCTGAAGATATGGAGAAGACTACATTTGTGACACAGTGGGGCACCTTTTGCTATAAGGTAATGCCATTTGGTTTGAAGAATGCAGGGGCAACATATCAGCGTGCTATGGTGGCTTTGTTTCATGATATGATTCATCATGAGATAGAGGTATATGTGGATGATATGATAGCCAAGTCTCAGAATGAAGAACAACATCTTGATCATCTGCACAAGTTGTTTGAGAGGTTGAAGAAATACAGGTTGAGATTAAATCCAAACAAGTGTACTTTTGGAGTTAGATCTGGAAAGCTCCTGGGTTTCATTGTCAGTGGAAAAGGTATTGAAGTGGATCCTGCAAAAGTGAAAGCTATACGAGAGATGCCAGCTCCCCGTACTGAGAAGGAGGTTAGAGGTTTCTTGGGACGATTGAACTACATTGCAAGATTTATTTCCCAATTAACTACCATCTGTGAGCCAATCTTCAAGTTGTTGAAGAAAGATCAGGTGATGGAATGGAATGATGAGTGCCAGACTGCCTTTGATGAAATCAAGAGATATTTGCTAGAACCTCCAATTTTAATGCCACCAGTTGATGGAAGACCCTTGATTATGTATTTAACAGTATTAGACAACTCAATGGGGTGTGTATTGGGGCAACATGACGAGTCTGGTCGAAAAGAGCAGGCAATATACTACCTTAGCAAAAAGTTTACCGACTGTGAAACAAGATACTCACTGCTCGAGAAAACTTGCTGCGCTTTGGCATGGGCTGCTCGCCGACTAAGACAGTATATGTTGACCCATACTACCTTGTTGATTTCGAAGATGGATCCAATCAAGTACATATTTGAGAAACCTGCTCTCTCCGGAAGAATTGCAAGATGGCAAATGATCTTGACGGAATATGATATACAGTATACTACTCAGAAGGCCATTAAGGGGAGTGTTGTTGCTGATCATTTGGCTCATCAAGCTGTAGATGATTACCAGTCAATGAATTTTGAGTTCCCTGATGAAGACATTATGTCTGTTACCAAAGAACCTGGACAATATGACGGACCTGAACAAGGATCCCGATGGACTATGGTTTTTGATGGTGCCTCCAATGCACATGGTAATGGTGTTGGTGTTGTGATTAGTTCCCCTGAAGGTTGTCATACCCCGATTACTGCTAGACTTTGTTTCTATTGTACCAATAACATGGCTGAGTATGAGGCATGTATCATGGGTATGCAAGTTGCTATTGATATGAAGATTCAGTTCCTTGAGGTGTATGGAGATTCAGCTCTGGTAGTAAGTCAGATTAAAGGAGATTGGGATACAAAGCATGATAATCTCATTCCTTACAGAGAACATGTGTTGTCTTTGATCCCACATTTCAAAGAGATTACTTTTGGACATATTCCACGAAGAGAGAATCAGTTGGCAGACGCATTGGCCACCATGGCATCTATGTTTGAGATCAGCTGGGATGATGAAGCTCCCAAGATTACCATTGATAGATTTGAGAAGCCTGCATACTGCAATGAGATTGACACTGAAGGGGCAAGTGGACTCCAACATATGAGGGACCATTTGTAGTCAAGACAGTGTTCTCAGGAGGTGCCATGATACTGACTACAATGGATGGTGAAGACTTCCCACAACCTGTAAACGCAGACATAGTTAAAAAATACTACGCATAAAAAGAGACCCGCTAGGTTGACAGGCCTAGGCAAAAATAAGGGCATCCCGGCAAACCAAAAGGGTTTGGGCAAAAATTAGGGATATATATATAAAAAGATGTACACCCGGCAAGTCGAAAACCTGAAAAGGCGGCTTGGGCAAAAAAGGGTATCCCGGTGGATTGAAAACCTGAAAGGGCAATCCAGGCAAAAATTAGGGATTAAAGCGTATGACTATGTCTCATTTGGATCACTCATGAAACTGCAACCAGTTGTACTACTTACTCAAGCTCAAACAGATAAAGCTCAATCCAATCGTTTCCGTCTCAACAGCAAGAAGATGAGATACTTGAGTGGCAATAGTAGAATTGAAACTCAATAGGATTATTTCCCACATAGCTGATTCTTTTTGTAAAACTTCATGACAAAATTCTCTTACTAGGGTTTATGTCTCCTTGTACAAACTTACCCGTGTATGGGTCACTTTTGATATAAATAGATTCCATCTTTTGAATCCAGATTTACTTTTACCCTATTTACATAAGCGAAACGTCCATTGGTTGTGTTTGAATGTATGTATGCCTTTGAATATGATTGATGTTTACCAGAAATGCATGTATGCTTTTAATATGATTGATGTTTACCAGAAATGCATGAAAATGCAGTAATAGTATTTACTAAGGACGAACGAGGGAAGGATTTCAACGAAGCTTCGCCGGTTCATCTTTACAAGACAGTAGGACTAATCCATTTTCACAAAGTCTAATCTCCCCTGGAATTTATATCCATCTCTTTTATCCTCATACGGATATACGGGAAATTACTTTCCAATAAGGGCACGATGAACGAAGACGGGATGTTATACTTATCCTACTATCAAACGAAAACGAAGGTTATCTATACCCTACTATCCCCAACAACGGGAGGTTATCTATACCTTGTTATCCCCAGCAGACGGAGGGTTATATGTTCTTCAACAAATCGGGATTTATTTTCCTTGGCCAGCAGTTGTTATACAAGGATATCCAGACACTTCCAGCAGTGTCATATCATACATACATCATTTACATCATACCATAACATATATGTCTATAGTACATTACCTAAGTGCATCATATCATACATGCATACATAAAGCATAAACTAATGTTGTTATACAGAATGCTACCTTGTTTTCAGGTTAATTATCCAACAAACAAGCTTATGATCTTTGGGACTGCTTTATTGTAACCTCAGGGTTACTTTATCCTCCTGATGAGCTTCTTATTACTTTGGGACTGCTTTATTGTAACCTCAGGGTTACTTTATCCTCCTGATGAGCTTCTTATTACTTTGGGACTGCTTTATTGTAACCTCAGGGTTATTTTATCCTCCTGATAGCCTCTCATGACTTCAAGACTGCTTTAGAGCTACTGATTGCTCTATCCTCCTGAAATCATCCTATTACTTCAAGACTGCTTTAGAGCTATTCATTGCTCTATCCTCATGAGGTCATATTACTACTTCAAGACTGCTTTAGAGCTATTCATTGCTCTATCCTCCTGAAGCCATTATTATTTCAAGACTGCTTTAGAGCCATTCATTGCTCTATCCTCCTGAAATTACATTATTATTTCAAGACTGCTTTAGAGCTATCCATTGCTCTATCCTCCTGAAATCACTACTTCAAGACTGCTTTAGAGCTATTCATTGCTCTATCCTCCTGAAGCCATTATTATTTCAAGACTGCTTTAGAGCCATTCATTGCTCTATCCTCCTGAAATTACATTATTATTTCAAGACTGCTTTAGAGCTATCCATTGCTCTATCCTCCTGAAATCACTACTTCAAGACTGCTTTAGAGCTATTCATTGCTCTATCCTCCTGAAGCCATTATTATTTCAAGACTGCTTTAGAGCCATTCATTGCTCTATCCTCCTGAAATTACATTATTATTTCAAGACTGCTTTAGAGCTATCCATTGCTCTATCCTCCTGAAATCATTACTTCAAGACTGCTTTAGAGCTATTGATTGCTCTATCCTCCTGAAGACATATCACATTATTATTTCAAGACTGCTTTAGAGCCATTCATTGTTCTATCCTCCTGAAATCATATCATTGCTCCAAGACTGCTTTAGGGTTATCACTATTGATTGCTCTATCCTCATGAAGACATGCTGCTACATCATTATTATTCCAGACTCCTGACAGCTTTCATCATACACCCATATTTTGAACTGCTCCCCCCCTAGTGGCATCTTTAAGCCCACTCAATCATATTCAACTAGCCATCTGTACCACTCTAGTGCACTGGTGAGTGCAAATTTTTGGGCTTTTGTGTTCAATCCCCTTCAACCTTCCAGGTTACGACTGGCAAATATACCAATCTAACCCCTCAGGTTTCAGAAAATTGAACAGGGGCAGCTGTTGCACCCCAAAATTTGCCCTCACAATACAAGACTTTGTGTTCTAAGAAGATTCACAAGGTTCACAAGTTCTCCAACAACTTGCATAACCTTTCATGAAGTTCATAAAGTCCACAAGCTACTTTATGAAGGTTCACAAGGTTCACAAGGCCCACAGTGCTTTCAATACCTTTCATGAGGTTCATGAAGTCCATAGGTTGCTTCTTGAAGGTTCACAAGGTTCACCAAATTTCTCAACATCTACAAGACCTTTCATGAGGTTCATGAAGTCCATAGGTTGCTTCTTGAAGGTTCACAAGGTTCACAAGATCCATAATGATTACAAAGCTTCCCTGAGGGTCATGAGGTCTACAAAGTCACTTCATAAGGTTCATAAGGTTCACAAGCTTCACAATACTTCCCATGGGTGTCACAAGACATTTTATGAAGATTCACAAGGTTCACATAGTTCACAATTGGTCAAAGAAGTTGACAATTCCCTCAGACAATGCACCTCCTAGGCAGTGCATCCAAAACTAGGGTTTTGACTTTAATCAGGCTAAATGGACTTCCAAGACTTCAAGTGAGCTTCATAACATCTTATATGTGTATAAGAACCCCCATGTCAAGCTTCAAGACTTTTCTCAAAAGTTTGCTCAGTCAGATGATCAGATAAGTCAAAAGCAGTCAATGCAGTTAAAAAGTCAAATTGAGGTCAACTGTGGTCAAACCAAAGTCAAACTTCGTGATTTTTTTTGCCAACATCAAAGAGAGGGGTTTTGTGTTGCAGATTTGGTCCCAGGGGTATTTTGGTCATTTTACACAAATTCTACCAATTCCTTGAAGACGGGCTGTTATTAAAATTCTGAGGCATTTGATGCGTTATGGTTTTGAGGCATTTATCAATCACCAGTTCTGATCATATTGAGATTTGGCATTTGGTCAGTGGAGTTTAATTACGATTAGTTTTGCTGTTGATGCTGAAAATGTTGTGACCATGGTGCCCATATGAGTTTGGTTATGAAACAATTGGTTAACATTTTAATCGGATGATGAGATTAGGATCACAAATACCACTTGGAAATATTTATGTTTTATGCCTATGTTAATGAATTAAATACTTGTGGATTTATTCACATTTGTTTATATTTTTTAACTAAGAATAGAATATAAATAAATCCAAAACTTTGAGAATTTTATTTCATAAATAATGCTATCATACAAGAATGGGGATGTTGCTTCATATTTTACAAAGTACTGTTACAAGGAAGTACATTAAAATTCTCAAATCCTAAGGGATTACATTAAAGCATCTATCCTAAATCCTAAAAGTATCTAAAGGTCTTCATGTTCGTATTTGAACTTCTCCATGAATCCTCAGCTAACCTGCACATCAAAAGAGAACAGACAGTACAGAAGGGGTTAGAAATTATTTTTGACACTCTCAGAACATCGTCATCATCGAGTGCCGGGAGTGGCACAACCGAAGCTGCGTCCTACCCCCGTTACCGATCCGCGCCGTTGGCGTCCGATCAGGTAACACCTGTTCTTATCATTACGGGACATCCGAGAGATAGAAGTGATAAAAGAAGCGGGACTGATTCGCTTTTGCCGCAATTGGATTTCCAAACTGATACAAGAGTAAGGCAACATAGTCAATCTGGATTCAGACCCAGATGCCGGCAGGTCTAAATCACTTTGTGCTCTAAGTTTTTTCCAACACCTGAAAATCACAACAGCATCAGTACTAGGTTCAGAATTCAGAACTCAAAACCTAAACAATTCATAAGCAGCATCAATTCTGAACCACATAGGTGAGTTCACAAAAACCAAGTCCCAAACACGAATAGAAGTAAAGGCTGCTGCTGGATCTCAAACTGCACCACATAAGAACAGAAAAGCTGCTACCAATCCTTATCAGAAAAATGAGATACAAACCAAACTGCAATGTATCAAAAAGTTCAAAAGCATCAATTCAAGAAACAAGTTCAGCAGAAAGAAACCAGAAATACGGTGCAGTTCGGTAAAGTGACAAGGACAAGTTCAAATAGCAGAACCATTTCATATCAGCCTCAGGTCACTGAAAAAGAAGAGGAAAAATAAGTGAATTCCAACTGATAACCAAACTGAATGAAACAAGTCCGTCAAAACCAAACCAGTTCAGAACAAACATAAACATATCAGTTCGTAAGATAAATGAGTGCACAAAACCATAGCAGTTCATATCAGTCATCGCGGCTCAGTTAATCAACATCATGGCCCAGCTCACAGTCACAGCCAAGGGGTAATTGAAACCATCATGAATTAAACAATCAGAACCAAGTTCGTAATCATGTGGACGACAAAACTGTCATGAACATCAAAGCCATAATAAAAGGCCTGCATCAAAAAACCAACGTGAATCCAGATAAAAGCAAGTCGAAATCAGCAATGTCCAGTTATCAGACAAATCAGAAGCAACAACATAATCAAAAGCCAGGATTGTAGTATCCTGTTCCGACGGTTCAGACAAATGTCATAACTACCGCGTACCCTTCTCGGCGGCAAAGACCAAGGCAAAACATTCATCCTGAAAGAAGAAGAAGAAAAGTAGGTGTTAGTAATCAGATGAACTCAAACAAATCGAAATCCAATCAGTATCAGATAAAATCAGAATCGTATCAAAAAAATCCCAATCCAATCCTAAAGAAGAAACAAGACTCAATCAGTACCAAGCAAATCCAATCAGCATAAATCCGAAATTGGAAAGAAGTTCAATCACAAGGACATACGTTCCAAAAATCCCAGATAGAATCAAATCGAATCAAATCTCAGCCAAAAGTAGCGTAAATCCAACAACAAATCCAAGGCCCAAAAAGAGAAATTATAAAGGGACGATCTCACCTCAGAGAAAGGGAACGAAGATCGCGCAAACCCTAACGAGTAGCCGCGAGAGAGAACACACAAAATTGCAAACCCTAACAGAGACAGAACGGCGAAGCCACCATCGCGAGCAAACCCTAGTATCCGAGAGAGAGAGAAATCGGAACGAGACGAGCTCGGTGGGACGAGTTCACCAGCGCCGTTCATTCAACGAAGGGCAAACGCCTAGGAGGCTCAGCAACATCATCGCCTCCGTTCGTCACTAATCGCGAACAATGTAAGCCAGGAGCGTAATACCACCATGTTTAACATTCATTCTGTGATTTCAGGTTTCTTAACATGATCGGAGAGGATCAATCGAGAGAGATGAAGAAGAAAGGTGAAACGGCGCTGCGAATGGTCTTTGGGTGTGAAACCCTAAAAATGTTCTTGTCAATTTACTTCCACCGGGTTGGGTCCGGGGTGATGACCGACCCAACCCTCTTTTTTTTATTTTTTTTGTTTTTTTGTTTTTTTTAAAAAATCTGTTTTTAACTTTTAATTTGTTTTTTTAAGTTGTTTTTTTAAAAAAAACCATTTTTATTTTATGATAAAAAAAAAACCTTTTTATAAATAAATCAAAGAAAAAACTTCTTTTTATAATAAAGTTAAAAAGCTTCTTTTAAAATAAATAACGCAAATAAATTTTTTATATATATAATAAAATAAAAAACCTTTTTCAAAATAAATAATTTAAAAATCATTTTAAAATATGTAGGTTAAAGTTTTTTTTTAGATTAAGTTTAAAATATTTTAAAGTTAAACATTGCTCTTTCTTTTATAATTTTAATTAACATCTTTCCTTTAAGAACAATAAAAACCTTCAATATTGTATTCTTGTCCAATTACTGTCTAGCTTTGTTTACTAATGGTGTTCATCTTTTACAGCTCTACTCTTGCGTGGTGTTTTATTTAAGTTTCATTATTTTGTAACTGCTTCCCGGTTGTAACCTTGCGAATCTTAACAATCACATTTACGTTTTCGCATTTAAAATTCTGCTGATGTATGATTTAAAGGTCTCACGCTTCCATCACTATTATTCTGTCACACTACACAGCCGAAGGATAGGTCTAACTTTTGGTCGCCGCGCCAATAGTCCTCAACTTCAAACCCTTACAACCTCACAAACCCTAATTTTCCATAAATGCCTCGCCACAGGCAAAATAACCATTTTACCCCTCGCATTAGGTCAAAGAGCCGCCGCGCTCATTTTAGGGTTCCCCGCCGTGGAATCCCTAACCTAATTTAACCCTAATTATAACTTAACAATTCAACGTAGAGATTTGGAGTTTCTACACTCCACGTAAGCGTGTCCTTAAGACATGTTTATTCCCCTTGAGACCTTGACCACAGTCAATAAGTCTCTAACCTCCCTTTTGAGGGGAACTACGATTACTCTGATTCCACTCCCGTAAGGATACGTAGGCACAAGATGCGATGTCTTGCCGAGTAAACTTAGAATTAACCCCCTTTATTATTTATTATTGCTTATTTATATTTTATTTATCTTTGCTATTTAATTATTTTGCTTATTATTTTGTAATTGTTTCTTGGATGTAAAGTTGTTTAATTATTTAATTATTATTATGGTTAGTAATTAGGGAGTGTAACAACATGTATGTAATATTAAAATAAATTTAGATCACTTTTAAATAAAGATAATTAAAATAAACACGTCACACACGTAAGTCGATTTTAATCGCCGTCTCACTTCCTAAGGATATCCCTCAAGTTGCCTACGAATAATGGTTAAGTGGGGTGTATAAAGCAAGTCCCTCAAAAAGAAAATCATCAAAGTCCCTTATGGTTGCCTTTACGAATCGAGTCCCTTTCGAAAAATGATGATAGTCCCTCCAGTTTGCTTATTACACCCCACAATGGCCTTCAAAAATCCAATTGTCCCTCACATATCCCTTAACATCCAAAGTAAGGACTACCTACTCCATTATAGTAGGGATAGTCTTACTAAAGGAAAGAATGAAGAATAAGAAAGACCTTTAAACATTAGGGTAGGTTACTCCTAGGTGCTTGCTCACTTCAAAACTGTTTCGCACTTAAACAAATTTTCAACAAGTTTTCAAACAAGTTCTTAACACATCCTTACATGGATTATTTATTAACTATTCTGAAAATTTTCTATTCACACACTACAATTTCAAAACAATTCAAAAGTGAGTTTAAGTACCTAAGAGCCCATGGATAACCATGGATGAAAAGGATGCTAATACCTTCCCTTTTCATAACCTACCCCCCGGACCCAAAATATTCTCTAAGGTCTTTCCTGTTCTTTTATAACCTTTCCTTATGGATAAAATAAAAGTCGGTGGCGACTCTTGCTATCCGCAACATTGTTTAAAGTCAGTTCTCCCACCGTGTTACACCCCCTATCCTGATTCCTCCCGTACCTGGAAGACCGTTGTTTATGTACCTTACCATTCTTGAGAAGTCTATGGGTTGTGTGCTTGGACAACATGATGAGACTGGAAGAAAGGAGCATGCGATTTATTACCTGAGTAAGAAGTTTACCGATTGTGAAAACAGATACTCACCATTGGAGAAAACTTGTTGTGCATTGGCATGGGCCGCTAGGCGCCTTCGGCAATATATGGTCTGTCATACCACATTGTTGATTTCTAAAATGGATCCGATCAAGTATATTTTTGAAAAACCTGCTCAAACCGGGAGGCTAGCCCGTTGGAACATGTTGTTATCCGAATATGACATCCAGTATGTACCCCAGAAGGCGATTAAGGGTAGTATTTTATCTGATTATCTTGCAGACCAGCCAGTTGAAGATTATGAACCTCTTAAGTTTGATTTTCCTGATGAGGATATTCTGCTGATTAAAAGAGATTGTGAAGAGCCAGATCCGAGCGAAGGTCCAGAACCAGGTCTTTGGTGGAGGATGATGTTTGATGGTTCCTCGAATTTCAATGGGCATGGTATAGGCGCCGTTTTGATGAACCCAAAGGGTGGATTTACTCCGTTTACAACAAGGTTGGACTTTGAGTGTACTAATAACGTCGCAGAATATGAAGCATGTATTCTTGGCCTCGAAGCAGCAATTCACCTCCGAATCAAACTTCTTAAAGTGGTGACTCAGCCTTGGTTATTTACCAGGTACAAGGTAAATGGGAAACGAAGAATGAGAAGTTAATCCCTTATAAGGACTACATTGTTGAGCTGATCAAGTATTTCGACGAGATAGAGTTCGAGCATGTTCCTAGATCCGAGAATCACGTTGCTGATGCTTTAGCCATGTTAGCATCCATGTGGAAAGTTAAATTCGTTAATGAAGCACCTCTTATCCATATTGAGCGCAAAGTTGAGCCCGCTTATTGTCAGGTGGTCGAAGAAGTTGAGGTGGATGAAAAGCCTTGGTTTCATGATATCAAGAACTATCTCGTCAAGCAAGAGTATCCCGATGGTGCTACTGGTCTGGACAAGAAAACATTGAGAAGACTGGCGTCCAAATTCTTTATCAGTAATGGTGTGCTATACAAGAGAAATCACGACATGGTTCTGCTCAGATGTGTTGATAAACGGGAAGCGGACATGTTACTGCAGGAAATTCATGAGGGGACCTTCGGAACTCATGCCAATGGTTATGCTATGTCCAAGAAAATGTTAAGGGCTGGGTATTATTGGTTAACCATGGAAGCTGACTGCATCCATTACGCGAGAAAATGCCATAAGTGCCAAATTTATGCTGATAAAATGCATGTACCTCCATCACCGTTGAATGTTTTGTCTTCACCATGGCCGTTCTCTATATGGGGCATTGACATGATTGGGGCAATCGAGCCGAAGGCTTCTAATGGTCATCGTTTTATCCTTGTTGCTATTGATTATTTCACCAAGTGGGTAGAGGCTGCCTCCTACACCAACGTGACCAAGCAAGTGGTTGCCCGCTTCCTCAGGAAAGAAATCATCTGCCGTTATGGAATCCCAAGCCGGATAATAACTGACAATGGCACCAATCTGAATAACAAGACTATGAAAGAGCTGTGTGACAGTTTCAAGATCACTCATCACAATTCTTCTCCGTACCGTCCTAAGATGAATGGGGCCGTTGAAGCTGCGAATAAGAATATCAAGAAAATCCTGCAAAAGATGGTTGTGACTTACAAAGATTGGCATGAGATGTTGTCGTTTGCTTTGCATGGATATAGAACCTCAGTGAGAACTTCGACAGGGGCAACACCTTTCTCATTGGTGTATGGAATGGACGCCGTGCTCCCCATCGAAGTAGAGATACCTTCTTTAAGAGTGTTGATGGAAGCTGAACTTGAGGAAGCTGAGTGGGTTCAAGACAGACTGGATCAGTTGAATCTCATTGACGAGAAGCGCTTGACAGCCATGTGCCATGGGCAATTATATCAGAAACGGATGAAAAGAGCGTTTGATAAGAGGATTCGTATCCGTGAGTTCCGTCAAGGAGAGCTCGTACTCAAAAAGATCTTGCCAGTGCATAAAGATATGCGTGGAAAGTGGATGCCCAATTATGAAGGCCCATTTGTTGTAAAGACCGTTTTCTCCGGAGGGTTTCTGATACTTACAACAATGGACGGTGAAGAACTAGCACATCCCGTGAATTCTGATGCAGTCCGAAAATATTATGCCTAAAAACCCGCTAAGTCGAAAACCTGCAAAAGGCGACTTAGGCAAAAGTAAGGGTTGAAAAAAAGAAATAATAATAAAAAGCTCGCTAAGTTGAAAACCCGAAAGGGCGACTTAGGCAAAAAGGAGCGTCCCGGTGGATTGAAAACCCGAGAGGGCGGTCCAGGCAAAAGTTAGGGACAAAGGCATTTCATTGCATCAGAGGACACTAACCATCGCGAACACACTTTCCGCATGAGAGCCATGTTTCAGTTTCTTTCATCCTTGCCCAAAGCAAGATTCTGGATTAGTCTTAGTTATTAGTGTCAGTAGGTGTCATTGGATTCAATGTAACCTTTTTCCCATGTTGCCAATTTTAAAACATAATCATCTGTGGAGCTATGCCTTCAGCAAGCTGCCACCCTTTAATAAAAGATACCATTTTGTTACTTACATTCCTTGGTGCATTGCTCTTTGTTTTCTATTGTTATGCAAAATGCGTTTACTCTTAAAATTCGAAAATGAAAGGTGCATTGTAGATTTTTCAAAACTGTTCTTCAAAAAAAAACAAATTTGAAATATAATAAATTACTTTGACTAGTGGAAATTTCGGAAGGATCTCTTCACTCCCCGAAAATATCATTATTGCAGAAACACTTTCAAATCATTGCTCTAACACAGTCCCCAGCGAGACTATAAGCTGACAACCTTTTCTTGGGTAACTCGAAAGCGTCCTTCAGGTTTTCCTCTCCCCATGAGAAGACGTGATACTGTGCACCCAAGCAATTCACTTTTTCCCCAGAGAATTCAGAACTTTAAAACCATATTTGGTTCTACCATTGATCTTTCTCACCCATGATTGACGTATTGGTTGCAGAGAATGCAGGGTATTTCTGTCGAGATGTTTATTTCATCCCTCGTCCCGTCTCTAGTCTGTTTCGTCAGCATACGCAAGGGCATAAGCATCACATGCCTATTTCATTACATATTCATTACATATTCATTACATATTCATTACATACTCATTACATACTCATTTCATAACATCCTGCATATTTACATACATAGACATCAACATACATTCATATTAACATATTCATTAACATACGCGTTAGCATGCACAGGTTCATTGTGTCTCTATCATTGGTCGTTACCGCCGAGTAACTGGGTTCGTCCATTCTCTTCAAATAGATTGTCAGCCCTAAGCATAAAATACATATGTGTTTCCAAGTTTCCCTACGGAGCTCGATCCTCGTGGATGACGGTTACTTCAGCTATCTTTCCTCGCCAGGATAAGATATCTACCCTTCGAGTTCATTCCCTCGACGGAGTCTTGATTACCAGTTTTCTTTCTAGCTCGATCCTAGATTGAATCTCAGTCTTGTCGGTCGTCGAGCCCAACCGGACGTGCATTTATTTTGCACCATCTAAAGATTTTCACCATACCATGGCAGATACGCGACTATCTCGCTTGAGAGGTTTATCACTGTACCCGGACGTGCATTTATTTTGCACTATCTTTCAAGAAAATCAACTACAATCTTTTACAGATACATGCCAGTTCAGGCCTGGATAATTTATTATTACAATCCTACATCTTACAGCATCGATACACAACATGTCTCACCTAAGAAGCCGATCCTATCTTCGTTATGACTCGCAGCAAATGGCCATCTCCATGGAGCAGTTGGGCTTCCATTTACCTGTCGTCTTGAAGTATGGGGAGGTTTGAACCAAATCGTATTCAGGAGAGCACGATCTTGAAGTACGAGGAGGTTTGAGCGAAATCATATTCAGGAGAGCACGATTCTGAATTATGAAGAAGTTCATTTACCCTTTAGTAAAAGAAGAAACCAAATCGTATTCAGGAGAGCACGATCTTGAAGTACGGGGAGGTTGAAGGTGTGAAATAAACACAAGAAAGGGGGGGATTGAATTGGGTTTATGCCTTAATAAAACTTTTTCCTTTTCTTATCTTCTTCTTATCTGATGCTTTTATGCGCTTATATTAAATACATTGCGGAAGCATAAATAATAAAGCATAAGTAAAGAACACATCATATATCCTGGTTCACTTGAGCAACTCTCAAGCTAATCCAGTCCACCCTTCCAAGGTGATTTTGCCTTAATCAATTAAGGACTTAATCCACTATAACCGAACTGATTACAGATGCACAAGCTAACTGCAAGTGACTAACAACTTGACAATGACACGTTCAGGGATCCCTAAGGATATAACGTTCATTGACACCTTAATAGAATCCGATCACTAAAGATCTCCTATTAGGATTTCCACAAATGACTACTGTCACTTGTCATCTCAAGTATACTGATCTTAACAAGATCACTTGAGGAACCACTTAATTCTAAAAAGAATTTGTGTTGCCGGAGATTACATAAGTGCTTCTCAAATAAGCAGATTACTCCTAATTAAGTTCCTAGCAAGTATTGAGCAACAACTCCTTGCTTTCTAATATAGAAACTAATCTAATAATAAATCTCTAAGAGATTATTGAGTACAGTTTCCATATTGCTTAAAAGCTTTTCTGTGTGTGAGCACTGAGGCTTCTTTTCATTTTAAGCTTTTCTTCTTTCTTTCTTTTCTACACTTCATGCTTACAAGCATGCTAACATTTGAATGATTCAAATGTTATTCATTATAGTGCAGCTTAATAGCAACAGCTTTTCTTGACTTGGCAACACGGCAACTGCTTAATGATCAAATGATTCTTCTTTTTATAGTGCCTCCAAGAATGACGTTGAGAGGATAAGGATGTTCATTCAAACTCCAACGGTCATATCTCAACGGATAGATAAGCACGTGTTGGATGACATCACTTTCTTGTCCTTTTCTTGCAACGGTAATATTCCATTTAACAGCTTGGACAAATTTGCTTCTGGCTTGGTTCTTCTGATGATGTTACAGATGAGTAGTTCAGAAACTACTTTGGTATAGATAGCATAGTAAACATCAGATTCTGACTTCAGCACTTTGTTCATCAGAGTTGATAGCAACAGCTCATCTGATTGAACACGTCTTGTCTGGTGAAGCTTCATAATCTTTCTTCTTCAGAGTCTGGTCTTCAGAGTCTTTTGCACTTGGTCTTCAGAGCCTTCAGCCTTCAGAACTTCAAGTCATCAGAGTCTTCAGCACAAACTTCTTCAGATGATTATATCTTCAGAGTCTTGACCTTCAGAACATGTCTTCAGAGTCTTCAGAGTCTTGACCTTCAGAACATGTCTTCAGAGTCTTCAGAGTTTTGTCCTTCAGAACATGTCTTCAGAGTCTTGACGCACTTGGTCTTCAGAGCCTTCAGCCTTCAGAACTTCAAGTCATCAGATTCTTCAACACTTCAGTTCTTTAGAGGGCTCACTCTTCAGAGACGCTCGTTAGCTTCCAGATCAGATGCACAACTCATATCAGAATCCACAGATGCATTGCAACTGCAATATCCAGCATCCTTGATTCTTTATTGAACATGATCAGATGCAGAAACAAACTTGCTTCTTTACTGAGCTTCATTTGCTTTTAGATCAGATGCACTTCTTCAGATCATAAACCACAGGAGCATTGCAACTGCAATATACAACATCCTTGGTTCCTTACTGATGGTGATCAGATACATAAGCAAACTAGCTTCTCCCAAGCGCTTCATGACGTTACACATAGTAATTCCATATATTACTAGCTGCACACGTTGCTTTTGTTTGTTTGATCTAATATATTTAATTTAATATGATCTGCACATAACAAACATTAAACCATAAAATGGTTCTTTCACAAATACTCAATTGTTATCATCAAAACATAGAGATAATCCTGTAGAGACAAATCTTGCTCTTACAGAGGTTTGAGCGGAATCATATTCAGGAGAGTACGATTCTGAATTATGAGGAAGTTCAATTAGCCCTTTTCATATTCAGGAGAGCACGATTCTGAAGTATGAAGAATTTCATTTACAAGAAAGAGCCGAATCATATTCAGGAGAGCACGATTCTGAAGTATGAGGAAGTTCAGTTCACCCTTTTCATATTCAGGAGAGCACGATTCTGAAGTATGAAGAATTTCATTTACAAGAAAGAGCCGAATCATATTCAGGAGAGCACGATTCTGAAGTATGAGGAAGTTCAGTTCACCCTTTTCATATTCAGGAGAGCACGATTCTGAAGTATGAAGAATTTCATTTACCCGAAAAAGCCGAATCATATTCAGGAGAGCACGATTCTGAAGTATGAGGAAGTTCAGTTAGCCCTTTTCATGTTCAGGAGAGTACGATCTTGAAGCATGAAGAAGTTTATTTATCCTTCAGTAAGAGAAGAATCAGAATCGTATTCCAGGCGCCGACCTTAAATGCGAGAAGATTTATTTATCAGATAAGCAGCAGCCTCTTTATTTGAGTGCTTATCCATTTTGGCACATAATGTCCCTTCCAACGATAAGTGACAGTTCTCCCGCGAGAAGCTTATCAGGGCATTTCCCATCAAAGTCCATTTATTTTGGCATACAGCCGGTCTTTACCCTGTATATTTGTTACGGAGTTCCGAAAAGTCCGTTTGATCCTGTCACGAGAGATAGTTTACAGAAGCGTGGATGTTATTCTTTGCTCAATGCTCCAGCATTCTGTAATCGATCTTGCAATCGTACGTGATCCAGTTTTATTTTTAGATTCCCCAGTGGAGGCCGTCTCATAGGTACCATCTCCAGTTGAGAATCTCGTTTTCTAAAAAAGACAATTGGTCGTGTTCGCACCAGTTGACTATCATTTAGTGTTGTACTGTGTCCCAGCGCGTCGTTTTCCCCGGTGTGTTCTTCTCGTAGTATCTGTCCCTGTGTCGTCGTAGTCGTCAGCATTTTCGCATTCATCATTCCAGCATACGCATCATATCATATTCATGGCATCATCTGCATTAAGCTGTCCTCGCTTTGTCCATAGCATTGCATATCGTCGCATATAAGGGCAAAATTTTCGGTTACCTATATTTAAATCTCTCCACCATGATTCCTCGAGTCTCTGTCACTCAAATCGTCCGGTGTAGCTATTTAAATAGGGGCAACTGTAATACCCCAAATTTTACCCTCATATTTAGTCGGTCATTTCGCATATCATCTCATATGTACATTTGCTAACCACTAACAAGTTATGGAGGTGTTTTGTTTTGCAGATTTGGTTCCAGGGGTATTTTGGTCATTTCACGCAAATTCTGCTAATTCCTTGAAGACGGGCTGTTATTAAGTTCTGAGGCGTTTGATACACTATTTTTGAGGCATTTACCTATCACCAGGTCTGATTATATCAAGGTGCCAACTCGACGTGGTCGATATTAAAGTTTGTCGAGCACAACTGGATTTAAGACTTATTTTATTGCTCGTGGCTTATTTCCGGCACACCTCCGTTAATAAGACACAGTTTTACTGGGGTATTATTGGATCGTTGCTCACGGTCTTTGGTCGATGGAATTCAATTACGGGCAAGGTTATCATTGATATTAAATCGGTGTTGATTACAGCGTGCATCCGGGTTTGGGTTATAAAATGATTGGTTAGAATCTAAAATTGGAATGCGATTTGAATTTAATCAAGTGCTGAGATTAAGACTACAAATGAACGAACAAGAATGTCGTTCGGGAAATGCTTACAGTTTATGACTATGTTAATGAGTTTAAACATTTGTGGATTTATTCACAAATATTTATAATTTATAACTAGAAATAAAGTAAGTAAATTCAAAACTGAGCAGGTCATGAATATAAAGGAAAATCTGACATTTTATTTCATAAAAAGGATCATCATACAAAAGGGAGTGAATTGTTTCACATTCTTAATTGTGATAAAATTACAATTACGGATATTACATTAACTCTAAAAATCCTAAGTCCTAAAATTGCTAAGTGTCTTCATGATGCTCCTTCGATGCTCTTTACGAATCTCCCATTAACCTGCACAACAAAAAGAACACAACACAGAATAGAAAAATGTTAGAGTTTGTTTTCGACACTCTCAGAACAGTGTCATCATCGAGTGCCGGGAGTGGCACAACCGAAGCTGCGTCCTACCCCCGTTACCGATCCGCGTCGTTGGCGTCAGATCAGGTAACACCTGTTCTTATCGTTACGGGACATCCGAGAGATAGAAGTAATAAAAGAAGCGGGACTGATTCGTTTTTCCGCGATTGGATTTCCAAACTGATACGAGAATAAGGCAACATAGGCAAGTTTGGACTCAGACCCGGATGCCGGCAGGTCTGAGTCGCTTTGGTTTCGAAAGATTCCAACACCTGAAAAGCCACAAACATCATCAGTACAACAGAACTCAAAGCATAAACAAGCTGCATAAATAAAACTAGGCAAGAAGGAGCTCGCGCCAGTACAAGTATGAAGAGGCACCAAAGAAACAAATCTGTTACAAAGGTTCAGAATGAAGGCCGAGTTCAAAACAGAATGAAAACCAAGTTCAAACAGAACAAGAAGAGTGAAATGAAGCCAAGGCTGCATCAAATCGCGGCAAAATGGTTCAGAACGAAAACCAAGCTGCCCCAAATGAACTCATAAAGGAACTCCAAGTATCAATGAATAACCACAAACAATAGTGCTGTCGAAGGCATTATGGTAAGGCCAAGCTGCGAAAAAATTCGAGCCAAGGGACAAAAGGCATCGAGCCTAACATCTGCAAAAAGAGAATCAAAGCAACAATTAATATTTCCAATAACAAGCCATAACAGTTTGTGGCATTTCCAAACCAAATAAGAAGGTCACATTGGAAAATTGGGAATGCAGGGCATAGGCTCAGTTATGAACATCATAGCCCAACAATATACACATCAGTCCAAATACCAGCCTACACCAAGTGAGAATCAACGGCAACTGCATCGATGAAAAGGGGACATACGCATCATAATCACAGTTCAACACTAGACAATAAGAATTAAGTTCAGGCCTGAAAAGAAGAATTAAAATCGTGTGCAAAAGAGCTAAATTCAATGCAAGAACATCACAACAGTCCAGCAGAAAGCCCTGAAACGCAAGAAGCAAATAGCATCAGCAAAAGTTCATCACAGGCTAATGGTTAAAACAACTCAAATGGAACAAATGATAAACCACAAGCCCAGAACTCATGGCAATCGCAGCGTCATCGAAGAACACAGGCGTCGAGGGCTCAGGTATCATCATCGTCGTATACCATTCTCAACATCTTTTGACTCGACCTAAGCCTCAATACCAGCCCTTTCTGAAAGAAGAAGAGGAAAAGCTAACTGCATCAAAAATTGCCAAATCGAAAACGAGTCAGTTCAATCAAACAAATCAGTTCGAGATCAAAGACGAATGAAATCAAACAAATTAGTTCGAAATCAAAAACGAATTAATTCAGATATCAAACAGATCAAGTGAAATTCAAAGGCAATCCAATCCACATCTGCAAAAATCCAATCAGTATATCAGAAAATGATCAAACAAAATCGAATCAATTAAGAAGTTCTGAAAATGGAAAGTTTCGAGTCAGTATCAAATCCGTATCAGAAAACATCCAATTGAAACCCAATCAGTATCTGAAAGAACAAACAAATCCAGATGAAATCAAATCATATCAACACAAAATCATATCTCAGAAAAAGAGCAGCAAATCGGATCAAAGGCCCAAAAGAAAGATCGAAAAAGAATGTATAAAAAGGGATGATTTCACCTCAGAAAGGATCCCTAACGAAGATCACGAGCGAAACCCTAACGAAGGAAGGAGATCGCGAAAACCCTAGGCGGCGCGAGAAGGAGGCGGCCGAGACTCAGAGGGACCGGAACCTTCATCATCGTCTCCGAACAAACATCATAAAACCACGAGCGAAGCACCGACGAGGAGATCGCCTTCGCCGTTCACTACAAACGGCGGGCAATCAACTCCGTAGCCTCAGCTTCAAACATCATCGGCTAAAGACAAATGTAAACCCTCACGCGTTAACTCACATGTTCATTATTTTTCAGGTTTTTGTAGAAGAAGATGCAGAGGATCGAGGAAGAAAGACGAGAGGAAGAACAAAGTGTAAACGGCGCCGCGAAAGGGAATTAGGGTCTGAAACCCTAATTCTGCAAAACCTTATTTTACATCACCTGGGTTGGGTCCGGGGTAATGACCGGCCCAACACCCTTTTATTTATTATTTTTTTGTTTTGTTTTAAAAAAATTGTTTTTTATGTTTTTTAAATTGTTTTTTTTTATATATTTTACTTTTATAATTCAAAAAAAACTGTTTTAAAAAAATAAAATAAAAAAGACCTTTTATGTAGATATTAAGGATAAATAAATTTTTTTTTAAAATAAAATAAGAAAAACTTTTCTTAAAAATATTAAAAAATAATAAAACTTTTTTTTTAGAGTAAAACATTTTTAAATTAAACTTTTTTTTTTGCAAGCTAACATTAAATTATTTAAGATTTTTTAAAACAATAATAAAATCTCAAATTTGCGTCTTTCTCTTCATTGTCTCGTAACTCATTTGATTGCCGCCTAACTCTGCCCACTAATGTCGTTTGTTCATTTTGCAGCTCGTTACATTTACCATTACTTATTTCATCTTATTTCAGTATCATATTGTATATGTTTCTCATATGTAACCCCGCGAATCTAATAATCGCGCTTTAAATTTCTGCCTTTAAATTTCTGTTTACATGACTTTAACTTCTGTTTTATTCCCTGTTTGCAATTCAATTATCTCACACCTTCATCAATATTTCTGTCACATTGCACACACTGCCGAAGGAATTAGGTCTAGCTTTTGACCGCCGTGTCAATAGTCCTCAACTTCAACTTCAAACCCTTACAACTACAAACCCTAATTTTCACAAATGCCTCGCCGCAGGCAAATTTACAATTTTACCCCTAGCATTAGGTCAAAGAGCCGTCGCGCTCATTTTAGGGTTTCCCGCCGTGGAATCCCTAATTTAACCCTAATTACAACTTAACAATTTCAACGTAGAGATCGGAGTTTCTACACTCCACGTAAGCGTGTCCTTAAGACATGTTTATTCCCCTTGAGACCTTGACCACAGTCAAGAAGTCTCTAACCTCCCTTTTGAGGGGAACTACGATTACTCTGATTCCACTCCCGTAAGGATACGTAGGCACAAGATGCGATGTCTTGCCGAGTAAACTTAGAATTAACCCTTTAGGTCTCTTTTCTCACTTTTAATCCTTTGTACATATACCTTAAGCAAATAAATAAAGCAAATAGTAAACATCTGAACAAAAGGTTCTTGTAGAGTACTACAGAAGTTTAGGGTGCTAATACCTTCCCTAAATTTAACCAACCCCCGAACCCTAGATCTTTCCCCGCATTGTGTTTACGATGCAAAATAGGTTTTCCCTCTTTTGACCTTTTCCTTCGGATAAATCAAAGAGCGGTTGTGAACTAAATTGTGATTCAAATTAATTAATATTTGATATCCTATTTCCACCGCAACAATAACCAATGGAGCTCATAGTGGTTTCATTTGATGCTTCTTTTCAAGACGATCTCAACCATATCATCGCGCCAAATTTCTTTAAATTACAACTCACTCGATTTGAAAAAACCAGAACAAGATTCAAACACGAATTGAAAATTTAGCAACAAAACTCAACTACAACTAAAAACTAACTATACAAACAACATCAGCATGTCAAGGACTACATCTTAGCAACAAATTTGAAGCAAAATGGTTGAGAATTATACCTGTTGAGAATTAATGGTTCTGAAGTTTGTGTTTGGTTTAAGGTTTGGAGCTATGGTGAAAAAAATAAAAATGAAGGTTCGAGTTGGAATGAAGAAGTTTGTTGAAGGAAGAGGGGGAAGAGTAATCCAAGTTGAGAAGAATGGAAAGGATTCCGTTTTTTTTTCTTGCCTTCTGTTTTCACGTTTTTGTGCCTTTTTCAATTTGTTATTGTACCGTTTTGGTTTTGTAGCTCGCGAGTGTAGCTGGAAATTATAGTAGACCGGTGTGTACGGTTTTGCAAATTGTGTAAAATTTGGTTTTTGTCGTCTTTTGAAGCGAGGGGCCGGTTTGTGTAACAAAGGATAAAGGTGTCGTGGCTTTGTTGATTCTGTTTTGATTTGTTAGGATATAAGTGATGGTACTGGCTACAACTTGGTTGAAATTTTGGAGGTTTTCTCTTGTAATTGTGTGCATCAAGTCGCGTGCAGGAAGGTGATGCAGGTGAGCTTTTTTTATTAGCAACGTTATTGTGTTGTTGTGGTTTTGATTTTGTGAATCATGGGAGTGTAGTGCTGAAGTTTTGGGCACAACTTGTGTTGTGATGGTTTGTGGTACAAATTAGCATGTTTAGTGTAGGGTCCATGTTGTTTTGCAAAATCGAATTGATGACGTGGTTCCTATTTTCCCAAATTGTGAAAAATTATTGCTGGTATATCTTTTTTTTTTTGCAGGTTTAAGTTGTAAATGGGTAAGGTGCGGTCAAAGTTTGTGTGGAATGCGTATCATAACAATTTTGGTGTGTATGGCTTTATGCAACAAGCTGGGTCAAGTATATTCTTAGGCTATTGTTTGTACCATGTGGAGACGCTGCAGCTCATAGAACTTGTATTGTTTTTTGTTGTTGTTTTGTTTGTAATGAACATAGAGACTTGTATTTTTTAAGACATGGGCTATGGAAAGAATGATGGGCTTGAATTATTGATGATTTTTTCTTGTAATGAATGAACTTAAATGATATAGGCCTTGGTGAACACTTTATACTTTATAACTTCATGTGCACTTCCACATTTGATTTTTGAACCATGCCTAACCATGAAAACATGTGAAATGGTTGATTTCGACAGGGATTGGTGTAAAATTATGTCGAAATGGTTCTCATAAAGAGATATGCTTGAACAAATACTTAGAAATATTTTCTAAGTATAGAAAGTCACTTCGACGAACGAATACTATAAGGCCTTCCTTCGACAGACATTTGAATTTCAAAAATAGATGGATAACCGTCTTTTGTCCTTGTCTGTTTCTCAGGAGAAGACGCGTGGCAAACCGTGGTGAAACAAAAGCATGCAGACGTGAAACGTGTCAACTTTTAAAGAAATGTTCATTAGAGACGGTTATTTCGATGCATTATAAATAAGGGTCTTATTATTAGGATTTTTGTATGTTCAATTATTGTACTATACTCAAATTTACTCAAAGTACCCAAAGTTAACGTGAGAAAATAGTCATTGTTGAGAAATGTACGTTTGAAACACCATGCATTTTATTCAATAGAAATTTACTTTCTTTTTATTAATTGTTCTTTATTGCATTTCTTTTACTTTGAAGTTATTTTTCTTTATTGCTTTACTTTACCAAACTTTTACAAAGTTTAGCCTTTCTTTTTGAACAAAACAATCAAACAATCATTTTTACAACCAATGAATATTGTCGAAGTGTTCTATAAATTTTCCAGAAAAACATAATACACAATAGCTATTAGTCCATAAATTCACTAAGTTTTATGGGGATACTAGTGAGTCCACAGTCGAACATGTGGCAAGATGTTTGGTATGAGGGTATTCTTTGATTCGACGAGTTTCCTTCTTGCTAGTTTCCTCTACTACTCGAATTGTTATAGCCATCTCTACCTTTGTTGTTGAACCATTTTCCTTTGCCTTTATTTTCTCTGGCTGATTGCGCCTATAGAGCCACATCACTCTTTTCAACTTGCTTCCAGCTCTTTCAGTTATTCTTTGTTCATAAGATTCAAGCATCCCTTGAAGCTCTTCCTTTGTCAATATGGACGTTCGATTCTTCTGTGGCTACTACCACACGATCGAATTTTAGAGCCAATGACCTTAAGATCTTTGCAACAAATAATCTTAATGCCAACACTTCTCCACATACCTTAACTTGATTCACTAGTTTTGTAACCCTAGTGAAGAAATCAATTATTCTTCAACTTTCTTTCATCTGAAGCAATTCATACTTTCTTTTGTGAGTTTGTAACCTCACCTCTATTACCTTCTCAACACCTCCAAACAATTTCTCCAAAATTTCTCATGCTTCTTTCTCTAATTCAACATCACTCAGCTTTTCAAATTTGTCTGAATCAGCGCATTGATAAATATACAAAGAGAGTTTTATAATTTCTCTTCTTCAACTCTTTGTGTGCAACCTTTTCTTCATCCATCGTTTTTTCTACAAGTTGTGTTACTCATTCATTCACAAGATCCCACACGCCTTGATAACATAAGACAATCTTTATCTGCTTACACCAATTATCATAATTCTTACCATTCAAAATTGGAAGATTTACTGAAAAAATACTTGTTCGAATGATTCATCACGCTATGCTTCCCAAGAAGCACAGATACACTGCTTTAGATATTAGATGTTGGAGTTAAACCTAAAACTTAAAAAATTCCAAATCAACCTTGACGAACATGAATCACTTCGTTCAATTGATTCAACCTCTTTTTCTTCACTCTTCACTTGAGTGAATCAACCACACCTTGGTTGCAAGATAATTTCGTTGCGCAATGATTACTAAAGAATAAAAGAGAAGATGAATCAGTGAAGAAAAGAGAGATTAGGGTTTGAGAGAAAATGAGGAAATGATAATATTTCTGCTGAGTTTCTCACTGCCTTCAAACTGAAGTTTTATTCGATCATTTATCTATGCAATTGCATTATTACAATGGTATGGTAACTCCCTATTTATAGGCTGAGATTGCTTTGCACACTAAGAAATATCCAACTAACCCAACTCAACTAAAAACACAAAATAAAGTTAAGTCTAAATTTTGTTAAGATACACTTCTTCGATATTTCAACAGCTATACAAATTTCTGCGTAGAGCATTTCAACAACAACAAACTCTTTCGAAATGGTATTTTGACACAAAAAATTATATTCTCAACAAATTAGTAGTATGATTCTATATAAAGGATGCATCACATATTTGTAAAACTTTAATTTCATCAATTTAATTTTAATAATACTTCTCTCTCAATTGCTCTTTATTCTTCTCTATTTTTTCGATAACGTCGTCGTCGTCTCGTCAGTTGAACAACAAGACAGTGCTTTGTAACAAATAGATAGAAATGATTAACAAATTGCAAGCCCGTGCCTCTAAATACTGTATTCTTGATGATTACTAAATGAATTTCTATTATGCTATTTAATATATAAATCCAAAGGTGTTTATAGTATGATATAGGTTTAGAAATATAAAAAAAAATGTTTTGCATTTTTTTGAAAGACATTGCTTAAAAAATTTAATTATGTTTTTTTTTTCTTAAATTTTTGAAATCATTTTATTAAAAATAGTGCTTATTAAGGATATAAGAATTACTTTTAAATTTTTTTAATCAATTTATTAGTATCAATTTATGATTTTTTAAATAAAAATGAAAAAGTTAATTTTAATAGTTTAAACAAAATGTAGAAGCTTCACAAAATTTACTATTTTCTTTTCTATAAGTAATTATTAAATTTATATGTTTGTTACTTTTATTATATTTTTTAATGTTTAAAATAATATTTAATTTTTTAAAAAAGTTGTTAAATAATGTCAACGACTTAGAACAACTTTAACGCATAGTTGTTAAACCAAAATTTTGTATAGCTTACGTTAATAATAAGGAATTTGCATTATAGTAAAGCTGACATGACATATGGGATGCTCTAAAACTAATTTATGTATTTTACACAAGCAACGTACTCTAACTCATTATTTAACATAAATAATAGATTTTTATTAACTATTTAATATAAATAATAGATTTTTATTAACCATTTAATACCAAGTTTAAATTCTTTATAAACAATCACCATTGAAGTAAAAACTTCTTAATTCAATTTTGAATTGCTTAAATCCTTCATGTCAATTTGAATCCACGTAAAATAATTTAGTTACTCCCTTTAAAGATGCTCTTATACATTACTCAAATTACAATTCAGAATCAATAACTTACAATTATTTTATTCAACACATTCTAATTGTATTCAATACTCTTTTATTATTAATATTATTTATTATTATTGATAGAATATTTTTCTCCTTTTCGTAAAACGAAAGGACAGTGAATGATTAGTAACAGATAGATAGATATGGTTAATAAATAATATTGCAAGCCCGTGTGTTAATAGTGTATATTTATATATAAATAATATATATATAAAATCATAAATAGTTGGTTATCAGAATTAGCTAGGGGTTAAACCCCTCACTAAATAAAAAAAACATCACAAAATCAAAATTTGCGAGGGGACAGAGCCCCTAGCTAATCAGGGCATCGCAAATAATTGGTGAGGGAATAAGCCCCTCGCAAAAATGGCTAGGGGATAAGCCCCTCGCAAAATGTAATAAAAAAAAATCCTCCTCCTGCACCACAACCGTAGCCACAGACTAGAGGCAGAGAGGGGCTCAGACCTGTCACAACAGATTGCGAGGGGATAAGCCCCTAGTTAAGTCACGTGAGTCCTTAAATTAGTGAGGGACGAATCTCCTAGCCAGCTGTGTAATGCATTTGCGAGGGGTTAAGCCCCTAGCTAGATGTCCCGCATTTTGGGATTTGCGAGGGGTTAACCCCTAGCCAATAATCATTTTTCTTATTTTAAAATTATTAATTATATTAAAATAATTATATTAAAATAATTATATTAAAATAATAATATTATATATAATAAATTTTTATTACATTTTATAATTATATTATTATAATTAGAATAATATAATTATATAATAAAAAATATATATTAGAATAATAATATATTATATAATAAATTTTTATTACATTTTATAATTATATTTTAATAATATAATAAATAATATAAAAAGTATATATTATATTTTTATTACATTTTATAATTATAATAATAATATAATATATTATAATAAATATTTTTATGAAAATGTATATATATTATATTTTAGAAAATGTATTACAAATTATATTAATATTTTAGAAAATATATATATTACAAATTATATATTTTATATAAAAAGTTTGTATATGTAACACTAATATTTTATATTATTTGTTCTAATATCTTAATTAAAATCTGTTTGATAAATATGTTTTATAATATATATATATATATATATATATATATATATATATATATATATATATATATATATATATATATATATATATATATATATATATATATATATATATATATATTTATTTATATATATATATATATATATATATATATATATATATATATATATATATATATATATATATATATATATATATAATACTAATATTTTAATTAAAATCTATTTTATAATATAAATATTAAAATCTGTTTTATAATTAAATATATATATATATCTATTATATTCATAAAAATATACATAATTTTCAACAGCCACCAACACATAATTTATTTCATAAAAATATACATAAATATGTTATGTTAAAATTTGTTTTATCAACAGCCACCAACACACATAATTTTCGAAATAAATATTCATCTAAAATTTTAAGAAAAAACAAAAATTTGTACCTTTTGATCTTCTTCCAAATTTCTAGTTCCTCTTGACAAAAATTTGATAGCTTATATTATCCACAGTACATGCAACACACAAATAAATAAATAAAATTAATTAATAAATCCAAACAATAAAATAAACTATAAATACGAAAATAATATACATAAATAAAATAACTTACTTTTATCAAATGGAATAAAAATGTTGGAACATGAAGGAGGAAGAAGAAGTATATGGAAGAAAAACTTTGAGAATGAAATGGGAAAGAAGAAGATTGTGGGAGAAATGGAGAAGAAAGAAGGAATAAACCTATAAATGTGTGGGCTGTGAAATAAATTTGGCATTTAATATTTTATTTTGCGAGGGGCAACTCCACGCAATGCTCAACGGTCACATGACGTGACATCATTTGCGAGGGGTCACTCCACGCAGCATATTAGTATGCAATTTGCGAGGGGCATCCCCTAGCCACCTTTTGCGTGTGGCAGACCATTTTGCAGAGTAATACAGAGGAATAAATGCTTTTCAGTGGGATTTGACTAAAGTAGGACAATTGGTGAGGGGCTGTCCCTCGCAAATTGTGAACGTGACGTGGTGAGGGGCTACCCCCTCGCAAATTGATCAGCTTTTCCACCAAAAACTGCGTTGAACCCTAGTAAAAGTACATTTCAAAATTCAAAAAAATTTCCCTCCTTCATTGCGAGGGGTATCCCCTAGCTAAATGTTTAAAAAAATTCTCTCTCCTATTTTGTATTTTGCGAGGGGTTTAACCCCAAGCAAATGGTTTTATTTTAGTGAGGGGTTTTCCCCATAACCCATACCCCTAGCTAATTTAATATTTTCTTGTAGTGAAGGAATTTGCATTATAGTAGAGCTGACATGGCATATGGGATACTCTAAAACTAATTTACGTGCTTTACACAAGCAACATACTCTAACTCATTATTTAACATAAATAATAGATTTTTATTAATTATTTAATATAAATAATAAATTTTTATTAACCATTTAATACCAAGTTTGAATTCTTTATAAACAATCATCATTGAAGTAAAAACTTCTTAATTCAATTTTGAATTACTTAAATCCTTCATGTCAATTTGAATCCACGTAAAATAATTTAGTTATTCCCATTAAAGATACTCTTATACATTACTAAGTTACAATTCTGAATCAATATCTTACATTTATTTTATTCAACACATTCTAATTGTATTCAATACTCTTTTATTATTAATATTATTTATTATTATTGATAGAATATTTTTCTCCTTTTCCTAAAACGAAAGGACTGTGCATGATTAGTAACAGATAGATAGATATGGTTAATAAATAATATTGCAAGCCCGTGTGTTAATAGTGTATATTTATATATAAATAATATATATATAAAATCATAAATAGTTGGTTATCAGGTGCAAATTTATTTAAAAAATCATTTTATTTTTAAATAAAATATATATTGAATATTATTATTTTATTGGATGAGGATATTAATACTCAACTAACTCTAACGATATCAGATTACCAAATCATAATTACATCTTTGAGTCTTCTATTTATTTGTTTTGTCCCTCCCATTTTAATGACATGAAACTGAATTTATAATATGTCATTTCTATTTCTACTAAATTTAAACTCATATTATTTAAATTTTATTAATTTTATTAATAATATAAATTATTTTATAAATAAAAAAAATGTAAACTATATAAAAATTAACAAACTCATCATCTTCAACTATACACTCATATTCTTCTTCCTCTTCAACAAACTCAAAGCTTTAAAATATTATAAAAATAAAAAAAAATCCTAAAATACAAATTGAAACCTCATCTTCTTCAACAAAATCAAAACTAAATTTAAAATCTAAACCTCAAATTAAAAAATTCAAAACCCAAAAATCAAGAGTCACAACAAAATCATATCAAAAATAAAAATGTATTAAAATCCATTCATTCTATGTATTCAGCATCACCGTCTTTGGGACCGTGTAAAGTAAAATGTCGCACATGACTTCAAATTAACACATTTAATTTAAGGGTGAGCAAAGAACGGGTCGAGAAAGGTTATGCCTAACTCTAACCCTATTCTAAATTTTAATCGGATTATTTTAATGATTCTAACCCGTACCTAAATCTGAAAAAAATCCGATAATATATATGTTAGTTTAGACCGGATTAATGTAAGACAGTATCAAGTTGACTCGAAATATATGAAAAAAAATTTATTATAATATTTTAAAAATATTATTTAAATAAAAAATATGAATAAAATAATTAGTATGAATAAAAACCAATGAAAATATCTAAAGTTAATTTTTAATATAAAAAATATGATGTAATTCTATATATTTCATCACCTTTTTATTTTCATTAAAACATAGTAAGAAGATGTAAAATAAAAAATATGATGTAAGAGAATTAGAAAAGTGTGAAAGTTGAGAAGTGAAAAGATGTGTATTTAGTACTTACTTATTGCATATATTAAATTATGAGATGGAAAGTGGAAAAGTCTATTAGAAATTTGAAATAATTTATATATACTAATAAATTAAATAATTAAATAATATCATATGTGCATTCATAATACTAAGACGAGTTGGGTAACTCGAAGGTCAACCAAAACATGTTCCATCCAATACCAAAACCGGGTTTGTTTTTGGACAGTTTTTTTTTTCTTTATTTTTTTGCATGAGACGGACTAATTCGAAATTATTGGGTTGAAACGGGTCTTCGAATTAGATTGAATTCTGCACACTCTTAATTTAATCTATGATTAATAGAGTCTAAAAATATTTATATTATTTATACACTGATTAAATAGGTTTTTATTTGTTTTTTTTTTCATGATTAAAGTGTAAATAATTTATACATGATCTTTAAGAAAATTGAAGCGACTCTTATTTAGTGTGCAACTTTTGGCGATAAGGGAAATCATTTTTGTTTCTTTCTGCTGCAGAAAATAAAGATTATTATTATTTTATTGAGAACATTTTTTTTTGTTGAACGAAAGGGCAGTACATACTTTGTAACAAATAAAAGGATATGTTTAAAAAATTTCAAGCACGTGTGATAATAGTATAAATAATATATTTTTGATGATTATTAATATTTAAATTAAAAGGTGTTTATGGAATGATATAGGTTCAGATATATACAAAATAGGTTATGCATTTTTTATAGATAAATTACTTTTAAAAGTTATCTATCATTATAGTTGAAAGTAGAATTTTACTATGGTTGATAATCCGGATTAACAAAGAGTGTGGTAGAAATTATGCTACTTTCCTTCTCAATTAAAATATTGATTGGGTGAAAAGTGAAGTATTGGGTCAGCCACAATATTTTAGCATTTATAAGATTTTTAGGATGACTTTTCATCATAGTTAGAATTATAACTGAGATGATAGATATTTATGATGGCTTTTTACGACGAAGCATAATTACAACCTGAAAAAATATATAAAATATTTTATCATTTTTATCATGTCTTGACCGTTGGCCTATATAAATTTATTTTAAATCATCATAATTTATTTATTTATAAATTTAATGATTACTATTACATAGATTAGATTTTGTAACGAAATTTTATTCCGGATAAAGTATTCACCGTAGTAAAATTTATTTATTTAGACACATTTTTTTAATTTTATTTTTAAGTCATTTTTTTATCATAGTTAAATTTTTCAACCGTAAAAGATAAAAATTAAAAAAAAAAACCAAAGCATTTTATTTTGTGGACAAATTATTATATTTTTATGATATACCTTATTAATTAGTAAATAAATACTTATATATTAAAATAAATTTCGGTGAGCCCAACATGTAAAAAGCATAATAAAAGGAACACAATATACATTAGATTTTCCCATTCTTAAAAGTCTCAGCTGAGGAAAAAAGAGGGAAAAGTTATCCGTAACACATATTTCCTCGAATAAAAGTCAAATCGGAAAAAGACGGAGCAATACATTCCACATTTGTTAGAACTCTCAACCGAGTGAAAATGTTATTACAAAGAATTGAATCTACGATCAAAACAACGTTTTACTCCAGTTATCAGTCGCCAAAGTGAAAAAATAGTCATTTCACTCTACGTTACCTCGCCATTTCAATAGTCTTATTTCACTCTAGTATATTTTGTAAGTAGAGTTGCACCTAAGAGGGGAGTGAATTAGGTATTGAAAATATTTTTTCGGTCTTAATGAAAATTTCTTGTTTTACTTTCCTAAAAGTTACTAAGTGCTGAATGCAGTAAAAGCGGAAAGTAAAGAGACACGACGATGTATCTTGGTTCCCCTCATAGTCCGAGAGTACTTCAGTCCCCTTTTAACACGAAAGAGATTTTTCAATATTGTTAGATTCTAAGACAAGACTTCGACATACTCTTTCTTATGCAGACTCTAATCAATCAAAACACCAAGAACAATCCTCTTGGACTTTTCACTAAGTCCAATGAGAACAATCCTCTCAAAATGGACCTCTTGCTTCCAACAATCCTGGACAGCAAGGTTACAACCTTACAAACTTATTTTCAACAATCCTGAAAAAATAAGATGTAATCAAAGACCAAATAATTCTGATTTGAGTAATTTGCAGCAGTATTCGATTATCAATCTTGCGAATGATCTTCTTCTTGAGATATCAACTCTTATATATCAAATACAAGTGTTCAAGAATAGAGGAATGAAACTATGATGAAATAATGAAATTTGAGGTGCAGTAGTTTCACTCTTGAAAATTGGAAAATTTTGACACTTGTGAAAATTTGGAATTTGAGAGATGAAATAAAATTTGAATTTTTGCAAGAAGGGTAATCTCAAAGTCTGAGATTATGAGGTATATAAATGTCTCTAAACACCTTTTCAAAAGAGTCCAAATGACCAAGAGTTGTCATAGTTCAAGAAGAAATGTGAACAAAAAATTCTACCAACAGATGCAATTTTCTAGCTCACTGCGCCAGTAGTAACCGATTACCATATGTGGGTAATCGGTTCCAGCCTCAGTGTTTAAATTTTTTTTGAAACTTTACACAGGGTAATCGATTACCAGGAATAGGTAACCGGTTACTCTGAATAGGTTTTGCAAAAAATACTTTGAAAAGGAGGCAAAATGCATTGAAATGGTTTTAAAACAATTTTAAAAAATATGCAAAAATGAGATGGAGTTAAACACTTGTACAAGCTATATAGAAGCTGAATGTTATACCTTCATTTATGTAGAACTTTGTCTTCGTTCTTTAACAAGTTTTGACATATTGATTTGACATTGAAGTTCTTTAAGCTTGATTTCTTTCAGATTCTTTTATCCATACTTGTATGTTATCGAGTGTGTCGTCATCAAAATCGTTTGAGAAGCCATGTCTTCATATTCTCCCCCTTTTTGATGATGACAACATCTTCTTTGAAATTTTTTGCGGCTTTTCTAACAAGTGTTCAAGTGCTCAAATGCTCAAATGCCCCCCCAAATGATGCTACCCCTTAATCTATGTTTTAAGAGAGTCTTGAAATTATCTGCAAAATTTGTTAGAAGAGAAAAAACACAATATACACACATACAAACACATGGAATTCTTCTCCCCCATTGTCAACAACAAAAAGGATGGGAAAAGAGTTTCAACAAGAAACACATGTGGACAAAAAACTAAACACATGAACATAAAGAAGAACACAACATGTCACAAATACAAAACAAAATGTAACGAATGAAACCAAACATAGTGTACAAGTTTACAACACAAAAACATAAGACAAAACATAATCAAATAGAAATCATTGTTCAATCACTTTCAGACATAACATCATCATCTTCATTTTCTTCTTCATCTTCATCCTCATCATCATCTTCTTCTTCTTCTCGGAGAGCTTGAAATTGTTGCATAGCTAGTTGGTTAAACATTTTGCGCATATAAGCCATGTCTTTCCTGTGTTCCCTTACATTAAGATCAACTTTGTTCTCAAGAGCTATTATCTTTTTGTAGATAGCCTCATTGGTGTAGCCTTCTTCAGGAACAGGGGCAAAAGTAGAAGAAGATGAAGCATCCTTGTAAACATACCGTTTTTCATCATTTTGTATAATACCATTATTCTTTGTTGTTGTGGTGACATTGATTTCATTTGCCCTTGCTGTCATCATGGTCTGAGGTTCCCGTTGAAGAGGAATGGAGATTGCCTCGAGAATGATGGAAATTATTCACCCATAAGGAAATCCTCTAGCAAGAGATTTGATATGATGCATGAACACATATTCCCAATTCACATGCAAATGCTTCTTAATTGCAAACAGGAGCTGAACCTCCATAACACTCACTTGAGAATGATTGGAGTGTTTTGGAACAAGAATGTAGGCCAGGACAAAATGCAGCATTCAGTCACTCACAGTAAGGTTTTTAGCCAGCTTAAATATCCTAGAAGTTTCAGGATTTTGTCTGCTTAACAACTCTTCTTGGGTTATTCTGGAAACTTCAATGTAATAATTCATGCTTGAAAAGTCTTTTTAAGGGTCAACCTCTAATTGAATGCCATATCTGATGTTTTCTCCTTCATAAGGGATTCCTAAACATTGACCTAACTCTTCTAAGTTCATGAAGATGGTTACTCCTATAATTGTAGTTTGAAATGTTAAATCTCCAAATTCATCATGTCCCAATTTATAAGAAGTAAATAATTCTTTAACCAAATCTGGGTAAACCGGTCCAATATTTCTAACAAGCTTATCAATGCCTTGAGTTTTCAAAATTTTAGGAAAATCAAAGCTATGAGCAGGAAAGGAAGTTAGACTCACATATTTTACCGACATCAATGGATGATTTCAGATGTTGAATGTCAGCCTTCTTACTTTGACAGTATGAGCTTGCTCTTTTTCAGTGGGTTCTGAGCTTGATTCTCCCAATTTCTTCTTTCCTTTGTTTTCCATTTTGTGTGCCATTGTTGTTGTTGGAAGCTTTTAGGGTTTTACAGATGAAGTAGATTGAGATGAAGAGAGGGGAGCCTGTTGAGGTATATAAGGATAGATATGTGATAGTGGGTATTGAAGTTTGTTGACCAACTCTTAACTAGAGAAGATGAGAAGATGGAAGAGTGAAGAGAATGAATTTTGGAGGCGTCAAAATGTCTTAAAAGTCTGAATAAGTGCTTATGAGAAATATGAAGTGGGTTTTAAAAGAGATTTTGCAATTCTGTTTTTAAGAAATATTTGAAAAATGAGCAGTAGTAACCGGTTACCAGGTATGGGTAATCGATTACCATACCAAAAACAGTGAGCAGAAGTGAAAAACACAACAATAGTAATCGGTTACCAGATATGGGTAATCGGTTACCATGCAAACAACAACAACCAGAAGAGAAAAACGCAGCAGTAGTAACCGGTTACCATATATGGGTAATCAGTTACCACAAGTCAAAAAACAACAACTTTATATTTCAAATAGAAAATGATAAACCATAGAGATATTCATACCTTGGCATTATTTTTAGAAAAATAATGAATTGTTATTGAAGATTTACACATCACCTTCATCTAGAATTTCAAGCTCCCTCCGAATCTTGTAAAAAGCTTCTTTTGGAAGTGGTTTTGTGAAGATGTCTTCCAGTTAGTTATGATTATTGACGAAAGTAACTTCAACGTCTTTTTGGAGAACGTGATCTCGTAGGAAATCATGTCGAATATCAATGTGTTTTGTCCTTGAATGCATGATAGGGTTCTTTGTAATGTTGATCGCGCTTGCATTATCACACCTTAGAGGAACGCATTTGAGATTCAGTCCATAATCATGTAGTTGTTGTTTGAGCCAAATGATCTGTGCATAACAACTTCCTGCCACAATGTATTCTGCTTCAATCGTACTAAGAGCAACACATGTTGGCTTCTTACAGGACCAAGAAACTAATGCATTACCTAGAATGTGACATGTCCCACTCGTGCTTTTGCGATCTGTTTTATAACCTGCATAATCCGAGTTAGAATAACCTACTAAGTTGCAGATACTACCTTTTGGATACCATAGTCCAACATTGGTTGTTCCATTGAGATACTTCATGATCCTCTTTACAGCAGTGAGATGTGATTCCTTTGGATTTGCTTGAAATCGAGCACATAAACACACACTAATTCGTCTTGATCAACATAAGTTTCGGATCCCATTGGAGTAGACATTGCTTTACAACCATCCATATCGAATCTCTTCAACAACTCTTTGCAATACTTGGCTTGGTTGATGAAGATGCCATCCTTTAACTGTTTTATTTATAATCCAAGGAATTAATCATCTTTCCCATCATAGACATCTCGAACTCTCCTTGCATCATTAACGAGAATTCCTCACAAAGATCTTTGTTGGTTGATCCAAATATGATGTCATCAACATAGACTTGAACTAGTAAAGTGTTGTCCTTAATTCGCTTGATGAACAAGGTCTTATCTGATTTACCTTTTTCAAATCCCTTTTCGCATAAATAGTTGCTGAGTCGATCATACCATGCCCTTGGTGCTTGCTTTAAGCCATAAAGAGCTTTTCTAAAGTTAAATACATGTGATGGATTCTTGAAGTCTTCAAATCCAGGAGGTTTCTTGACATAAACTTCTTCACTGATGTAGCCATTCAGGAAAGCGCTCTTGACGTCCATCTGGTACAACTATAAATTCATTGAACACGCATAAGCAAGTAATAAACGAATAACTTCTAACCTTGCAACCGAAGTGAAAGTTTCTTCAAAATCAATTCCTTCTTCTTGATTATATCCTTGGGCCATCAATCTTGCCTTTTTTCGAATAATTATCCCATTCTCATCAAGTTTGTTTTTAAACACCCATCTGGTACCTATGATGTGTTTATTACTTAGCTTAGAAACAAGTTCCCACACTTGATTCCTTTCGAACTGGTTTAACTCTTCTTGCATGGAAATGATCCATTAGTCGTCTCCTAAGGCTTCATCAACTTTGGAAGGTTTAATTTGAGACACGAACACCATATTCAAGCATCCATCCTTGAGGTTGAGCCTAGTTATAACGCCTTGACTAATATCACCAATTACTTTATCAATTGGGTGATCTCTATGTGTTCTCCATCCCTTAGGTAGATCATCATCTTCTGACTTTTGTTAAGTCAGTTCTTCTTGATGCTTAGGTTGATCATTTGATTGAGAAGTACCTTCTTTAGGAAAATCTACAAAATCATCATCATCATCATACAAAAAAAATTTCCTCCTTGGAGGGGTTAGATTCATCAAATTTAACATGCATTGATTCTTCAATAGTTAAAGTTCTTTTATTATAAATTCTATAAGCCTTACTAGAGAGAGAGTAGCCGAGAAATATTCCTTCATCATACTTCTCGTCAAACTTACCGAGATTGTCTTTGTCATTGTTCAAGACAAAGCACTTGCATCCAAAGATGTGAAAGTAAGCAATGTTTGGTTTTCTCCCTTTGAAAAGTTCATAGTAAGTCTTCTTAAGAATAGGTCTAATATTTACTCTATTACTTACAAAGCATGCAGTACTAACCGCATCCGCTCAAAAATATTTTGGAAGATTCGAATCGCTAAGCATTGTCTTTGCAAGTTCCACCAATGACCTGTTCTTCCTTTCTACAAAACCATTTTGTTGAGGAGTCCTTGGTGCTGGAAAGTTGTGAGAGATTCCATATTCTTTGCAAAATTCTTTGAAAGGAGCATTTTGGAATTCTCCAGCATGATCGCTTCTTATGGAGGCAATGGTTAAAGACTTCTCATTTTGTATTTGTTATGGAAACTTCTTGAATGCTTTAAAGACATCACTTTTCTGCACTAAAAAATAAGTCTAACAAAATCTAGAAAAATCATCAATTATAACCAAAGCATAAACATTACCTCCTAAGCTTTTTGTTCTTGATGGACCAAATAAGTCCATATGTAACAATTGTAGTGGCCTTGTAGTGGATACCACATTCTTTGACTTGAAAGTTGATTTGGTTTGTTTCCCTTTTTGACATGCGTCACACAACTTATCCTTGATGAATTTTATCTTAGGAAAACCAACAACTAGATCATGTTTAACTAACTTGTTCAAATGTTCCATGTGTATATGAGCAAATTGGAAAGAGAAATCATTAGTGACTTGAGTCATTATTATTTTCCATGAGACATTTAATCTTCAAATATAAATTGTAAAGAGAAATCATGAATATATTATTGATCTTTTTACCTTTTGGCTTTACCTCATTAGTGACTTCGTCTTCTATTAAGCATTCATCTTTTGTGAACTTGATTTTGAATCCTTTGTCACATAGTTGGCTTATATTAAACAAGTTTTGCTTTAGTCCTTCGACATAAAGTACATCTTCAATAGATGTGAAAGGTGGTGCTCCAACTTTGCCTATGCCAAGAATATTTCCTTTCTTATTGTCACCATAGGTAACATAACCCTTGGTCTTAAGCTTTTGATTTGAAAATTTGTTGAGGTCACCGGTCATATGCTTCGAACAACCACTGTCAAGATACCAAAAATTTTAAGTGGTATTCAAGCAAACCTATAAAACAAGTTATTTCTTGTTAGGTACCCAAGTTGCTTTGGGTCCTTCATAATTAGTGTCTTTCTTAACTCACACATAATGCCCGCTTACTATACTAAAGTTTCTAACATAGAATGCATTAAGTGTATGGCCAATAATACCACAATAAAAATAAGTAGGTACAACATTACTCTTATATCTAGGAACAAAAGATTTCTTTTTCATAATATTTTTCCTTTTATGATGACTATGCACAACTTTAGACTTGATCACTTTCTCTTTAGAAGTTTGGTCACTAGTCTTAACAAAGATTGTTTTGCTAGAACTTGGTTTAGAAAACTTAGAGTAACCAAGTCCACTTTTATCGTTAGAAAATATTTGTTGACTAAGGACCCCTTGTAAACCAATTTGTCCATTTTCATATCTTTCTAGAACTCTTTTAAGTTGAAAATTTTGGAAATAAAGTGATTCACAATTTATGCATACAAAGTTTTGTTTTTCTTCACTAATAACCTTTTACTTTTCATTCTTTTCATCTTCTTTCACAGTATTCACTTTTTTTTCTAGAGAAGCTATTTGTTTCTTTTGTGAAGATATGGTTTTACATAAAAGTTTGCATTCATTTATAGCCTCTTAAGCATCATTATCATAAAGTGAAAAAGAAGTATTAACCTCATCATTTTCGTCGTCGGAGTGATGAGAAGCCATCAATGCCAAGTTTGCACTTTTGTCGCTATCTGATTCGGATGATGAACTTATGTCGTTGTCTTCCCATGCAACATAAGCCTTCTTATTCTTTGTCTCCTTCTTGCCTTTGAATCCATTTTTTTTCTTCAAAAAATTTGGAAAATCCGGTTTAATGTGACCTTGCTTTCCATATTCATAGCATGTGACATCTTGATTTGATGTGGAAGCCTCCATTTTCTTGAAGTGTTTTTTCCTTTTTGCATAGCCGAAGGGTTTGTCATTTTTGTTGAATTTTTTTCCAAATCTCTTGACTAGAAGCATACAATTTTCATCTTCCTCTGATGCACCATCATCTGGTACTTCTTTCGAGTCTACCTTTAATGCGATTCCTTTAGACTTTTTCTCTTGATGTTCATTCTTATCAAGGTGTCCAAGTTCCAACTCGTGTTTTTGAAGCTTTCCAAAAAGTGACGTGGAAGTCATTGTTGAGAGACTTTTCTTCTCCGATATTGCCGTAACTTTGGGTTTCCAATATCTTGTTAAGATCTTAATACTTTCTTATTTAGTTCATCATTGGATAATGTCTTACCTAATGGAATCAAATGATTGGTCAAGTGAACAAATCTTTTCTGGAGAGTAACAATGGATTCTCCTGGCAGCATACGAAACATTTCATATTCTTGACTTAGTGTGTTTAGCCTTGATCTTTTAACCTCGGCAGTTCCTTCATGAGTCTCCACCAAAGTATCCCAGATTTCCTTAGCCGATTTGCATTGTGAGATTAGGAAGAACTCATCCATACTTAAAGCACTCTGTAAAACATTGATAGCTTTATTCTCATTTAGAACTCTCTTTTTATCATCATCGTCCCATGTACTTTGAATCTTTGGAGTACCAACACCGTTTACAACACTAATTGGTATATAAGGGCCAATTTTAACAGTTTCCCATATGCCTTCTCCTTGTGCCTCTAGATGTGCTTTCATGTGAATTTTCCAAAAATCGAAATATTCACCAGAGAGCAGAGGAGGTTTATTACTGCTACCGCCATCTTTAAAAACCGTGTTCACGCTAGTGGAAGACATCTGGATCTTTTAGGAACAAGTTACATATAACCTTCTCTGATACAAATTGTAAGTAGAGTTGCACCTAAGAGGGGGGGGGGGGGGGGTTGAATTAGGTACTGAAAATCTTTTTTCAGTCTTAATGAAAATTTCTTGTTTTACTTTTCTAAAAGTTACTAAGTGTTAAATGCAGTAAAAGCGGAAAGTAAAGAGACACGACGATGTATCCTAGTTTCTCTCACAGTCCGAGAATACTCCAGTCCCCTTTTAAAATGAAAGAGATTTTTCAATATTGTTAGATCCTAAGACAAGACTTCTACCTAGTCTTTCTTATACAGACTCTAACCAATTAAAACACCAAGAACAATCCTCTTGGATTTTTCACTAAGTCCAATAAGAACAATCCTCTCAAAATGGACCTCTTGCTTCCAACAATCCTGGACAACAAGGTTTTAACCTTACAAACTTATCTCCAACAATCTTGGAAAAATAAGATGTAATCAAAGACCAAATAATTTTGATTTGAGTAATTTGCAGCAGTATTCGATTATCAATCTTGTGACTGATCTTCTTCTTGAGATATCAACTCTTATATATCAAATACAAGTGTTCAAGAGTAGAAGAATGAAACTATGATGAAATAATGAAATTTGAGGTGCAATAGTTTCACTCTTGAAAATCAGTAATTTTTTACACTTGTTAAAATTTGGAATTTGAGTGATGAAATGAAATTTGAATTTTTGCAAGAAGGGTAATCTCAAAGTCTGAGATTATGAGGTATATAAATGCCTCTAAACACCTTTTCAAAAGAGTACAAATGACCAAGAGTTGTCATGGTTCAATAAGAAACGAGAAAATAAAATTCTGCCAACATATACAATTTTCTGGCTCACTGCGCCAGTAGTAACCGGTTACCATATGTGGGTAATCGGTTACCAACATCAAATTTTGAAATTTTGGAAGTTTACACAGGGTAATCGATTACCAGGAATAAGTAACCAGTTACTCCGAAAAGGTTTTGCAAAAAATACTTTGAAAAAGAGGTGTTCTGGCCTGGGCCCCGGCTTGACCGAGCAGGCCCAGCCCAGTAATGTGCAGTAGGCCCAATCTGGCTTGGGCTACTGCCGTCGAGTGTAACACCCATTTTAATTATTTAATCTTTTCGGTGTTATTTTAATTCGGCATGTCGTTTGTGGGGATTATTTAAGAAGCTATGGCCTTTAATATTAGTATAATAAAATTAATAATGATGATAATTGATAACACGAGGAATTGGGGAAGAGAGTGAGGAGGAAGAAGAACAAGAACAAGAGGAAGAAGAAGGCTAGGATGTCGAATTCTTGGAAGTTTTCATCGATCAGAGCAACTAGTTGAGTTAAGGGGGGAGAAACAGGTTTAAATTGGTAATTGCATGAATGGGGTAGTTGGAGATTCCTTAACCCCATAGGAATTTGATGTTAATGATTAAGATGCTGCAATGTTCTGATTGTTGTTTCCATGAATGAATGGTGTTTGTGTTGATAGGAAATTGGTGAAATTTTGTTATGCTAGCCTTGCATGTGATGAATGTAGGGATTTGTTGGATGTTCTGAGTAGTTTACGGTTTTATGTCGAAAATGATTTTAATCGGTAGAGTTGGTGTTTTATCGGGTAAAACTTAGATTAAGTAGTGTAGTTTAGTCGTAGGAAGTTGGGCTAAGACTACTGTGACTGGTTTGGTGAGAATCAGTCGATTTTGGAGCTTCTGATGAATTCTGAACAGTGAGATTTTTGTGAAATCCTAGACATTCGCCAACACCTTCGATGAGCGAGCTAGTAGCGAACCTTCGCTAGGGATTCGCTAGGCGAACTGGGTAGCGAGTGCTTCCAGTAGCCACTGTCTGCCTTCGCTAGGGAGTTCGCTGGGCGAGCGAGTATCAAACATTCGATGTGGCCTCGCTAGGCGAGTGAGCCAGCGAGCGTGACAAAATGTGGGTTTTGTGCTGTTTTTGCCTTGTGTCTCGTTTTGTGGGATTCCTTGGGTAATGATAGGTTGAGAGATGTTGTTTAGGGGTAAAGATAGTATACTTGATGTGGAAAGATGAATTATGAAATATTGAATTTAATTGACATGATTAATTGGTGAGTAAGACATATATATATATATATATATATATATATATATATATATATATATATATATATATATATATATATATATATATATATATATATATATATATATATATATATATATATATATATATATATATATATATATATATATATATATATATATATATATATATATATATATATATATATATATATATATATATATATATATATATATATATATATATATATATATTGTGTATATGATGCATAGTGAGGCGATCAGGAGGATCGTGTGTACTCCGTGTCGATTGGAGTTTTCACTATTATTTAACTTGATTGATAATTGATTGGTGTGTATATACATACATGTGTATGATGTATGGGGATATGATCAGTAGGATCGTGTGCACTTAGTATGTTTGATGTTGTGTGTTGTGCATTGGGGTTATGCATAGCATGGTGTGATGATGTGCTCCTTTGTGGAAGGTTGATGGCGCAGTGCCCATCGGTAGTGATAATGTGCTCCTTTGTGGAGGGTGATGGCCCAGTGTCCATCAGTGATTGTGAGGGATATATCATGTCTCAGGGGAGCATAAGTGATCTATCCTGTTTATAATGTGCTCCTGTGTGGAGGGTGATGGCCCAGTGTCCATCGGTGATGATGATGTGCTCCTTCGGGGAGGGTTGATGGTCCGGTGTCCATCGGTGATGTTGAGTCGGTACCGCATGCATGTGTTGGGTCGCATTCTGGCATTATGATATGTTGCATTTTGGTTGGACAGTAGGTCCCATTTGATGTTGGTGGGATGGTGATTGTTTATTTACTGCCTTTTTATTCATGTAATTTATTACCGATAATTTTGATCATGTTTTCTCACCCCTCTGTTGTTGTTGTGGTCTGTGCTTCTTCGAAAGTACAGATAATCCAGGTGCATAGCTAGCTTGGATAGTGGTGTGCGAGTCGAGTCCTAGGATGCTCTGATACGCAACACGGGATGTAGGAGTTTATTTGTTTTGTGATCAAATTGTTGTATTCCCGTAGCGTATCTTATTTTGATAAACCTTACTGGTAAGTGTCTTTTGTGTATTTCGGCGGATGGTCGTGAATGATATATAAATGAAAATTTTTCCGCTGCTTATTTTGAGAATCAGGAAAACGAGGTGTTTTGTTGAATTTTTGTGAATGTGACATCCCGCTTGAAGGGAAACTCTGATGTTTATTTAATTTAATCGTATTTTATTCTAATTTGGGTAGTGGGGTATTACAAGTTGGTATTAGAGCAAGTTGGTCCGTCCGGCCAATGTGGTCGTTGAGTCTGTCCTTAGGATAGAGTTGGTGTGTCTTGTTAACCTAGTGTTGTTTTGGTTGAGCAGTATGGCGGGAAGGAATGATGATGCATTGGCTGCGGCTATGCAAGCGATGGCGCAGGTGGTTGTTAATCAGAACCAAGCCGCGGGTGTGCAATTCAGGGATTTGGCGCAGTTTCAGAGTAACAAGCCGCCGACGTTTCAAGGAAGAATTTTGGATCCCGAAGCTACTCAGAAGAGGCTGAAGGCAATTGCGAAGATCTTCAAGATGATGGGTTGTAATGATGAGCAGAAAGTGAGGTTCGACACTGATATGCTAGAAGGTGAAGCTGAGGCTTGGTGGGACAACAGTCGCCAGAGATTGGAGGCTGCAGGGACTGCTATTACTTGGGATGTGGTTCGAACTGGTTTTCTGGAGAAGTACTTTCTGAAGGATATAAGAAATGCTAAAGAGATAGAGTTTCTAGAGCTGAAGCAGGGTAATCTGACTGTAACAGAGTATGCTACTAAATTTGAAGGGTTGGTACAGTATTGTCCTCATTACAACACTGAAGAGGCAATGACTTCCAAGTATCAGGAGAACGGGCTGCATCCGGAGATTAAGATGGGGATCGCTTTTCAGAAGATCAGGAATTATCCTGAGCTGGTAAGCAGAAGCAGGATTTATGACAATGACAACCGGGCCAGAATTGCACATTACAAGGCTGTGAATGATCGGAAGGGTAAGCAGAGATTTGGTGGTACTCCGTACAGTGTTCCTACTGATAAGGGAAAGCATAAGGCTGCTGCTGATAAGAAGCCCAGAGAAGGGAGAGCGTCTGCTGGTGTAAAGTGTTTCCGATGTGGTGGTACGGGACATCGTGCCAATGATTGTTCTGAAGAGGTGAAGAAGTGTTTCAAGTGTGGTAAGCCAGGCCATGTGATGGCAGATTGCAGGATTGCTATGCCTACCTGTTATAACTGTGGTGAGAGGGGTCATATCAGTACCCGTTGCGAGAAACCGAAGAAGTCTCAGGTGTCTCAGACCAGTGGTAAAGTGTTTGCTGTGGTAGGAACTCAAGTTGCCGGTGAGGAGCGTTCTATCAAAGGTACTTGTATTATCAATAATGTTCATTTGAATGCTATGATTGATACGGGTGCAACCCACTCGTTCATTTCTGTTGATTGTGTGAAGATATTAGGATTGGTGTCGTCTACTCTCGAGCAACGGTTGACTATTAAAACTCCCTCTATTGGTTCAATGACTACTTCTTTGGTGTGTTTGAAGTGTCCGCTGACTATTTTCGGTAGGAATTTTGGAGTGGACCTGATTTGTCTGCCCCTTGGTAAGTTAGATGTTATTCTGGGGATGAACTGGTTGGAGTTCAACCGAGTCTACATCGATTATTTTCGGAAGGTGTTGTTGTTCCTTCAGAAGAGGAAGTGTTGGCGGATTCCTTGTCTAATAAGGAATTGAGAACCTTGTTAGAGGACGATGTTAAAATGTTTGCTTTATTTGCAACATTATCTGTTGACAGAAAGGTGTCGATGAAAGAGTTGGCGGTGGTGAATGAATTTCCTGAAGTGTTCCCTGATGATATTACGGAATTACCTCCGAAGAGAGCAGTTGAATTTAGCATTGATCTTGTTCCTGGTACGAGACCTATATCTATGGCACCGTACAGGATGTCGGCAGGGGAGTTGGCTGAGTTGAAATCTCAAATTGAAGAGTTGTTGGATAGGAAGTTCATCAGACCGAGTGTGTCGCCGTGGGGAGCTCCAGTGTTGTTGGTAAAGAAGAAAGATGGTAGTATGCGTTTGTGCATCGATTACCGTCATTTGAATAAGGTGACCATTAAGAATAAGTATCCTCTTCTAAGGATTGATGATTTGATGGATCAGTTGGAGGGAGCTCGAGTGTTCAGTAAAATTGACTTGAGGTCGGGTTGCCATCAGATCAGAGCGAAAGAAGGTGATATTCAGAAAACGACGTTTAGAACTCGATATGGACATTACGAATATACTGTAATGCCTTTTGGGGTGTCCTATGCGCCCGGAGTGTTTATGGAGTATATGAACCGAATATTCCACTCTTATTTGGATCAGTTTATTGTGGTGTTTATTGATGATATACTGATTTATTCTAAGTCTGAAGAAGAGCATGCTGGACATTTGAGAATTGCATTGCAAGTGCTGAAAGATAATAAGTTGTTTGCTAAACTATCGAAGCATGAATTCTAGATGAAGACGGTGAGTTTCTTGGGCCATGTAATATCTGGTGATGTTATATCGGTAGATCCATTAAAGGTGAGTGCGGTGTTACAGTGGGAACCGCCGAAGTCAGCAACGGAAATTAGAAGCTTTTTGGGTTTGGCAGGTTATTACAGAAGGTTTATTGAGGGATTTTCTCGTTTGGCGTTGCCATTGACCCAGTTGACGAGGAAGGATCAAGTGTTTGTGTGAGATGACGCTTGTGAAGAGAGCTTTGTAGAATTGAAGAAGAGGTTGACTACGACACCGGTGTTAATATTGTCGAATCCGAGTGAACCGCTTGTGGTGTATTGTGATGCGTCTAAGATGGGATTAGGCGGGGTTCTTATGTAGCATGGTAAGGTGGTGGCATATGCTTCGCGACAATTGAGGGTGCATGAAAGGAATTACCCTACTCATGACCTTGAATTGGCTACGGTAGTTTTTGTGTTAAAGATTTGGAGGCACTATTTGTATGGTTCGAGATTTGAAGTGTTCAGTGACCATAAAAGTATGAAGTATCTGTTTGATCAGAAGGAGATGAATATGAGACAGAGAAGATGGTTGAAGTTCTTGAAGGATTATGATTTCAGTTTGAGTTATCATCCAGGAAAGGCGAATGTAGTAGCCGATGCTTTGAGCAGAAAAGTAATTCATATGTCGGCTTTAATGGTAAAAGAAATGGAGCTAATTGAACAGTTCAGAGATTTGAGCATGGTTTGTGAGTTTACGGCATGTGGTGTGATGTTGGGTAAGTTGCAAGTGAACAATGATTTCTTGGATATATCAAAGAGAACCAAAAGCTAGATGTGAAGCTAGTGGATTTGATGTCGGGAGTAGGAAGTGACCCCGATGGTGATTTTAAGTTGGATAGCTCAGGTGTGTTGAGGTTCAGAGGCAGGATTTGTGTGCCGAATAATGATGAGTTGAAGAAGTCAATTTTGAATGAGGGACACTGTAGTAGTTTAAGTATCCATCCGGGAGCTACGAAGATGTACCATGATTTCAGGAAAATATTTTGGTGGTCTGGTATGAAAAGAGATATAGCTCGATTTGTTTATGCCTGTTTGGTATGTCAGAAGTCAGAAGTGGAACATCAGAGACCCTCTGGAATGATGCAACCATTGGAAGTTCCGGTTTGGAAATGGGGTTGTATAACCATGGATTTTGTTACAGGTTTGCTGAACACGGTAAGAGGATTTGATTCCATTTGGGTAATTGTGGATCGGCTTACAAAGTCTGCATATTTCGTGCCGATTAGTATCAGTTTTCCGTTGGAGAAGCTAGCAGAGATTTATATTCGGGTAATAGTGAAGCTTCATGGGGTTCCGTCGAGTATTGTGTCGGATAGGGATCTGAGGTTCACTTCAGAATTTTGGAAGAGTTTGCAGGAAGCCTTGGGTACTAAGTTGAAGCTGAGTTCAACTTATCATCCACAAACTGATGGTCAGTCAGAGAGGACTATTCAGACGTTGGAGGATTTGCTAAGGGCTTGTGTGTTGGAAAAAGGTGGTGCGTGGGATACTCATTTGTTGTTGATCGAGTTCACGTACAACAACAGTTACCATTCTAGTATCGGGATGGCACCTTTTGAGGCTTTGTATGGTAGAAGGTGCAGAACTCCTCTGTGTTGGTACGAGATGGGTGAGAATGTGGTATTGGGACCAGAGATTGTGCAACATACTATTGAGACCATTCAGATGATTCGTGAGAAAATGAAAGCGTCTCAGAGTAGGCAGAAGAGTTATCATGATAACCGAAGAAAAGAACTGGAATTTAGTGAAGGTGATCATGTGTTCCTGAGAGTTAACCCAGTGACTGGTGTGGGTCGGGTGTTGAAGTCCAAGAAGTTGGATCCTAGGTTTATTGGGTTGTATCAGATTTTGCAGAGAGTTGGTGTTGTGACTTATAGGGTGGCGTTGCCGCCTGAAGTGTCGAATTTGCATGACGTATTTCATGTGTCGCAACTTCGGAAGTATGTCTCAGATCCATCTCATGTGATCCAAAGAGATGAAGTTCAAGTCAGGGAGAACCTTACTGTTGAGGTGATGCCATTGAGGACCGAAGATCGTAAGATGAAGCAACTCCGAGGAAAGGAGATATCCTTGGTGAAAGTGGCTTGGGGAGGTGCTGCAGGAGGCAGTGTGACCTGGGAATTGGAAAGCAGGATGCGGGAAGCGTATCTAGAATTGTTTCCATCAGGTAATTTTCGAGGACGAAAATAATTAAAGTGGGGGAGAGTTGTAACACCCATTTTAATTATTTAATCTTTTCGGTGTTATTTTAATTCGGCATGTCTTTTGTGGACATTATTTAAGAGGCTATGGCATTTAATATTAGTATAATAAAATTAATAATGATGATAATTGATAATTAATAGTAATGATATTATTATTATTATTATTATTATTGGTATTAATATTATTGGAAAATAATATTGGAATTAAAAAGAAATAAGGAGAAATAAGTGTTAAGGGGTGTTTTTGGAGTTTTAGGTAAGGAGGAAAAAGAGAAAACACGATCAATTGGGGAAGAGAGTGAGGAGGAAGAATAACAAGAACAAGAGGAAGAAGAAGGCTAGGCTGTCGAATTCTTGGAAGTTTTCATCGACCAGAGCAACTAGTCGAGGTAAGGGGGGAGAAACGGGTTAAAATTGGTAATTGCATGAATGGGGTAGTTGGGGATTCCTTAACCCTATAGGAATTTGATGTTCATGATTAAGATGCTGCAATGTTCTGATTGTTGTTTCCATGAATGAATGGTGTTTGTGCTGATAGGAAATTGGTGAAATTCTGTTATGCTAGCCTTGTATGTGATGAATGTAGGGATTTGTTGGATGTTCTGAGTAGTTTACGGTTTTATGTCGAAAATGATTTTAATCGGTAGAGTTGGTGTTTTATCGGGTAAAACATGGATTAAGTAGTGTAGTTTAGTCGTAGGAAGTTGGGCTAAGACTACTGTGGCTGGTTTGGTGAGAATCGGTCGATTTTGGAGCTTCTGATGAGTTCTGAATAGTGAGATTTTTGTGAAATCGTAGACATTCGCCAGCACCTTCGCTGAGCGAGCTAGTAGCGAACCTTTGCTAGGGATTCGCTAGGCGAACTAGGTAGCGAGTGCTTCCAGTAGCCACTGTCTGCCTTCGCTAGGGAGTTCGCTGGGTGAGCGAGTAGCGAACATTCGCTGTGGCCTCGCTAGGCGAGTGAGCCACGAGCGTGACAGAATGTGGGTTTTTTGCTGTTTTTTCCTTGTGTCTTGTTTTGTGGGATTCCTTGAGTAACGATAGGTCGAGAGATGTTGTTTAGGGGTAAAGAGAGTATATTTGATGTGGAAAGATGAATTCTGGAATATTGAATTTAATTGACATGATTAATTGGTGAGTAATACATACATACATACATATATATATATATATATATATATATATATATATATATATATATATATATATATATATATATATATATATATATATATATATATATATATATATATATATATATATATATATATATATATATATATATATATATATATATATATATATATATATATATATATATATATATATATATATATATATATATATATATATATATATATATATATATATTGTGTATATGATGCATAGTGAGGCGATCGGGAGGATCGTGTGTACTCCGTGTCGATTGGAGTTTTCACTGTTATTTAACTTGATTGATAATTGGTTGGTGTGTATATACATACATGTGTATGATGTATGGGGATATGATCAGTAGGATCGTGTGCACTTAGTGTGTTTGATGTTGTGTGTTGTGCATTGGGGTTATGCATAGCATGGTGTGATGATGTGCTCCTTTGTGGAAGGTTGATGGCCCAGTGCCCATCGGTAGTGATAATATGCTCCTTTGTGGAGGGTGAAGGCCCAGTGTCCATCAGTGATTGTGAGGGATAGATCATGTCTCAGGGGAGCGTAAGTGATCTATCCTGTTTATGATGTACTCCTGTGTGGAGGGTGATGGCCCAGTGTCCATCGGTGATGATGATGTGCTCCTTCGGGGAGGGTTGATGGCCCGGTGTCCATCGGTGATGTTGAGTCGGTACCGCATGCATGTGTTGGGTCTCATTCTGGCATTATGATATGTTGTGTTTTGGTTGGACAGTAGGTCCCGTTTGATGTTGGTGGGATGGTGATTGTTTATTTACTGCATTTTTATTCATGTAATTTATTACCGATAATTTTGATCATGTTTTCTCACCCCTCTGTTGTTGTTGTGGTCTGTGCTTCTTCGGAAGTATAGATAATCCAGGTGCATAGCTAGCTTGGATAGTGGTGTGCGAGTCGAGTCCTAGGATACTCTGATACGCAACACGGGATGTGGGAGTTTATTTGTTTTGTGATCGAATTGTTGTTTCCCGTAGCGTATCTTATTTTGATAAACCTTACTGGTAAATGACTTTTGTGTATTTCGGCGGATGTCCGTGAATGATATATAAATGGAAAATTTTCCGCTGCTTATTTTGAGAATCAGGAAAACGAGGTGTTTTGTTGAATTTTTGTGAATGTGACATCCCGTTTGAAGGGAAACTCTGATGTTTATTTAATTTAATTGTATTTTATTCTAATTTGGGTAGTGGGGTGTTACATCGAGCACAAGGTCCCCTGTCGGGCAAAGAATACCCTCTGTGGGCAGGACCTTCTCCCCCTGTCGAGCAGAACAAACGTGTCCTTCACGCGTTCTCCACGTGCTACCCTCTGCGGGGACACTTCCTCATCCAACCACCAACCTCTTCAAGAGTTGGTCAACCCACCTTCCGGAGATCACAGGATGGTTGAACTAGGGCTAAGACCACGTGCTGGTCTTCACTACGCCACATAAGCCCTAGCAGTCACTTGGATTGGGCCTGGCCATCCAGCCACACTCAACTGACTGTTGGCCCTGCGCTGGGGTCTCACTATAAATACCCTCTTTCACTAGAGGGTCAGGTATTCAATTCTTTTCTTACCCTTTTTCTGTACTTGTGATCACTCTGTCCAACTTCTTACTTTGGCATTGGAGTGTCTTGCAGGTACACCCCCCATCTCCTTTCATACATCGTTGAACATGCATAAATCCAGCAGGGCGCGGCCAGTCAGTGATCCCCTTCTGATCAGGTCAGATCAAGAGGCAAAATGCATTGAAATGGTTTTAAAACAATTTTAAAAAGATATGCAAGAATGAGAGATGAATTTGAACACTTGTACAAGCTATATAGAAGCTGAATGTTGTACCTTCATTTGTGTATAACTTTGTCTTCATTCTTTAACAAGTTTTGACATATTGATTTGACATTGAAGTTCTTCAAGCTTGATTTCTTTGAGATTCTTTTATCCATCCTTGTATTTTGTAGAGTGTGTCATCATCAAAATCGTTTGACAAGCCATGTCTTCACATATTTGAAATTATTATGACAAAATTATGCTCAAATATGTCGATTATGTTGACACTATCAATAACTTTTCTTTGACTAATTTTAAATGCGACCATCTATCAATTTCGTCTAACAAATAGTTTAATTTTAGGTGTAAACCATTATATTTACATGATTTCATGAAAGCAATGTCTATTAATAAATCTTTTACCCTGAAAAAATGTCTATCAATAACCCTAATGCCAAATTAGAATCCCATCTATTTTTGTTTTGTTCATAAATTGTTGATATAAAAAATAATATATATTTTTTGAAATATTTTAATAATTTAATATAATATTAGTATTCAAATAATTTAAATATTAGTATTCTAATAATTATATAGTCAAACATATTTATTTAATTATATTAGCTATTTTATCAAATAAAGTGCCTTAAATAAATAATGTGATCAAATAATGTTAAAAGGTTATTTAAATTTTATTTAAAAATGATTTAATTAATTGATTAAATAATTAGGTATGGACTCAAATATGAGTCGATGTCAAGATGACTTATTTGGAAATAATTGAGACCCTAATGTGTGTGTGTGTGTGTGTGTGTGTGTGTGTGTGTACGCACGCACGTAAATTATCTCTTTTCTCCACCTAAAGAGAATTCGAGGCATAAGGAGTACGAGTTGAGGATGAACCACAAAAACCATCAACTTTTGGGTTTAGGATTACCCTCAAAAGGATATTTCTCAATGAATTCAGGTATTCCTAAAATAATTTTTCGATCCTATAATTTTATACATGTTTGTATGACTATTTTGATTCCGCATAAAATATTTGTCATAACATGTTAAGAATGTATATTGAATTGATTTAATTCTAACAATTGGTATCAAAGTTGGTTAATTGGATTTTTAAAAGCCTAATTAAAACATGAATAGTATCGAAGTGTCGTAGCATATATGTAATTTGATTTCTGGATAATTTGTATGTATCACAACATTGCCGTAACAGTATAATCCATATAGTGTTGTTAATATTTCAAGAGAGAGCTATTTTGATATTACAGAACAATACCTAATAGATTGATGTTTAGTAATTGCTACTGTTACATCTATTATATGTATCAATTTTATGCTTAATTTGTTCAATTTTTTTAATTATAAGTTGGATGCAAAGAAATTTAGTCGTTATTTTCTTTGATATGTTGAACACTCTTGAGGGTACAAGTTTTACAATCTCATCACTAGAACAATACAAGATTCCTTGAGGATGTAGAGTTTGGAGGGGAAGGAAGCATAAGGAGTGTTGTCTTTGATGAAGAAATTATTTCTCACAATGGTCAAGTCTTTATACTTATCTTTGTTCCAGAAATAGATCTTGAAATAAACAATGATATTATTCCTAACATCCCTCAAGAACAAGACAATATTGAGTTTCTTCCTCAAACACCACTTATAGTTCAAACTCAACAACCTCAAGAGCCACCATTAAGAAGATCCACTAAAGAGAGGAATAGTGCAATTTCAGATGATTTTGTTATATTTCTTCAGGAACATGAGGATGACATTAGTCTGACTGAGGAAGATCCTATCAACTTTAGTCAAGCTATGCGGAGTCCAAACTCTCTTAAGTGGGTTGATGAGATGAAGTCGATGGCTGAAAATGATGTTTGGGATCTCGTTAAATTACTTGAATGAATGAAACCCATTGGTTGTAAATGGATATTTAAAATCAAAAGGGATTTAAAGGGTAACATTGAGAGATATAAAGCTCGTTTTGTCGCAAAAGGCTTTACTCAAAAGGAAAGAATTAATTATAAAGAGACTTTCTCTCCAGTTTCTTTGAAGGAATATCTTAGGATCATGATGGCATTGGTAGCTCATTTTGATTTAGAGTTGCATCAGATGGATGTAAAGACTACATTTCTAAATGGAAACATTGAAGAGACAATGTATATGGTGCAACCAGAAAACTTTGTGTCAGTTGCAAACTCAAGAAATCCATCTATGGTCTTAAACAGGCTTCCCGTCAATGGTATTACAGATTTCATCAAGTAATATCCTCATTTGGTTTTAAGGCTAATCTGGTTGATAACTGTGTATACCAAAATTTTAGTGGGAGTAAATTCATTTTCTTGGTACTATATGTAGATGACACTACTACTGAAAACACATATAATAACGCTCGCGTTACTACGGATATTCAATCAACCGTTGTAATATGTGATATTTAGGCCCATGCATTTATTTTATTTTATTTAACCACCTATAACCATGGTTGATTTAATACTCATGATGAAAAGTGACGTATGGTCAAGGGTTCAAATCCTAGCACCAACATTTTTGGTTATTTACTTATTTTTTTAAAATGCTGACAAACCTTTCACCATGTGTATTTAAATCAACCGTGGTTATAAGTGACAAGCCTTTCACCACGGGTATTTAAATCAATCGTGGTTATAGGTGGCACCTTTTTTTTAAAGATATATACAACGCTCTTAATTCATTCACGTTTGCCCTAGATGTACTTAGACAAACTTCGTCTTCTGCCTCCAAACTTATTCCAATTACGAAATATTATTCATCCACTAAACCAAACTTGAAAACATCATTTCTTCCACAAACAAAACTCAAAAACATTGCTTCCATTAACGTGTTACATTTTGTTTATGTTTAACGATTCAATTTATTTATTTTTATTGTTGTTTTTGTTGTTCTTTTTGTTGCTCTTGTTGTTCTTGTTGCTATTCTTATTTTTGTTCTTATTGTTCTTATTGTTCTTGTTATTGTTCTTGTTGTTCTTGTTATTATTCTTGTTTTTGTTCTTGTTGTTGTTATTGTTGTTATTGCTCTTGTTATTGTTCTTGTTATTCTTGTAGTTCTTGTTATCGTTGTTGTTCTTGTTATTGCTTTTATTCTTGTTGTTCTTGTTATTTTCCTTGTTGTTCTTGTTGTTATTCTTATTTTTATTCTTATTGTTCTTGTTTTTCTTGTTGTTCTTGTTGTTCTTGTCATTCTTGTTGTTGTTTTTGTTGTTCTTGGTGTTCTTGTTGTTATTATTCTTGTTGTTCTTGTTGTTCTTGTTGTTCTTGTTGTTCTTGTTATTGTTCTTATTATTCTTGTTAATTTTGTTGTTGTTGTTGTGTTAAAATATTTAATATCTATAACATATATAAAGACAAAACTTGATTTTTGATTAAGCCTATTTTTCTGTCAATACCCTTATTTTAAAATGTGTAACTTACACAATAACTTCTATTTAAAATTAACATTAAATAAAAAAAATATCATTTATATTTTTTTTTGTGTATTAAAAAGGCGGACAAACGGGCACACGAGTGTTCACCTTATGCTAATATTTATAATCTATAACATATATAAAGACAAAACTTAACTTTTGGTGTAGCCTATTTTTTGTGTGCCAATTTTACCCTTATTTTAAAATGTGTAACTTACACAATAATTTTTATTAAACCACTACTATCATCTTTTACATAACTTCTTACTAATAACTTCCTACATAACTTCCATTTAAAATTAACATTAAATAAAAAAATATCAATTATATTTTTTCGTGTGTAATATCCGTTTGTACACTAGTTGTATATTATGATGAAAGTTATAAATGTAGTCAGGAAAAACACGTGGCAAAAAAAATGCTGACAGACCTTTAACAACGGGTATTTAAAGTTTTTTAGTTTTCTACAACGGTCATACGACTGTGATTGTAAGTAACGCATATACAACCACATGCTACGTAACAACGACCGGTCCTGCTGGATAATATATCTTTTTTAACCATTGTTGTATGTGTTTTTTGTGTTTTTTGTAGTTCTCCATGAAAGATAGTAAAGCAGGAGACACACCTGTTGCTAAAGGAGACAAGTTTTGTCTCAAATAGCGCCCCAATACAGATCTTGAAAAGGAAGAGATACATAAGGTTTCATATGCTTCAGCAGTGAGAAGTCTTATTTATACTTAAGTTTGCACCCGTCCCGACTTAGCATTCATTGTAGGAATTCTTGACAGATATGTAAGCAACCCTAGTATGCAGCACTGCATAATAGTAAAACATGTACTGCGCTACGTGAAGAGAATAAGAGACTTCATGCTCACTTATCAGAAGTCAGATAACTTGGAGATCATTCGATATTCTGACTCAGATTTAGACGTTCCACATCTAGTTACATCTTTCTCTTGGCTGGAGGATTCGTCCCCTGGAAGTCTTCCAAATAGACTTTAGTGGCTGCCTCCGCCGTGGTAGCAGAGTTTGTGGCTTTCTTTGAGACATCAATTCATGATATTTGGCTGTGGAACTTTGTCACAAGACTATACATCGCTGGGAGAATTGAAAGGCCTTGAAGAGTTATTGTGACAATAATATAATTGTGCTCTACTCCAACAACAATATGAGTTCTACAAAATCGAAATTTATCGATATTAAGTATCTTGTCGTGAAAGAAAGAGTTCAGAAGAAACAAAATTTGATAGAACATATAACAACAAACTTAATGTTAGCTGATTCACTAACCAAAGGTTTAACACCTAAGACTTTTCATGGGCATGTTGCTCATATGGATCTTGGTTTTAAGATTGCCTTAGATTAGTGGGAGTTTTTTATTTTCTATGCTCTATGCTTGGTTTTATTTTAGTACAAATTTTATGTTATGATTAATTTTCTGCAGAAATAAAAACCTATGAGGTACTATTGTTATAAAAATGTCTTTTTTTTGTTATATGCAAATATTGTGATTTTAAATTGCACCTAAGGAATTTCAGTTTGATCTCACTAAAGACTCCAGTAGGACCAGTTGAAAATATGCATGATTCAGAGATCACATTACATGAAATTTTCATGTCACTCATCCATATCGATCTATGTCATCAAGTACAATGATGTGGTGGTTGTCGGGGTTATGTTACGTTATACGTTAGTGACGACAGCCGCGATGGTCCCATTATTGAAGAATGAGGTGGATTAGATTGTAAAGTTGAAATCTAAAGATAAATAGCATTCGGATGCGCACTTAAAGAATTATGATATAACCTATTACGATATATTGACCAAGTGAAAGATTGTTGGAATATTTTAATAATTTAATATAATATTATTATTTCAATAATTATGTGGAAAAATATATTTATTTAATTATATTAGCTATTTTATCAAATAAAGTGCATTAAATAAATTATGTGATCAAATAATGTTAAAAGATTATTTAGATTTTATTTAGGAATTATTTAATTAATTGATTAAATAACTTGGTGTGGACTCAAATATGAGCAGATGTCAGGATGACCATTGAAAATAATTGGAACCCTAATTGGCCATCACACACAATATATATATATATATATATATATATATATATATATATATATATATATATATATATATATATATATATATATATATATATATATATATATATATATATATATATATATATATATATATATATATATATATATATATATATATATATATATATATATATATATATATATATATATATATATATATATATATATATATATATATATATATATATATATATATATATATATATATATATATATATATATATATAGGTTATGGTCCTCAAATATATCCTACACAAACAAATTATCTCTTCTTCTCGTCTGAACAAAATTCGAGACATAAGGAGTATCGGTTGAGGAAGAACCACAAAAGTCATCAACTTCTAAATTTAAAATTACTGTCACAAAATTTTTTCTCAATGGATCCAAATATTTTTAAAATCAATTTATCAATCTTATTATAAATATTTGTATGACTATTTTGATTTCGCCCGAAATATATGTCATAGAATGTTGAGCATGTATATTATGTAAAAATAACAAAGTATTTATAATGTATTTATCATGTGGCGTCCAACATTTTTTAACGCATTATTTTAAAACATCTAGAACTATTTCCCTTAGTTTTCAATAACAAAATCAAATATAAACTGTTTTCTTTGCTTTCTTTCATTATCAACATCATCTATAAGTTATCTATTTTATACATTATAAAAACTTCGTCAATACTTAGATGTTAGAAACCAAGTATCCTCATTCATAACCTGGTAACAAAACTTCAAAGTACACAATCATGGCTTTTTATCGCACAAAACTTCCAACTCATGCACTATTCTCCCTTGTTTCAATCCTCTTTGTTTTGCTAGCCACTAATATAAACTCAGTTCAAGCACTGTCCTTCAATTTCACCAACCTCTACACTGATAATTCTGATATCACCCTCCAAGGGGATGCCCATTTTTTAGATAGTGGTGTCATAGCACTGACAAAAAGTTCACCATTTCCTCCAGATCAAAATTTTCCAACCGTAGGTCGCGCCTTATCTTCAACTCTCGTGCCACTTTGGGACAGTGCTACCGGCAATGGTGTCAGCTTCGTCACTTCCTTTTCTTTCATCATAGACACCACAAAAAGCCCTATAACTGATGGATTGATCTTTTTCATTGCACCACCAGACACCGTGATTCCCATCAACTCAACCACACCATTTCTGGGAGTAGTCGATAGCCAAACTTCAATCAATCGGTTTGTTGGTGTAGAGTTTGATATTTATTCCAATTCTTGGGATCCTAATTGGAGACATATTGGAATCGATGTCAACTCTATAATTTCGACCAAGACCGTGAAATATAACTTGATGAGTGGTTCGTTGACTAAAGTAATTATCATCTATGATTCTCCTTCTAACACATTGAGTGCTGTTGTTATTTATGAGAATGGTAAAATTTCCACTATTGCTCAAGTCATTGATTTAAAAACAGTGCTCCCAAACACGGTTCAGATTGGTCTATCTGCTGCGACACTAACCGGTGAATCCTACCACATCCATTCATGGTCATTCGTATCAGACTTTGGAACAACTACTGGAAATATTGTCTCAGAAGTATGAATAATGTTATTGCAAGCTATGCTTACTTACTAGCAGCAGCTTGTAAGAATTAAGTACTATTTTAAATAAGACCCTGCTTACTAGCAGCTTGTGTGATCTGTACCTGATCTCTTATTCAATAAAGACCCTGTGTGAAGTATGTTTCATTTAATATTAAACTACTATAGTGCATAATCAATTTACTTTTATTTAAATAATAGTTCTCGGCTGTTTGCAATCCTCAAAGGGTAAGCTGGCTCAATAGGGCCGTCAAGCGACAAGCGCGTCGAGCTCTCCAGACGTGTTAACTATCTAGCGTGTTATCTCAGGTTGACCGTTTTAACTGCTTTAATTATAGATAGGACTGACAATGAAATCAATTAAAAAAAATCCTTGTTATTTATCCGTTAAATTTTTCATTAATCAATCCTTTATAATAAATATTAGTTAACATATTCGTATCAGCCATAAAATACAAGATTTTTATTTTTATGTCTTGTTCAGATTACAACAAAGAATAAAATTGTATGAAAATGTAAATTGTCTTTTTGAGTTCGAAGCTCCCATGTCTACATTGACTTAATTAGCTAGTAATTTTAATTAATACGTAAAAATAAATATGTGTTATGTAATTTTAGAAAGGGTAAAATTAATACGTAAAAGTAAATATGTGTTATGTAATTATAGAAAGGTTAAAATTGGTATTCAATAATATATTATCATTAAATAATACATGGTTATGCATCAAAAGATGCATAATTATAAGTTAATCAAATTGATTTATAATTAGTTTAAATAATATAAGTTAAGTATCAAAAGGTACGGTTGTACAACAAGTTTAATTATATACTCGTGTGAATTGATTTTTTGTTTTTGGTAATAATTACAACAAAAATGACATTTTGAAAACAATATGGAAAACCGCGGTCTAAAGTATAAAAAGTGTAGCCTAAAGGTGTAGCGGGCGATTTTACTTGTGTGTAGTAGGGATGGCAACGGGGCGGGTCGGGGGCGGGTTTAACTATACCCGCACCCGCACCCGCTTCCATGTAACAGACCCGCCCCCGCCCCCAAATCCAATCGGGGGTGAAAATTTATCACCCAGACCCGCCCCCAGTAGAAAACGGGTGCACCCGCCCCCACCCGCAAAAAATTATTATTTTTTTAATTATAATAAAAATTAGTAATTTAATTAAAAAATTGATTATTTTAAAAAATTAATTAATTATTTAATTAAAATTTTAATTAATAAATGAATATTAACTTGATTAATTTTATTATTTTAATTGCAATAAGAATATTAATAACTTAATTAAAAGTATAATTAATAAATAAATATTAAAATAAATAAAATAAGGAAATCAAAATAAAATATATTATTTGGGGCGGGGCGGGTGCGGGTGCGGGCGGGTCTTAGTGTCTACCCGCACCCGCACCCGCACCCGTAGTTAAGAACCGGGTTTCACCCGCACCCGCACCCGCACCCAATTAAATCGGATTTCCCCCGTTAATTTCGGGGCGGGCCCGGGCGGGTGGAGCGGGTCCGGGTTTGTTTGCCATCCCTAGTGTGTAGTTGTTTATTTCAATATGTTATGGTTTTTGTATTTTTTGCGCACGAAAGTCTATAAGCGTTGTCTAAATATGTGAACAAGGTATGGTTTTTAAATTAATTTTAGACCGCAATTTTGATTAAATTACACCTTAATAATCGTTGTTTTTTAAATAGACTACGATTTTCTAAGTCAGTTTTAGTCACGGTTTTTCTTTAGCCAACATTTTAAAAGTGTTGCTTAATTTTTAAAACACAAGTTTTTATGATTTTGTTTATATCATTTTGGCGTACTTCAAAAAATATAATCTTCGAGATGGATGTAGAAAAACGTGTTCGAATAGAGTCGCCACCAAACTTTAATTTATTATAATAAAGAAAAAGAAAAATATCGAGAAAACCTTTTAAAAATAAAAAATGGTCATCGCAACCATATCCAAATTCGGAAGTCGGTTACGTGAGGGGAAGGTATTAACACTCTCTCACATTCGTTGTACTCAATGGGAACCTCTTAGTCTAATTAGTGATTTTGAGTGTCAACTACGCTTACTTATCTTCTTTGATTAATAAAAAAGGAAAAAGTTTGCCAAAAATTTTAAAAAATTGTTGATTTTATTATTAGGGTGCTCGCCAAGAATTGAGGTCCCTGTGCCTACGTATTCTCTCACTACAACGTTTTGACTCTACTGCAACGCCTAATTTTTAAAAGGTAAAAAATTGTTCTCGTAGAGTATAATCTAACAACGAATATTATATTTTGTTCTGATAGAGTATATATATATATATATATATATATATATATATATATATATATATATTTATAAATATTGTACAACGGCTAAAAACTATTATGAAAAATGACAATGAGAATGGTTTCCTTATCATCTTATTTAACAACAAATAAAAGTTTTTCTTATATAACTTTTATTATTTTAATAAATTATCTATAATTAAAGCTGTTCTTGTATGAACTTTCTAATAGAAAAATAAATAAGCTGTTAATAAACAGAATATCATCCAAGCATGATAAAGAAACTTTTTATGCTAAAAATATTTCACTCTTCTCTCCAAGTTCAAAGTTAAACGCCTTAATAAAAAAATTTATAAATCTCTCCTCCAAAATCAAAAACCCTAAACATAATACCTTCGATTTCTTCATCTCAAACTCTCAAACTCAGAAATTACAGAAATTGACCCTAAACTATAAATCTTAAAATAAAAAACCCAGCTTCTTCGACCTAGATCGTTTTTTATTTCAAGCTATCCGTCGTTCACGTAATAGATGCAAAACAAGAACATAGGGTTGTTTTTTGTATTTTGATTCCATTTCTCTATATTATTTTAGTTTTTCTATTCAAGATTGTTCGAATTTATGAGTTTTCAAATACTCCATGTGTTCATGTTGTTTTTGGAGTGATAATAATTACTCTGTTTCATGTGAATGAAATTATTGTATACCTATATTTTCCTCTACCCTGTGATAGGTTACTTACAACTTCAGTTTGATATAATGGGTATTTGTTAGATAGTCCTTCGACATTATATTTTCCTCTACCCTGTGATAGGTTACTTACAACTTCAGTTTGATATAATGGGTATTTGTTAGATAGTCCTTCTATGTCGATTAACGCCGCCGGCGCCGCCTCATTAACGCCGCAAGTGCTCAAGTGCCGTCTACAAGCCGCCACTAGCGCCTCTACGCCCACGCCCCCGGATCCGGAGCCGGTGTCGCCGGTGGCGACACCGGCGAGGGGTGTTTTGTATGAGACAAGTGACATAAGTTTTGGCACCACCACATATGACTATGTGGCACTTTATCCTTTTTGGCTCTTTTGGAAATTACATTGTTCCAAGTGCCTTATAAATGCTATTTAATTTTACTCCTCTTCCAATGTGGGACTAAGCATTTATTATAACACCCACTTTGTCATTTTGGAACAACTTTAATGGAAATAAATTATTATTTCCAACAATCCCCCACTTGTTCTAATAATGACAAAATAATAATTCCAGAAATGGGACATAAGAAGTATTAATACAGTTAAGTATCTTTCGATTTTAAACTTAACCTTAGTAAGAATAACACAAGGTTTAATCGGAATATTAGGTAGCAATGCTTTTAAACCATGAATCCATATGAATAGACCGGTGTTACCTTACACACACTCCTTAAAGATTCTTCCTCTGCATAACTCGCTTAGCACTTATTTATGGCCATGTGCTATCCTGTTTCATGAATTTTTCATGAGAGAAACTCCAACTCTCACTTTGAGACGGCACCATCTCATAATTCACATAGGTGAAGTTCATATAGTATCTGTTTCCAATAGATACGTACCCTCGGTATTGAACTTCATTAAGAGTTTAAGATAAAACTCAACCCTCATTTCTAATGTCAACATAATTATGAAATGTTAGACAATTATCCAAATCAACGACTTGTTGTTACCCATTGAAAATCTTAACGTTAATGTTCTGTTAACTTAAGATTGGGTTGCCGTCATTGTCGGAACTCTTACTCAAGGAGTTTCAACCCCATACCTCTCGAGGTTGTTCTTACTAAGTCTCTGGCCAGTGGCTTAGTAAACGGATCAGCCAAATTATAGCTTGTTCGTATATACGTAAGTGAAATGATTCCATCCTTAATCAGTTTTCTTACGAACGAATGTCTAAGTCCTATATGCCTGGACTTTCCATTATATACTTCGCTAAATGCTCTTGCCAAAGTGGCCTGACTATCGCAGTGTATCATTACCTTTGAAACATTGTCTTTAGCCAATGGAACTTCCAAAAGAAGATCCCTCAACCACTCTGCCTCTTGACTAGCGGAAGCGAGAGCCACGAATTCTGATTCCATGGTCGAAAGAGTAATGCATGTTTGTTTCTTGCTCTTCCAAGAAATTGCTCCTCCAGCTAGTGTAAATATCCACCCAGTTGTAGATTTGTGATTTCCCACGTCAGAGATCCAACTGGCATCGGTATATCCTTCTAATATAGCAGGAAACCTACCATAATGAAGGTCAAGATCTTTGGTTTTCAACAAATAACCAAATATCCTCGTGATTGCCTTCCAATGTTCATTACTTGGATTACTAGTAAATCTACTCATTTTACTAACTGCAAATGATATATCGGGTCTAGTACATTGCATTAAGTACATAAGACATCCGATCGCACTTGCATATTCTAATTGAGCCACTGCTCTTCCATCATTCTTTTCAAGTTTGATTACATGATCAAATGGAGTAGTTACTTCCTTGAATTTCAGGTGTTTGAACTTATCAAGCATTTTCTCAATATAATGTGTTTGATTAAGTTCATAACCCCCACTATTTTGCTTAACTTTTATTCCTAAAATTGTGTCAACAAGCCCAAGATCTTTCATCTTGAAAGTGGAAGTTAGAAACCTTTTTGTTTCTAAAATTCCATTAAGTCTATTGCTAATTATTAGCATGTCATCAACATAAAGACACAAGAATATTACAGTGTTATTATGCACTTTTGTATATAAACACTTGTCACAAGAATTAGGAATAAATCCATTTGACATTATAGTAGAGTCAAACTTTTGATGCCATTGTTTTGGTGCTTGTTTTAAGCCATATAGAGATTTGACAAGTTTGCACACCTTCTGTTCATTTCCAGGAAGGACGTGTCCTTCTGGTTGTTCCATGTAGATTTCCTCATCGAGGTCTCCATTTAGGTATGCTGTTTTAACATCCATTTGATGAACAATCAGATCATTTAAAGATGCTAAAGCAAATAACAACCTTATAGTGGTTGTTCTTGCTACAGGTGCATAAGTGTCAAAATAATCTATACCTTCCTTTTGTCTAAATCCTTTTGCCACTAATCTTGCTTTATAAGTGTTTAATGTACCATCACTATGATATTTATTTTTAAACACCCACTTGCATCCAATGGGTCTTGATCCCTTTGGTAAATCAACAAGTTCCCAAGTGTGGTTGGACATAATTGAATCCATTTCATCTCGGATAGCATCTTTCCAAAAAGAGGAGTCTCTAGAAGCTATTGCTTCCTTATAAGTTTTAGGATCTTCCCCTACTTGAAGAATTACCGGAATGCTTTTAATAAAATTTGTACTATTTCCTTCAACCAGATAAAATGAAATGGATTGAGAATCAATTTCATCTGGTCCTAGGTTCTTTATTTTCCGGACTCTTTTGCTTATCCTAGGTTCGGGTCGTGGTTCATTTATTCGAGATGTGCCTTCAGGTTGTATTTCTACAATCCGAGAAGAGTCTTTTTCACAAGATTCTTTATTTATGGCCGACTCTGATTCTTTATCCTTAGTTATAAGGTTTTCAAAGAATTCTACATCCCGGGATTCAATAATAATATTAGACTCTAAATTTAAAGTCTATATGCTTTGCTATTTTGTGCATATCCTACAAATGCACATCTTATCCCTCGTGGACCCAACTTGGTTCTCTTAGGATCCATGTTTTTGTAATATGCCACACACCCCCACACCTTAAAATAGCCAATATTTGGTGTCATGCCCTTCCATACCTCATATGGAGAAATTCCACTTTTCTTTAAGGGAATTCTATTTATTATGTGACAAGCGGATAATAAAGCTTCGCCCCACAAATTGAAAGGTAGTTCGGAATGCAATAACATGGCATTCATCATTTCTTGATATGTTCGATTCTTTCTTTCTGCTATGCCATTTTGTTGTGGTGTTCTAGGTGCCGAACATTCATGTATTATACCATGTTCTTCACAAAATGCATCAAATTCAGTAGAAAAGTATTCACCGCCCCTATCACTCCTAAGGACTTTTATACTTCTACTTAATTGATTTTCCACTTCTGCTTTGTAACTCTTAAAGGCATTAAAAGCCTCATCTTTATGCTTTAAGAGATATACATAAGTGTATCTAGAACAATCATCAATAAATGTAATGAAATATCTATTTCCCCCACGGGTCAACATGCCATTAAATTCGCACAAATCTAAATGCACAAGATCAAGCAGATTTGTATTTCTTTCAACACTTTTGAAAGGTTTCTTAATCATTTTTGATTTAACACATAATTCACATTTATTGAAATCTTTGATATTACATGATATCAAGCCAAGTTTAATTAGTCTCTTCATTGAACTAATACCAATATGTGCTAGTCTATTGTGCCATAAAGTAATTGAATCAAGCATGTAAGCAGAATTAGAAATTTCATTAATCATGTTATCAGTAATACATAGTTTGATCATTCCTTCAGCGGAATATCCTTTTCCAACAAACACACCATTACGGGTCAAAATAAGTTTGCCCGATTCATACACAAATTTAATACCCGGTTTTCCCAATAAATCCCCACTAACAAGATTCCTATTCATGTCTGGGACATGAAGCACATTAACAAGAGTAACTTTCTTTCCAGAAGTGAAGTTGAGTTCGACCGTTCCGGTTCCAACAACTTTGGATCGCACTTCATTTCCCATTTGTACTTCTTGTCCATCATTTGCCTCAGAATATGTTTTGAATGCAGCCCTGTCATATGAGACATGAACCGTGGCACATGTATCATACCACCAGCCTTGGACTTTGCCTTTGATTGCCATAATTTCGCTCACAGTAGCAATTATATCATCATTAGCATTCACTGCATTGATCTCCTTTTTTGATTTATTGTGCCTGCAATCTCGAGCATAATATCCAGGTTTTCCACATACAAAGCATCCATTTTTCGGACCCTTCGGACCACCGAAGTTCTTGAACTTGGTATGTTCCTTTTTTGGTGCGATGTGACTTTTCTTGACATCATGTTTTTTCTTTTCCTTTCTGGTCACAGCATTGGCTTTGGAAAGACCCGCAAATTCTGATTTTTCCCTCTCTTTCGATTCCTCCTCGATTCGAAGATGCTTCTGGATTTTCTCCAAGGAAAAGTCATCAGAACTGTGCAACAGTTTCTTTTTATAGCCTTTCCACGAACTTGGTAACTTCGCAATGATTGCACCAACTTGAAAGGTTTCAGGAATGTCTATTTTCACCGCTTTGATTTTGTTCACCAGGACTTGCAACTCGTGCACTTGAGGAAGTATGGGCTTGGAATCTATAAATTTAAAATCAAAGTATTTAGAAATTAAGAACTTTTTCGTACCTTCTTCTTCGGCTTTGAATTTAAACTCCAGGGAATTCCATATGTCTCTAGCGGACGGATTGTCTGTGTATAAGTCGTATAGGCGGTCAGATAGTGTGTTCAGAATATGCCCACGGCATAGTAATTCGTCCTCCCTTCGCAGCATGCGCTTCTTCTTGAGTTCGTCAGAATCATCTTCAGTTGGTTCTGGAATTGGTGTCAGATCGGGATCCAAGACGTAGTGAACCTTGAGTGCAGTAAGCAGGAACGTCATCTTGTCTTGCCATCTGGTAAAGTTGTTTCCATCGAAGCGATCCAATTTGACAAGGTCCTGATTCATAACTTTGATACTTGAAACAGCAGCGTCGGAATCCATGATACAAATACTTTTAAGATTGTTAGATAGTCCTTCTATGTCGAATGGATCCAGACTGAATCGTGAGCGAAATCACCTTCCTTAAAAGTATTTCAAGCACACTCTTAAATTGTCTTAGAGTTGGAACGACCTGAATACCCAGGATAAGTCAGCCTTTTTCTGAAACTGCACAAGACTGGTGAAGTTTCGAATGCAAGGAAAACGTTGGAATTATATGGAAGAGGATTTCAGAATTTTTGAGTGTATGATTTCGAATTATGAAGCATATATTTATAGCCATGCATGTGTCTTTTCAGAAGTTTGCAATTCTTCATAAACACACTCTCTAATGAGCATTTGCAATGGTTCAAATAAAATATCATGCACCACTTCGTCAAGTGTCATGTATTTCAAATTCAAATTCAAAATCAAACTCTAGGCAACGAATAAGTCTGAGCGATAATTAAAAAAGCCCGCCGGAGGCGGCCGGAGCGCCACTGGCGCCGCGAATAGCCCGATTGCTCCGATGCGTCGTGCCTAAGTGCTTAAGTGCCGTCTACAAGCCGCCACTAGCGCCTCTACGCCCACGCCCCCGGATCCGGAGCCGGAGCCGGTGTCTCCGGTGGCGACACCGGCGAGGGGTGTTTTGTATGAGACAAGTGACATAAGTTTTGGCACCACCACATATGACTATGTGGCACTTTATCCTTTTTGGCTCTTTTGGAAATTACATTGTTCCAGGTGCCTTATAAATGCTATTTAATTTTACTCCTCTTCCAATGTGGGACTAAGCATTTATTATAACACCCACTTTGTCATTTTGGAACAACTTTAATGGAAATAAATTATTATTTCCAACAGTATTTGCATAGGTTCTGATATGGAGTTTGGTTCACTGCCTTGATATGGACCACTACCTAAATAATGGATAAATGGCATATGACATAAATTATATACTAGATTAATACATTTCGAATAGGGATCTTAACCATAAGTCTCATTTAAATCTAGTGAACCTATTTGGTGGCTTCAATAATCAAAAGGGCTCCCTAGGTTGAAAATAAAATTTGTTAGATATGTTTGGTGTTTTGAAACTTGGTGTTTGAGGATAAGAAGTCAATGTTTAAAGTGTTTGTATCTAAGCGGAATGATAGAGTCACACTCTTAAACACATAACTTTAACACTCTTATTTTTTTATTCTTTTTTACCAGGTAATGGTACTCCATGTTGAAACCCAACAACACTTCTAACAGGAAGGTTGTCTTCCTATGCCAAAACCTTATTATTATGACAAACCTGTTATGTGCATTCTGCATTTTTTTTTGTATTTTCCTTTATTTTATAGTTTTATGTATGATGCAATTTCTGTATGACATACTTTGTTATGTACTTCTTAATAGGATATTAAGAGGATCATAATTCTGGAGAAGAAAGTTACGCAGCTAGAGGTGAAGTGACCCAATTTTTTGCAAGAAATTTACTTGAGGTGTTCAGTCATAAAAAGAAAGGTAAATCTTGTTCATACAATGATTTATTTGCTTACCTTTTCACCAATAGCATCTTGTGTGTTCAATTAAATATACTATATTTTTCTTTGACCTTGTGCTTCTTTCTTTTTGATGTTGTCAAAGGGGGAGAAGAGACTAAGTAAAATCAGCAATTCATGCAATTTATCTTACAAAGATTGATCAAACTTTTTAGATTGTTTTTATTTAAGAATGCATAAAGTTAAGGGGAGGATGATACTACTCAAAGTGCTCGACTTTGCTACTGTTTTGCCATCATAAAAAATGGGGAGTATGTGAGGGCAAGTTGTCTCAATCCTTGTTTTAATGATGTCAAAACGTGTCTAGTTAGTACTTTGTATTTTGGACGGTATCATCGAGTCTCATCTGCATTCATAGTTCTCTCGTGCACAAAAATTTCTCAAAAACACGAATATATTCATATAGAAAAGCATTATATGTATTTTGTGTGGGTTTGATCTTTTTGAAAGAATTAGATGTGCATTAGTAGTGTTTAGAAATAGCAAGACATATCAAAAATAACATTTTTGGAAATTTTGAGCATTTGAGTCGACTCAAAGCCCTACTTAGGTTGACTCATACAAATTGAATTTTGAGCTTTTTCTCTCAAGAGTGCTCGCGTCGACCCTCCAGTCGACTCATATTGTTAGCATTTCAATTTGTCAATTCTGGGCAGGTTTATGTCGACACATGGACCTCTTCCGGTCGACGCATAGAGTAGTTTCTGCATAATTTTGAAAGCTGGAGCGCTCAGGTCGACCCCTCCTTTTCTTTAGGCCGACAGTTCACTCGAGTCACCTTATTTCTCTGATGTGTTTGACTTTCAAATTGTTGTTATGCTGGTTACTTGGTCTTAATTAGCTTCATGTGTATATTCTTTTTGGCTCATTCTTTCACCAACAACATGAAAAATGAAATATTGACACTGGTTTTTCTCTCATCATCTTCATTCTCTTTCTTGAAATTTCTCAACAACTACACATAACCATTTTTGTTGATCATTATGCATCATTGAGGTGATAATATCCAAACATAGGATATTGTATCGGGTTTGGGTTGAGAGATCAGTGGTTTTTTCTTGAATAAAACCGTTAGGATTTTGTCCTCCAAGAATCTTGTGATTTTAGGGGGGTTTTGCACAAATAATTTCTTCACAGATTTAGTCGAGCGAAGGTGATTGAAGAACATGTGGTTATGTCAATCTAGTAGCGGTAACTGAAGGATTGTGGAAGGAAGATTTGGGTTCGAATTGGGTGTGATTGAAATTAGTCGGACTAAAGATTTGAAGAACGTTGGGTGGTTCAAACATGTAGCTGGAATCAGAGGTTTATTCAACACATTCGAGGCACATTATTCATCTTGAATCAAGGGAAGAGAAGACATAGTTTCAGCATCAATAACTAGGCCTGAGTGTTTGATTACTATTGCTTATCTTGTACAAACATTTGCAACAGGTTTATATATAGATCTCAATTCTATTTTTAGAATTGAGGGAAGACATACCCCGAGCGAAGATGACAGGGAAACTGCCTCAACAAATTTGGTGTTGTTCTCTCTTTCGCTATTTTTCCATTTCTGAATTTTAACGTTTGTGGTCAATCAAATTGCTCAGTAAAATTCTGGTATAATGTACTGCTAAAAAAATATTTTATGAAAGCTCATTACAATTCTTTTGATTGCTATTGTAAAAGCTCTGCACAATCATTACTTGTAGAATTTCACTTGGAGTGTGTCGCACACCATGTGTTCGACAAATTGATCAAACACAAACCATTTGGGTTGTTTTCAATTTGAGTTTATTTTTCACAAGCCATTGGAAATTGCACAACTTTGAATGAATAAAATTGTATTGATTGGTGTTTAAATTTTTTATTCTTTTTTTCTCATCGGAGTCGATATTCCATCTAGCCTTATCGCATATCCGATCTTTCCGGTAACGGTTCGTTTAGACGACCGTAGTTCCTTGGCCACTTCTACATAAAATTTTAAAAACTGAATTTCATTTAAGCACCGACTCTGTTTAAGAATTTGTGATATATTCAACCCCCTTCTAGATCATTGCCATCGTCTAACTAGTGATATCAAGAGAACCAGTTCATTCCGTGATTCACCTATAACTTCTTAGAATATGGAAAACAAACCAAAAGGGCTTACAGTAGAGCACCAGTTTTTAACGGTGAGAACTATAGTTACTTGAAAGTTTGTATGCCCGTGCATGTCAATTCTATTGATAGAAATGTATGAAACATTATATTAAATGGTGCCATGGAAATTACCATGACTGATGAAAATAACGTTGTTATGCCTAAGCTTGAAGCACAATGGAATGATGAAAATGAGAAAAATTACAACTATGATTGGAAAGCTAGAAATATTTTGTTCTCCTCTTTGGGAGTTGATGAGTATTTTAGAGTTTCACATTGTACGACTATTAAAGCTATGTGGCACACATTTTAAGTTTCCCATGAGGGAATTAATGATGTCAAACTAGCTCGAATCAACACATTGAATCAAGAGTTTGATCTCTTTCACATGGAGCAAGGAAAAACCATTACCGACATGCAAAAGAAATTTTCTCATTTAATCAATCGACTAAATTCACTTGGTAGACCAATTTCCAATGACATTGCTACTAACAAAGTTTTAAGGTGTCTTACTAGGGAGCGGAAACCAAAGGTCACCACCATAAAGGAAGCCAATGACCTCATGAATTTGGACCTTACAACTCTATTTGGAAAGCTCCAAGAATATGAGCAAGTGCTCATTAGCCTTGATCAATTTGAGAAAAAGGAAAAGAAAGAAAAGACCACAAATACGGAAAAGAAGTCAATAACTCTAAAGGCTTCTTGTTCAAAGTCCTCTGCAAAAGAGCTAAGTGATAATGAATTGAGTGATGACGATGATGAAGAAACAAATGAGGATATGGGGTTGTTCATGAAGCGATATGATCTCTATGTAAAGAAAAATGGTATTCAAAATTCCGAAAAGAATCTCGTCAACTTTAGAAGATAAACAAGGTCTTCCAAGAATGAAGGAAACAAGAGTAGTAAAGGAAAAATGTCTTGCTATAAATGTGGAAAAGTCGGGCACTATAAGCCGAATTGTCCATTGATGAAGAAGGACAAAGGGAAGGAAATGAATCGCTCACAAAAGAAACAAGGCAAGCCTAGAAGAGCTTACATCACTTGGAAAAGTGATAGTGAGTCATCTGGGGATGATAGTTCAAGTGACAAAGAAGAGTCCATTAACTTTTTCCTCTCTGCTCATCAAAAGAAGAAGAATAAAAAGGTAAGACATGCTAAATACGATAACTCTAGTAAATTGTCTCATTCTGAATTACAAAATGCCTTTGACACCTTACACCGTGAGGCTAAGGAAGCCTTTAAATGTTTGGCCTCTAACAAACAAATTTTTACTCACTTGGAGAAAAAGATCTCCGATTCCGAAAGAGAATTAGAGGCTCTCAAAGCGTCTACGGTGGAAGCAACAAAGGTAAATGTTGAGGAAGACAAGATTAGATGGTTAAATTGGGGGAGTGATACTTGTCATATTTAGAAAAACAGAGGTTAGAACTCTTAAAGCCAAACTTAAAAAAGCTCTAGAACCAAAGATAATTTTTGCTATTAATCGATCACACTTTAGAAAAAGCATGATTAATCCCTATAAAAAATGTACGTATGTGATCAAAGATAAAGTTAACAAAGTGATTCCAATATTAATCTCAATTGCTTGTATTGTTGCAAAAGGGGTCATACCATTGGTAAATGTCGCTTTAGGATGTTTTTGGTTCCTAAAGGCGTTTATCAATGGTTGCCCAAATGCAACCAAGATTTCACTCACAACCAAGGATCCAATAAAAAATTGAGTACTTATTTTCCTTGATTGTTTGTGTAAGTACAAAGTCTTGAGTCTACGGAGAGAAGATGTGTTCTCGATAATGGATTCTCAAGACATATGAAGAGAGACATATCTCTATTCATTGACTTTATGGCAAAGAAAAAGGGATTTGCAACCTACAGAGACAACAATAAAAGGGCAATACTTGGAAAAGGTAGTGTAGGCAATCCCTCGTCTACTACTATCTCTGATGTGTTGTTAGTAGAGGGCCTTAAACAGAACCTTAGAAGCATTAGTCAATTATGTGACAAGCGATATAAAGTGTCTTTTTCAAAAGATTGATGCATAATTGAAAATAATAATATAAAGGGAGATATGTTTAAAGGCTTGAGGGTGAATGACGTATATATGCTTGAATTGAGTGAGGTATCATTGAGTAGCGATAAATGTCTTGTCACCATGAGTGAAGACTCATGGTTGTGGCATAGGCGGTTGACGCATGTCAGTTTTGATTTGCTAAACAAGATAGTCTCTAACGACCTAGTAATTGGCTTACCTAAAATCAAGTTTTTAAAGGATCATTTATGTGATGCGTGCCAAATGGAAAAGCAAACAAGGATCTCGTTCAAATCTAAAAATATTGTTTCAACCACGAGACCCCTTGAACTCCTCCATATGGACCTCTTTGGACCATCTAGAATTAAGAGTCTAGGTGGTAACTACTATGGTTTTGTGATTGTCGATGATTACTCTAGATTTTGCTGGACTATCTTCTTGGCTAGAAAGAGCGATACCTTTTCCGCTTTTGAAAAATTTGCTAAGCTTTCTCAAAACAATTTGAACACAAACATTATATCAATTTGAAGTGATCATGGAGGTGAGTTTGAAAATCATCTCTTTGAAGAATATTGTGGTAGGCATGGAATTGATCATAATTTTTTTGCACTATGTACCCCTTAATAAAACGGGGTTGTGGAACGTAAAAATCGAATTTTGGAAGAATTAGGAAGAACTATGATCGATGAAAGTGGCCTTCCTAAATATTTTTAGGTCGATGCCATTAGTACGACTTGTTACATTTTGAATAGGATTCTCTCGTCCTATTCTTAACAAAACTCTGTATGAGCTTTTAAAAAGGAGGAAGCCCATTGTATCTCACTTTAATGTATTCGGTTGTAAATATTTTATTTTGAACAATGGTAAGGAGAGCCTTGGAAAGTTGGATTCTAAGACCGATGAAGGTATCTTTCTTGGATACTCTCATTCACGTAAAGCATATAGAGTATATAATAAGAGGTTATTTATTGTTGAGGAATCTGTTCACGTTACTTTTGATGAAACTTATCCGAAAAATGTCGGAAAAGGTATTTATTTTCATGGTACAGGTGTATCTTCAGAAGACATACTCAAAGACACTGAAAAAGGGACTGATAAACCTGAAGCAGTGAAAGTTGAGGAGGAAAAAGATCACCATCATGAGAAGATTGAGGAGGATCATCCGACTAACAATGATGACCTTCCTCCAGCATGGAAGTCCTCTAAAGACCATCCTATCGACAATATTCTCGGTGACATTTCAAAGGGGGTGACCTTAAGATCCAAGCTAAGTAACTTCTGTTATCACTTTGATTTCGTCTGTCAGGTTGAGCCTAAAAACCCTAAAGAGGAATTGCTCAATGAATATTGGTTCTTATCAATGCAAGAGGAACTAAATCAGTTTAAAAGGAATGAGGTTTGGGACCTTGTCCCTCCTCCGTGAGGCCATCGAGTAATTGGAACCCGATGGGTGTTTAGGAACAAGTTTGATTAAAATGGAGTTATAACATGAAACAAAGCGCACTTAGTGGCGCAAGGGTATAACCAAGAGGAGGGAATATACTATGAGGAGACTTATGCTCCGGTTGCCCGACTCGAGGTATATGCCTTTTGCTTGCTTGCATATGCGTTAAGAATTTCAAGTTATTTCAAATGGGTGTAAAAAGTGCTTTCCTAAATGGATATATTAATGAAGAGGTTTATGTACCCCAACCTCCTGGTTTTAAATCCCATGAGTATCCTGATCATGTTTACAAGCTTAAACATGCTTTGTACGGTCTCAAGCAAGCCCCTAGGGCTTGGTATGAACGTTCTAGCAAATTCATACTTGATCAATGGTGTTAGAACACATACTGGTTCTTAGTTATATCTCTATGTTTTGATGATAACTTTTACGAAATTTTGTATTAAGAAATTATATACTCTAAATTTGTTCAAGAATTTTTGTTGCAGATATTTAATTTAATATTCTTCTGAAAGCAAAAATGCATCTGAACATGGAACTATGCAAGGCTCTGAAGCGTCAGAAGCATCTCTTAGAAGACTCTGAGCACTGCCTACAGAAGACTCTGAGCGCTGCCTACAGAAGGATCTGATGCAGAAGCTACAAAAGCATCTCAAGCATAGTCTGAAGACTTTTGTATGAAGAGTTTCAAGCATAGTTTTTCAGAAGACTCTGATAGTACTGTACGCTGCAAGTACTGAGGATCTGATCCTTAAACTCTGCTCTGAGTAATCTCACGCTAAAGCACACTTGATGCAACACTCTGATACAACAAAATTCTGAAGACATCAAGACTCTGATCACTCAAGGCTCTGATGTGAATTGCTGGGAATTAGAAACTTGTTGAAAAAGAATTCAAAGTTATATCCGTTGATAAATGCCAAACGACTCTTTCCTCTTTTATGCTAGACACAAGAACACAGGCAAAAAGGATTTCTCTGAACGTTCTACTTCTAGGAAAGGTCAAGTGATGTGAAGACAAAAAGGCTACAACTCTTTTCAGTACACAGTCTTCAAAGTGAAAACGTCTTGGACTTATGTGCCTATAAAAGCAAGACTTCAACATCTTTCTCAAGTTGACGATTATTGAAAGAAATTCATTGAAAAGCTCTCATACAAATTATTCTTTTTGCTGAATTTATTTCATACGTTCTTAAACCTAAGTGTAAATCACAGTTGTGATACAACTTACTTAGAAGTATTCAAACATTTGTTTAGTTTTACATTTGATTGTAAAGGTTCCTTGAGAAGACCAAGTTGTGGTCAGTAGTTCTTGAGAAGACTAAGGACAGTTGTTCTTAGTGGATGCTATTGTAATTAGTTTGATTAATAGTGGATTAAGTCCTTGAAGAGAAAGGCAAATCACTCTTGATAGGGTGGACTGGAGTAGTTGAGTTCAACGAACCAGGATAAAAATCTTTGTGTTTTTATTGCAATAATATTTTCAAAATACTTATTCAACCCCCCTCTAAGTATTTTCTCACCTTCAGTTGGCATCAGAGCTCTGGTTCTGTGTGTGTTATCACTTCATCATGAACAGAAAAGATCCAGTGAGAAAACTTTGATATATATATTCTTGGTTGTTATTATGGCTTAAGCTTCAACATCTAACAACAACAACAGATATGAAGAAAGGGGTAGAATCAACACAAAACCCCCTATGTTTGATGGGGAGAAATTTGACTATTAGAAGGACAAAATAAAGAGTTTCTTCCTTGGTTATGATGCTGATTTATGGGACTTAGTCATTGATGGGTATGTTCATCCCACTGATGGGGATGGCAAGAAAATTGATAGAAAATCTATGACTGAAGCCCAAAAGAAGGAGTTCAGAAATCATCACAAAGCTAGAACAATCTTGTTAAATGCAATATCTCATACTGAGTATGAAAAGATCACCAACAGAGAAACTGCATTTGACTTGTTTGAGTCTTTGAAGATGACACACGAAGGAAACTCAAAAGTTAAAGAGACCAAGGCTCTAGCGCTAATACAGAAGTATGAAGCGTTTAAAATGGAAGAATCTGAATCTATAGAAACTATGTTCTCTAGATTCCAGATCCTCACAGCTGGTCTAAAAGTGCTGGACAAAGGCGATTCAACTGCTGATCATGTGAAGAAGATCATCAGAAGCTTGCCCATCAGATGGAGACCTATGGTCACTGCTCTGAAGCTAGCAAAGGATCTGAACAAGATCACATTGGAAGAACTGATCAGCTCACTAAGGAGCCATGAAATTGAACTTGAAGAAGACGAGCCTCAAAAGAAAGGTAAGTCAATTTCCTTAAAATCTAATAAATCTGTTAAAGCATTGCTGGTGTTAGAAGAGAGTTCTGAAGAGTCTTCTTCTTCTGAAGAAGATGAACTGTCCTTGTTATCCAGAAGAATCAACAAACTCTGGAAGTACAAACAAAGGAAGTTCAAGAGCTTCAAGAAGCCAGATCAATGCAAAGAGTCCTCTGGACACAAAATATCTGGAAAGAAGGAGGTTGTTTGCTATGAATGCAAGGAACCTGGACATTACAAGAATGAATGTCCAAAGCTTCAGAAGGAAAAGCCTAGAAGGAAGCCTGAGCATAAGAAGAAAGTTCTGATGGCTACATGGGATGATTTAGATGCATCTGAATCTTCATCAGAGTCAGCAGAAGAATGCGCCAACATGGCATTGATGGCTGGAATAGAAGATCAGGATGAAGGATCATTTAGATCTGAATCTGATTCTGAATCTGACTCAGAAGAGGTACTTTCTGATCTCTCTAGGGAAGAACTTATTAAAGTTTTATCAGAAGTCCTGAAAAACTATAACCAGATTAAGCTCAAATGCAAGAAGCTTAAATGCAATCTTGAATCTGAGAATAATCTGTTAAAGTCAGAAGTTGCTGAGCTCAAAGAAAACAATTTTAAAATGAAAAACAATTTTGAAAAAGCTCAACAAGACTCTGAATCTGAAACTAAGTCAAAATGCAAAAATATTTTATAAAAATATGACTTCAGCTTTCAGAAGTTTCTGGATAAAAGCATAGATAGAAGCAAGATGGCTTCAATGATCTATGGAGTTAGCAGAAACAACAAGAAAGGAATTGGATATGAATCTTCCTCTGGAAAGGATTTAAATCCAATGCCTGTTGATAAACATATCATTAAGAAGACTCCCTTATACACTCATTTTAAGTTTGGTCATTTGAATGATATTAAACACACACGTTGTGATCAGAACGTTCCTGTGTTTAAGCCAAAAGTCAGTCAGAACAAAACTGTTGTAAAAAGACAGAAGTTCAGTCAAACTTTCAAGGCAACTAACCCAAAAGGACCCAAAAAGATCTGGGTACCTAAGGATAAGATAATCCCTATTGCAGATGTATTTAGCAGAAAAGTCAAGACGCCAGTCATGGTACCTAGACTATGGCTGCTCACGTCACATGACAAGAGAAAGGTTTATGTTCCAAAGCCTGGAGCTTAAATTTGGAGGAGAAGTGAAGTTTGGAGGGAATCAGAAGGGCAAGATTATTGGCTCTGGTACTATTGGCAATGGTAACCTTCCCTCTATATCTAATGTTTTACTTGTAGAAGGATTAAAGCATAATCTATTGTCCATAAGTTAATTAAGTGACAATGGTTATGACATAATCTTTAATCAACAATGTTGCAAAGCTGTTAGTCAGAAGGATGGCTCAATCCTATTTAATGGAAAGAGGAAGAACAACATTTACAAAATCAATCTTTCAGAACTTAAGGTTCAAAATGTTAAATGCCTTATTCTGTTAATGATGAGCAATGGGTCTGGCACAAAAGATTGGGGCATATTAATATGAGATGTATATCTCAGATTAATAAACTCAATCTGGTCAGAGGACTTCCTAAGTTGAAGTTCAACTCAGATGCTCTTTGTGAAGCATGTCAAAAAGGAAAATTTTCAAAATCTTCTTTTAAAACTAAGAATGTTGTCTCAACTTCAAGACCATTAGAATTACTTCACATTGATCTGTTTGGACTAGTGAAAACTGCATTCATCAGAGGCAAGAAGTATAGCTTAGTCATTGTTGATGACTATATCAGATGGACATGGGTGAAATTCCTAAAACACAAGGATGAGTCACATTCTGTATTCTTTGACTTCTGCAAACAAGTCCAGAATGAAAAAGATTTTAAAATTGTTAAAGTCAGAAGTGATCATGGTGGCGAATTTGAAAACAAATTTTTTGAAAAATATTTTAATGAAAATGGCATTGCTCATGATTTCTCCTGCTCTAGAACTCCACAACAGAATGGAGTTGTAGAGAGGAAAAATAGAACTCTGCAAGAAATGGCCAGAACCATGATCAACGAGACTAATCTAGCAAAGCACTTTTGGGCAGAAGCAATAAACACAACATGTTATATTCAGAACAGAGTGCCTGTAAGACCTCTTCTGGAAAAGACTCCCTATGAAGTGTGGAGGAATAGAAAGCCCAACATTTCTTATTTTCATCCTTTTGGATGTATATGTTATATGTTAAACACTAAAGAGAATCTTAACATGTTTGATTCTAAAGCACAAAAGTGTTTCATGCTTGACTATTCTGAACGCTCTAAAGGCTACAGAGTATACAATATTGAAACACAGATTGTGGAGGAATCTATACACGTTAGATTTGATGATAAGCTTGGCATTGAAAAGCTAAAGCAGTTTGAAAGCTCTGCAGATAGAGAAGTAATTCTCACAGACTCTGAAGGCTCAGAGGCAGAAAAGGTTCAAGTGAAAGAGGATCATCTTCTCAAATGAACAACTTGAATATTTCTGAAGAATCAAATGTTAGAGGATCATCTTCCAGAATCAAGGGCTCTCACCCAGAGGATGTGATCATTGGAAAGAAGGATGACCCAATAAGAACAAAATCCTACCTCAGATCATCTGAAGCGTCATTATTTGGGTTGGTGTCAGTTATTGAACCAACTTCTGTGGATGAAGCTCTGCAAGACAATGACTGGATAATTTCCATGCAAGAAGAGCTCAATCAGTTCACAAGAAATGACGTTTGGGATTTGGTTTCAAAGCCAAAAGGATTCAACATAATTGGAACTAAATGGGTCTTCAGAAAAAAGTTGAATGAAAAAGGAGAAGTTGAAAGAAATAAAGCAAGGCTTGTTGCTCAAGGTTATAGCCAACAAGAAGGAATTGATTACACAGAGACTTATGCTCCTGTGGCCAGGTTATAGTCTATTCGTTTACTCATTTCTTTTGCTGCACAAAAGAATATCACTCTATATCAGATGGATGTTAAGAGTGCCTTTCTAAATGGAATTATAGAAGAAGAAGTCTATGTTCACCAACCTCCTGGTTTTGAAAGTGAAAAATTTCCAGAACATGTTTTTAAACTTAAGAAATCTCTTTATGGTTTAAAACAAGCTCCCAGAGCTTGGTATGAGAGATTAAGTAACTTTCTTCTGGAGAAAATTTTTATCAGAGGCAAAGTAGACACAACCCTCTTCTGTAAAACATTTAAGAAAGATCTGTTAATTTGTCAAATATATGTGGATGATATTATATTTGGATCTACAAATGTTACGCTGGGAAAGGAGTTTGCTCAATGTATGCAGGCTGAATTTGAGATGAGCATGATGGGAGAATTGAGATTCTTTCTGGGAATTCAAGTCAACCAGACTCAAGATTGCACTTACATTCATCAAACCAAATATGTTAAAGAGCTTCTGAAGAAGTTCAACATGATTGATAGTAAGATGACAAAGACTCCTATGCATCCAACAAGTACTCTTGGTAAGGAAGAGGTAAGTAAGAAAGTAGATCAGAAACTCTACAGAGGTATGATAGGATCTCTTCTCTACTTAACTGCTTCTAGACCTGACATTTTATTCAGTGTATGCTTGTGTGCAAGATTCCAATCAGATCCTAGAGAATCACACTTAACAACTGTTAAGAGGATTCTAAGGTATCTGAAACGTACTTCTAATGTGGGTTTTTGTTACAGAAAATCTGATGATTTTAAATTAGTTGGATTCTGTGATGCTGATTACGCTGGAGACAGAGTGGAAAGAAAAATTACTTCTGGAAGTTGTCAATTTCTAGGAAGGAATTTAATCTCCTGGTACAGCAAGAAACAACCTACAATTGCGCTATCAACTACAGAAGCAGAATATATTGCTGCTGCTGGATGTAGCACGCAGATGCTCTGGATGAAAAGTCAGCTAGAAGGCTATCAGATCTTTGAGAGTAATATTTCTATATTATGTGATAATACTTCTGCTATATGTTTGTCTAAAAACTCAATTTTACACTCTAAGGCAAAACATATAGAAATTAAACATCACTTCATCAGAGACTATGTTCAGAAGGGTATTATAAAATTAGACTTTGTTGATACAGATCATCAATGGGCTGATATTTTCACAAAACCCCTTGCTGAAGATAGGATCAAGTTTATTCTGAAAAATATTGGTATGGAATTTTTTCCAGAATAATATTTATCAGAAGCAAACTTCTCAGATGCAAAATGTTTAAAACTTTGAAGTATTTCATATGTCATTTATTTGATTTCTTGATTTATTATTATTTGTGTGTATCTGAACTAACCAATCTCAGAGGATCTGAATGTTGGCTAACGTTTCATTTCTCAAGAGAATTCAGAAGCACATGCAAGCAAACATGTGTCACTCTGAATCTGAAAAGATGGCGTGCATAATACTGAAGAGACATTTGAGGTAACTTTTGAATAGTTGAAATTCTTGATTTTCCCCCCAATTGTCAGAATCAATTAATGTTTTGAAATGATTATTATTCTTTTCATCAAATGCCATTAACTGCTAATTGAGAACGTGATGAATGTGTCTGTTTGTGTGCCCTAATTTCTCTCTCTATATATACCACAAATCACACCATTTCACACTTTTCACTTCACAAACACATATATGCATTTCTGTTTGCTCTTTGGCCTTCATCAAAACCCTAAACCTTCTTCATCTTCAATAATGGAAACCTCATCTTCAACCTCAGCTCAGTTCCAATCATCAATGGCTGCAGTTGCATCATCAAACATGGGTGCTACTCTGTTTAAGGAACCTGAGAGAACCTTGTTAACCCCTATTGATAAGCTTGAAGTTCTATGTGAATCTATGGTGGAATTTGATTCTTTGGCTGAAAATGGATTTGATTTGCGTTCTATTATTGATGCTCAAGGCTGGGTAAAGTATTTTGATAGATTGTTTGGACCGGTTTATCCACACTTGGTGAAAGAATTTTGGATTCATGCATCTGTTTACCCAAAGTTCATCCTCTTTATGTTCTGGGAAAAGAGATTATAATCACTGAAGATCTTATCAGAAAACTCATTGGGTGTGAGGAAACTGATGGAGTTTCTCATCTGCCAGCTGGGCGTGTTGATATTGAAGAAGTGTATGCTGAAGTGATTTCATCAGGACAAGCTTCCAATAAGTTTAAGGATATGAAACTTGATTAAAAAATCTGGGCAAAGATTTTTCTGGGCTGCATCAACCACAAAAAATCCACAAACTCTCAAGATTATGTGAACAATGAACATATTTACTTCATGTACTGCTTAAGTCAGAGTACTGAAGTGGATCTGCCACACATTCTCTTCATGCATCTGTGGAATCACATTAATGCATCCAGAGAATCTATTAAGACTAAGGGTCAGAAGATCAGGACGTGGATTCCTTTTGGAAGATTAATCTCAGACATTCTGACAGAGAATGGTCTGGTAGCTGCTCTACATGAAGCTGGAGTTAAAGAAGAGCTTGAGTCAATAGTTGGAAAACCTTTGAATGGAAAGAGTCTCCAAAGACTAAAAGTTGTGGATGATCTCACAACTGCTCCTAAAAAGCTGAATATTGCTGAAGCCAGTCAGAGGAGGATTCCAGTTAAAGACTTTCCTATCTTTGGTGCTGAGGAACCCAGGGATATCATTTTTTGGTACATTGATTTGTACAAGGTAGATGGAACACCTGTTCCTGCTGATATTTTGATACGTGCTAGAGAACCTATTCCAGATGTTTATGAGGAGAACATGAATAAAAGAAGACAATTAGAGGCAGAAGAAGTTGCTGTTCAAAAGAAACAAAAAGTTGTTGAAAAACCACAGAAGCAGATTAAGAGAAAAGCTTTTGGAGAAGTTCCTCATATTCCTGCAAAACGCATCAAGATAAGAGGTACTAAAAAATCTTCACCTTCTATTTCTAAAATTGCAGTAGATGTATCAACAGTTAGTTCTATACCTGAACCTCCTCCCACTCAAACTCAAACAATTCCTGTTCCATCTCAAACATCTGAACCACCTACAATTCCTAATTCACAAATTCCATCTGATCCTGTTCCCACAACACCATCACAATCATCTGACATTCCTCAATCAGAACCACAAACAACAAAACCAGCAGAACCAACTCCAACATAACAACCTGAAATTCAACAAACTTTTGTACCTAAACGAATACAATCTGAACCAGTTGCATCTGAACCACCAAAATCCACTCCTTATAATCCTCAACCAGAACAAACCAAACCTACTGAATCAAATGTATCTGATTCTGAGGTTCTGGATGTCCAACCTCTTAAAATCATGTTTGGCATATCTTCCACTTCCTGTCACTCAACCACCTCATCTGATTCATCTGAATCTGATGTTCATCCAGAGGTTAGCTCACCCCCTCTCTTAGAGGATATGAACCCAAACAAACAGATCCACATATTGCATCAGATGCTATCAATCCTGAACCCACTCCAACACCTAAACCCAGGACATCTGAGTTTGTTTCAGTTGCATCCTTTAAACCACCTCCCTCTGATCCCCTTCCTTTTGGTTTAAAGATTAAATATTTTTATACCAAAATAGAACCATCTGACACAATCACTCCATTCAAACCCAATCCTTCAACCACTCTTACATCTGAACTTCAAACCCAATTTAAACAACTACCAGATATCATTTCATCAGAATCTCTGTTGTCTGATAAATTTGTTTTCATTCCCTACACTTCCACTACATTTGATTTCGTTCCCTCTGCATCACGTGTAAAACCATCTCTGGTTCATGCCTTATCCAGATCCAAAACCGTTACTTCATCATCTGACCATTCATATTTTCCTTCCTACCCTCGTCCTCTCTTCATCATTCCAAAATTTACCATACCTGCTCCACCAGTTCAACCCAAGCCATTCACTCTAGAAGCCTTTCTCAAACCCAAACCAAGGCTAAATGTTGATATTCTATTTGCAAATTTTATGAAAGAGATAAAGATGAATTTAGGCTGTGTGAAGAAAAGATGCTTGTCAACCATGAACGCAGATGAATCTGATGCTATTTGGAATAACTTCATCTCCAGATTCAATATTGTTGCTTCAAATCTGAAGAGTGTCTGCTCTGATGATGCAAAGATCATATTTGCTAAGACTGCCAGAACCATGTGTTGCACCCCAAAATTTTACCAACAATTATTTACCTATCAAGTGTTTGAAAGTTGATATCCTCACCAGAAAGTTCAGGAGATCCTCAGAGGAATTGGGTGAAACCAGGGTTGTGTGCCTCCTAACTTGAGAGTTATGAGAGCTCCTCAGATGATTCTGAGACTTTGAGAATGAACTTGATGTTTTGAGAAAGCTTATGGGATGTCTTGAGAGCCATCATGAAGCCCAGAGAAGTCATTGTGCAAGAATTCAAAAGATTCAACCATGAATGGTAGAATTAGGGTTTTGACTGGGTCAACCCTAGGATAACTGAAGATTTGGAGAAGGTTGAGACCTAATCCAAGGGCCATGAGATCATGGAATGATGCATAGACATGTTATAAAGATGATTCTTAGACCAACTCATCATGATTGAGGAGTTTGAGAAGTTTTGAGTTAGGGTTTCCAAGGATTGTCAGTGAAAAAACCCTAGTTGGATCCCTATCTTCCAGGCAATTTTAGCTCAAGATGTGATTGATATCTCATCTTCCCCAAAACATGAATGTTGTAGAGCTTGTTCTTAGATTTAATTTGAGTGGTGGAAGTCCTTGATAGGAGTTGCAGAGCTCAAGTTATGGTTTTGACAAATTACAGGTCAGTAGAGGTGTGTGAATCTGGGTCCTTGAAAGTCACCCAACTTGCAGACAACTTTTGCCCTAGTAGGATGATTCCTATGATCTCTTGGTCAACATGAATGTTGAAGGGCATCTTCTTAGATTTCTAGATAGTACTAGAAGTCCTTGATAGGATTTGTAGAACTCAACTTATGGTTTGAGCAAGACAGGGGTATTTTGGTCATTTGGCAGTTATAGGTCATTTTAAGCAAAGGCCATATCTCCTATTTCCAAGCCTCAAATGAAAAAACTCAAAACATGAAAGTTGTTCAAAATGGGATTTTAAGCCTAGAAAAGAGGTCATGAGTTATTGAAAAAGCTTGTAGCAAGGATTTACAAGATTGGTTAAAAATGACCTAAAAATGGCTTATAAGTTGAAAAAGTTGAAATGGAATTTTGGTTTGGGAGATCCACAAATCCAAAATAGGTCATCCAATATATCATTTTGACTCCAAACATTATTTTAAAAACAATGGTTCAAGTAGAATTTTGATTTGAGGTCTTAAAATGGAAGTTACTTTGTAATTCTCATTCTTGCATAATAAGGCAACTTGATAAAGCTTCACCAAAGGCAAGGAAGTGCATGTTTTTCACTCATTCTTTCTCAATGTCTCTTGTAAGGAAATTTTAAAGTCAATTTGGCAAGCCTAAGGCATGAGATAATGGATATCCAATGTATCATTTCATGAGAAGTTCTAAAACTTTCCAAATGATTCCACAAGTTTCTAGATGGATCTAGATCATTCTTTTGATTGTTATAAGAAGGGTGAATCACCATGTGGCCAGGGTTGGTGATAATTGTTGGTGAGTGGTGAGATTAGAGTGTGAAAAAGTGAGATTCTTCCATTTGCATTTCCATAACAAACTCTCTTCCTCTTCCATCTTCATTCTTTTCTCTTCCACAAACACATTTTTCTGATCCTTGTGATTGATTACATACTGAGTTGAAGGAAGATCCATGGAGGTTTGAAGCTGTTTTGAAGAATTTGCAAGAAGAGCATATTGATATCAAACATAAGATTCAAGCCTTGTTCATCCATCTTGTTGCATACAGAATTCATATCTGCCATTGGAGATCAATCAGGGAAGGTTGCAGACATTGAATTGGGGTGAAACCACATCCACCATTAAAGTTTGACAGGTTGGTGATTTTAATCGTATCACCTTATTTATATGCATTTCACCATAGTTCTAGGTTTATACTGGTTAAGCTAGGGTAGAGGACTATATTCTGAGAATTTGAGGAAGTTTTGTGAAGTTCCATGGCAGACACCAATTTCTTTCAGTTGCAAGAATGAGTCGTGTGTTGGGTATTGATGGACATGGCATAGTGTAGAATGGCTAGGGAAGCATGGGGAACAATTCTGGATCGTTAGTTTGAAGCTTTATTAAGATTGATACCAGAGGATCATGGTGGAACCCAAGCATTTGTGTGTTCTGTTAGGATGATATATGGAGTTTCAGGGAAGACTAGTGGTAGCATCGTGTTCTGGGTGATTAATAGTACAACTTTGCTTTTGGAAATTCTTGATTTCATCCAGCCATCAGTGAGAACGATCGAGTGGAAATCCTTGCATGAAGTTAGGGTTTCTGAAAACCCTAGGGTTGAGTTGGGGACGATGCACTCCCACCGTTGGATGATCCCTAATCTTTGACTAATTCAGTTGATCCAGCGGCCATGATTCAAACTGGTAAGTGGAGGGAGTCTGAAGCGCATCAAAACGCAGCGTTCTACTAATCCAAACGCACCGTTTTGGTTAATTGATAAACCTGGGCCTCAGCAAATGGTTTCTATCCACACCTCCCACATTCCTGGCCCAATCAGAATGAACTGGGGCGCCCTACTTTTGATACCCCCTCCCCTTTATTTCTTATATTCTTTTATTTTAATTTCTAATATTTTCTTGCATTTTAATAAATTCATAAAAAATCCAAAAACTAATATTTTTCATTTCTTCTTTTTTTCACATATTCATGATTTTGTCCAGAAAATTAATAAAAAATAAAATTCCATTTTATTTTTCTTTTAATATTTTTTACCATATTTTCTTGTAAATAGTATTTTTAATTGATTTTGTTTGACACTTGATTTTGTGCAATTTCTTTTAGGACTTTCCCTTAGGATTTTTGAGCCATTCTTTTTGGCATAGTTAGATATTGAACCCTAGTTTCATGTAGGATTTAATTCTCAATTTGTAGATTAAAATTTGATGTAGTTTGATTGTTAGACATTTAGGTGCTCAAATTAGGGTTTTAGGTTGTATAAGTAGACTTGAACAATTTTGTTTTGGGGTTTATAGGTCATATTAGTGTATGGGGAATATATGGGTTAAAGGTAAGTATGTATAGAGTCCCCTAGAATTTTGCTAGAATATTGTATGGTGTTTTAGTATTTTTCACTGATTTTTGAATGTATGGATAGTATGTGTGTTGCTTAAAGGCATTATTTGTATTGTTGTGTTTGTTTCTTCTTCTCCTTTGAGTGTGTGAGCTTTGAATATTGAGTTGAAGACTTTGTGGATCATCATTGGAGCTTTGAAGACCTTGCAGAGGAGTCTAGCTTAGGTTTTGTTGTTCTGTTTATAGGTTTATAGGTGCACAGGCAGAGCCCTAGATAGGATACTTCTATTCAATAAACAAGAAGTGTTTTGTTCACCTCCTTCCTTCTCTATGACATAAAGTCCCTTAAGGGTATGCACCTCTCTCCTTTGGAGGGATTAGTGACCTTGCCCTCTGAGGTAGAACTTTGAGAGAGCCTTTCCTTTTGATGTTAAGTCCTCAATGGCATCCTTTGGAAGTCAGTGAGCACTGTAACATCCTCATTTCATCTTGTTGACTGAATCTTGTTTGCTGGAGCATTTGAGCCATTGAAGGTAGAAGCTGAAGCTTTGAAGAGGATGATTCCTTGAAGATTGTTGAAGTCTGAAGACCTTGTGAAGATCAAGTTGATTCCTGAAGCCTGAAGGTGGAGCTGATCAAGAAGCTGGAGCTTAAGGGAGAAGATGAGTTGATACTCATGTTGTAGGGTTGAAACCTGGAAAGCAATTGATGACTGAAGTCTGAAGACTGGGTTGCTGCTGGAGGAGCTGAAGCTTTCTTCTGTTTTTCTTTTCTGTATTGTGTGTTTTGTCTGACTTGTCTGTAGCATTAGATTAAGTCCATCTAGAATAAGTAGAACCTAGGAGCATGATTGCATTAGAGGTTGAGTAGCTCCCTCTGCTTGTATTGTTATTGCGTGGCTTTGCTTGCGGGTATTCGGTAGAGCCCGACTCCCTTGCCCATGTGGTTGTTTGCCTGATGGCATTTCATTTCTTTTATCTGTATGATTGCAGTTTACTGTTTATTGCTTGATAGCATGTTGTTTATTTTTCAGTATGATTGCTGTTATTTCATGACTGGCTTGAGGTCGAGACGAGCTTGTGGAGGCTGAAGCCCCACACACATTTCCTCCCTCACTTGCATTGCATGCATTTTACTGTTAAGCTGATGCTTTGTCTGTTGTGGTGTATCATTGACATGATCCCTTAGGACTCTCATTTCCTTTGATAAGGATTTGATGATAGACTTTTAGGTTGAAACCTATGCATGACAACTTCTAGGAGTTCCCTGTTCAAACCTCAACCATAGGATGAATCCATGGCATGATAACAGTAGGACTTGATAGTCTCCCTCCTAGTTGGGCCTGCTCTCTTCTCATCTCAAAACAGTTTAAGATACAGTAATCATGAATGATTTCTTTCGTACGTTACGAGCCTTAAGCTATCTGAGAAAGGATTGTGGGAGAGCTTCTTTTTCCACAGTCTGGATGTTTAGTATGGTACCCTTTGGGTGACATGCGACGCATTCACTCTCAGGTCATAGTCTCTAGTGCGGTTGAAATCACAAACATAATAAAAAACACTTCTTCCAGGAAATAAGTTGTAGTTTCCCGAACTACGTGAGCTATGATCTTTCATACCAGATGAAAGTACGTAGGCATAGGATGCGATATCCTAGCGAGCAACCTTCAACCTTTCCCCCATAACCCTTCGTAGGCCGAACTACGTTGACTCTGATTTCTCATTCTCTGATGAGAATACGTAGGCATAAAGTGCGACGCTTTGCCGAGTCATTTTTCTTTTCTTTTTCAGCCAGCCTTGATAGGTAGATAGATTATAACCAACCCGTCCAAGTATACAAACAAGCGAGGATCCCGTCGAGTACGACGGACGTGAGGGGTGCTAATACCTTCCCCTTGCGTAACCGACTCCCGAACCCAGACAATGGTTGCGACGACCTTGTCTTACCCTTTTTCGTCAGGTTTTTCCGATCGTTTCCTTTCCCGCTCTGAGGGATAAATAACGAAAGGTGGCGACTTTTCTGTCATGCCGGCACCTTATTTTCGCGCAAGCGACAGCTGGCGACTCTGCTGGGGACTCCAACGGTTCCCTGCGAGTCAATCCTACCGCTTGTGTGTTTGCTTGTTGGGTTGCGTTTATTTATCGCATTTTTACTTCTCGCACTTTATTTCCCGCACTTTATTTTCAGTATAATATGATTATTTGTGCTGTTGTGGGATGGGAGTTCTGATGAGTGAGAAGCCAGACCCAGGCTTGAGTGCACCATAGACTTAGAGTGGAAATTAGTGGGCGTGTGCTTGCTTTGTAGGCACTAGTGTCTTATGAAATCCACGCTCAGACGAGGTTCATCCGGTTGGCTTCACTTTCAACCCTTTGGGTTGAGACGGTTGCTGGTTTGGTGGACTGTCGACTCTGGGGACCGATCATTTGTGATTCAGCTAAGTGAGGCCCCTTCAGGACTTGATGATGCCACTCCTTTTGGGAATCGTATCATCGGTTTTGAAAGTCTGTGACGCTGATGAACGCATAGGATGCCGTACCTTGAGTCAGTCTAGGTCCGTACCTGTGAGTGGGACTGGGTTTATTGCAGGAAACTTAGACCTTCAGACTACCTGGTTTTCTTGACAGTGAATCAGTTATGTTGGGTTCTCAGTTGCAGATATGGTTGTTCTTGATAGAGCAAGTTTTTGATCAGAGGATCTTATCGTCGGGTGTTTGCCTGTTCTTGCTAGAGCCGGCTTTGGTCAGTGTATTATCATCAGTGGTTTGTTCAGGATAGAGCAGATTTTGAGTGAGGTCTGAAGATCTCATCAGCAGATGTTATTTGTTCTTGATAGGGCAGATTTTGAGTGGGGTCTGAAGACTTCACCAACAGATGTTACTTGATCTTGCACCTGGGGGTCCATATTATCAGGCCCTTATTCTTGTCAGAGCAGAATTTTGATCTCGGTCCTATCAGATGGCTATTCTCAGCAGATCAGATTAGTGGTCTTACACCGGGGTTTCCTTCTCATCAGCGACTGTTGATACCGAATCTCCACAGCAGCTACCTGGATATATTATTGCATGCCTGCATTTTGCATTAGTTTGCGCATTCATCTGCATTCCATTAACGTGTGTCTGTGTTGCAGGTACCGTTTCCCCGATCCTGGATTTCTCGCCTTCTGCTGTTATTATGGCCTCTCTCAGGAAGACTGTTGCATACAAGTTCCCGACCCCCGATGTGTCGAAGCTGACTGGTTTGATAGCCCTGGCTGGGGATTCTGTGAAGGACAGGTTCAGGAAGTCTTATGGCAGGTTGCTTAGTCTGGTTTGCAAACCTTCTACGTCCGAGCTGAATGGGTTACATGCTCTGCTGCAGTTTTATGACCCTCCCTTGAGGTGTTTCACTTTTCGTGACTTCATTCTCGCGCTGACATTGGAAGAGTATGCTGCTATGCTGGATGTGCCTATCAAACGGCAGATGCCTTTCGTACACATGGATGCTGAGCCTGGTCTGGCTGGTTTAGCTTCCTCACTCCATTTGAGCGCCTCTGAGTTAGTGGTGACGAGCTAGAACAAGGTTCCTGGGTTCTCTCTGCAGTTTCTGGTAGCTAAGGGCCAGCAGTGTGCTAAGGACAAATGTTGGGACGCGTTCAATGCCATCCTTGCTTTATGCATATATGGCATTATCCTGTTTCCCAGCATGCCTGATTTCGTGGACTTTGATGCATTCCACATCTTCGCTTCAGGGAATCCAGTCCCTACTCTGATCGGAGACGTCTACCATTCAGTGCATTACAAGAACGAGAACCGGAGAGGGAAGAATGTCTCATGATGCGTACCGTTGTTGTACAGGTGGTTTGATAGTCATTTGCCCAAGAAGGGTTCTTCTGTCTTGTCTGCAGCCATAGCTGAGTGGCCTGAGCGTCTGATGAGTCTGTCTGCAGAAGACATTGATTGGTTCGTTGACAGAGACAGGCTAGGCACCGAGTTGATCTTCAGTTGTAGTGGGTTTCCTAACGTACCTCTGATAGGTAGGAAAGGTTGCATAAACTACAATCCATCATTGCTAGTTCGTCAGTTCGCATACGCTTTGAGGACTCCGCCGAAGGAGGAAGAGGTACAGGAATCTCTGTACCTCACGGACACTCTAGAGGGGGATTTGTTGTCCAAGCTTCAGTATGCGTGGAACAATATCAGCACAAAAGGAAAGCCGTTGTTGGGAAAGAGCAACAGCCAAGCCTACCCTCCTTATTCAGCTTGGATCAGAGCCAGAGCCAGCGCTATAGGGATGCCATTCCCTCACGTCAGACCAGAGAGTCCTCCACCAGTCGAGGAGCCTACCACTGTGTCCATTCATCAACACAATCAGATACTAGCCGAGTGTGATGAACTGAAGCGGGCAAATGCAGAATTAGAGAAGGAGTTAGCTCAGCTTCGAAGTGAACGGAATGAAGCCGTGCATGCTCTCAAAAAGCAAACAGAGTCGGTGAACCAATTGGGTGCAGACTTGGCAAAGCAGATTGCTGATCGGGAACGCTTAGGTCAAGACTTCAGAGCTTCTAATGATGTACTAGCTACGAAGAAGCAGCATTTGGAGGAAGCATATCGAAGGATATCTAAATTTGACCAGCATTGGAAGACTTCCATGGCCACCAGGAAGGAGCGAGAGGACAAGCTGATGCTGCAGATTTCTAAGCTAGAAGCCGAAGTAAAGGACAGTGAGCGGAGGTTTGATGAAGAGACCTCCCACAGATACTCCGCTGAAGCCCGTCTCAACAAAGCTATTGCTAACCTGAAGGAGCATAAGCTGATGTTTGAGTCTAAGAAGCGGAAACTGGAGGATTGCTTTGGCGAAGGAGCTTGGGAGAGTTCAGTTCAGGGGCTTCAGCATACCATCAGGCAGAGGGAACTACTCGTCGAGGGGTTGCTCACCTTGCCAGATCATCCAGAGACGAAGGAGTTATTAGCAGAGTATCGCGCCCGTGGCCGTACTTGACTAGTCGTATCCCTGTTGTTTTGATCTTTGATGTATGCTGACCATCACCAGAATTGTTGGCTGAGGTCATGCTGTTGATCTGTTTGTACTCGCTGATACTGTGTACTGCCTTGACAGGCCTTTCCATATATATATGAGATTGATGGTTCCATTATTGGGTTCAGATTTCTTCTTCCTCCTATTATTATCAGCACTGGCACTAAGGCACTAGGATCGGGGGAAAACCTCCCACGCACACAGACACACGCATGCATCCGCATGAAGCATATTTGCCTGATGTATGTCTTATTGCTTTTCCTAACCTTTATTGTTGACAGGTTTTTCAGGTTCCGAGTTGTCTCCGGTCTCCAGGATTGATCAAAGACTCATTCACCGATACTCAACTCGCGCTAATCAGACAAGGATAATGGACCAGGTGCAGTCAGATGTTCAAGAGCTCCGTGAACGGATGGATCGTTTTATGGAGCTGAGGCAGGTGGTCGCTAATGGTCAAGACCAACTTCGTACTTTGGTTCAACCTCTGATCTCCAGGGTTGACAGTAATGGCATACTGCACGGCGGGGCTGTGCCTACCCCTCCTCCAGTAGATGCTCCACAAAACGTTGTTCCTGTTGCCGGGGGCAACGGCAGTGCTAACGGCAATCTGGTGACTAATCTCGGACTCAATGCGGCAGGCGTCGGCAATGGTAGTTTGGGAGCCAATGTTAACATAGGGCCGATCAACGGCAATGCTGGTGCAGGAAATCTGTTGGTGCCTCAACCGTGGCTGGAGGACCATCAGGATGACGTATTCTCTCAGAGAGTTGTAGAGGCAGAGTTGAATGCTGAAGCTCGACTTAGGTTCAAGGCGCTGGAAGACAAGATGAGAGACATTGAAAATCAGAACACATTGGGCATTGACATGTCCAAGCTCGGGTTGATTGCTGATTTTAAGGTACCTCATAAGTTCAAGGTGCCTACCTTTGAGAAGTATAAGGGTACTACTTGCCCCCGTGTTCACCTTCGATCTTATTATAGAAAGATGTCCGCCTATTCTGACGATGAGAAGTTGCTGATGCACTTCTTTCAGGATAGTCTTTCTGGTCCATCACTCGAATGGTATATGGGTTTGGAACCCGCTACTGTGCGCACCTGGAAAGACCTCGCTGAAGCGTTCGTCCTCCACTATCAATACAATAGCGACTTGGCCCCCAACCGAGTTCAGCTTCAGAATCTCGCACAGCGGAACAATGAAAGCTTTAAAGAGTACGCCCAGCGGTGGCGTGAATTGGCTGCTCGGGTCCAACCGCCGATGGTTGAGCGTGAGCTAGTGCAAATGTTCGTGGCTACCCTTCCTGGAATCTACTATGAAAAGCTGGTCAGTGGCATGTCTGGAACATTCTCGGCTCTCATCACTATGGGCGAGCATGTTGAGAACGGTATAAAGATTGGAAAGATTCAGGGTGAATCATCCTCAGCTGGAGGAGGTAATAAGAAACCTTACGCTGCAAGCATCGAGAGGGAGATGCAAGTGCTGTCAGTAATGCTCGGAGAAAAGGCAAGGGCCCCCAGCCTCAGATTGCTAGCATAAATATCCCAGCTGCTCCACCGCAGCCGCAGCAGCAGCCTCAGCAGCAGAATCAGCAGGGGTATAGGAGATATCAGAATCGGGCTCCTATGACAAATCGTCAGTTTGAAACTCCACCTATGTCGTATGCGCAGCTCTTGCAAACGTTGCTCCAGCTTCAGCTAGTCCAAAAAAGGACAATGGCTCCCTTAACAGGGGCACCACCACCGGGGTATGATGCCAATGCTACTTGTGAGTTCCATACTGGGGCACCGGGCCATACGATTGAGAATTGTAAAGCTTTTAAGCACAAAGTCCAGGACTTGGTGGACGCCAAGGTCATCAACTTTTCTGACAGTGTGCCCAACGTTACCAAGAACCCTATGCCTCACCATAAGGGAAGCAGAGTGAATGCCGTTCTCACTGAGGAAAGTGCGGACCTGCTGACTGATGTCAAAGACTTGAAAACGCCACTTAGTTTTGTCAAGGCTAAGTTGCTGAAGAAGGGCTTCTTCCCTGGATGCGGAGAGTTATGTATGGCTTGTGCTACACTTCCTGACGGGTGTGAGCAGCTGACAGAAGGTATCCAAAGTCTGATGTCTGAGGGTATTTTGCAGTTCAGCCGGAGCGTTAAAAGTGCATCAGGGGAAGTAGTGCTGAAGCAGACGGATGAAGTTGCTACCATTACCATTCCTCGTCACCCTATTACTATTTCTGCGCCCCGACCACCTACTATTACTATCACCAGGGCCGGACCAATCCCATTCGAGAGTACTAATGCCGTTCCATGGCATTACGGCGCCGAAGTCTACTGCAATGGTCAAAAGTTAGAGCTTGAGCCGTTCGGATCAACTGTGCAGAATCTTACCGGAGTCAGTGGCATTACTCGAAGCGGTAGAGTATTTGCGCCAGCAGAGGTTGCAGCAGAGAAGGTGGTCCGAGCTGACGCTGCTGACAAGGGTAAAGGTAAAGCTGTCGAAGAGGTCCCTTCTGGGGCAGAAAAATATTTGCTAGTTAAAGATGCTGAAGAGTTCATGCGACTAATCAAGAAGAGTGACTACAAGATTGTAGATCATCTTCATCAGACTCCGTCAAAGATCTCGATTCTTAACTTGTTGCTGTGTTCTGAGGCGCACCGCAACGCCTTGCTGAAGGTATTAAACGCTGCATACGTGCCGCAGGAGATATCAGTAAATCAGCTGGAAGAGGTGGTGGCCCATGTTAATGCTGGTAATGGGCTGGGTTTTACAGATCTAGAGCTGACTCCTAAAGGAAGAGATCACAATAGCGCCTTGCACGTCTCGATAGAGTGCAGGGGCACTATTATGTCACATGTCCTGGTAGATACGGGTTCCTCGCTTAATGTGCTCCCGAAGAAGGCCCTGATGAAGTTAGATACCCGTGGATTGCTTTGCACGCCCAGTGATCTGGTAGTGAAAGCCTTTGACGGAACCAAGCGCCACGTCTTCGGAGAGTTGACCCTGCCAATTCAAGTTGGTCCAGAGACGTTTGATACGGTTTTCTATATCATGGATATCATGCCTGCCTACAGTTGCCTCTTAGGACGGCCATGGATCCATTCTGCTGGTGCCGTGACGTCCACGCTGCATCAAAAGCTTAAATATGCTGTCGGGGGCAGCATAGTAACCGTCTGTGGTGAGGAGGACATTATGGTGAGCCACTTGTCGTCCTTTAAATACGTTGAAATGGATGGCGAGATCCATGAAACGCTCTGCCAAGCATTTGAAACCGTCAAGGGGAAAGAGGTAGCTCCTGTCGTAGCAGAGAAGCAAGAGATGAATCTCTCCTCGTTTAAGGAAGCTCGGGCAGTCGTCGAAGCCGGTTCCACCCCAGGTTGGGGGCATGTCTTGGATATACCAATCAAGCAGGATAAGTTTGGATTGGGGTATTCTCCTGGAGCTGAAGCTTCATCTTCTTCTGGCAGCTCGTCTCGTGGGAAAGGGCCGATCCTATTCACCAAGGGGGGAGTAATTTTCGAAAGCATCAACGCTGCGTCTGAGGACAGCGGGGATAGCGATTGCGATCTTGACGCCTGGATGCAGCCAAGCAAGCCGGGCGAGCGCCTCAACAATTGGACCATCAAGGAGATTATCAAGCTGACAAGTGAAGAGTAATGATTTGCTTTTTACAATCTTTGTACAACCCTATGTCCTGCCCGGGGCATAGTGGTTTTACTGTCAGGGCCTTGTTGGATTATGTGTATGCATTTTGTTAATAAATAAAAGGCGTTTTCTTCGTACTCAAATATTGTGTTCTCTGTTATTCCTGTTTTATGTTTATTTCGAAAAAAACAGCAAAATGGCAACGAGGTTTGTGCTAACCTGCATATTCTTGCTTTAAACTTAACCCTTGTTATTGCAGGATCCACATAACAGATGACATCGACTCTGGACCCTCTACGGCTCACTACGACTTCGATTGCCCGATCTATCAAGCCGAGGATGAGATTGATGAAGACGAAGACCTTCCGGAAGAGTTGGCCCGCTTGTTGAGACAAGAGGAAAAGGTTATTCTGCCTCATGAAGAGGATATTGAGATCATAAATCTGGGTTCTGAGGAGCTCGTCAGAAATGTCAGAGTAGGGGCTGCGCTGCAGAATGATGTCAAGCATAGACTGGTCGAGATGCTTCGAGAGTATAGTGACGTCTTTGCTTGGTCATACGAGGATATGCCCGGACTTGACACGGACATCGTGGTTCATCGCTTGCCATTGCGAGAAGATTGCCCTCCAGTCAAGCAGAAGCTTAGGAGGACTAGACCATATATGGCTGTAAAAATCAAAGAAGAAGTCCAGAAGCAGTTGGACGCAGGATTTCTAGCCGTTACCACTTACCCTCCGTGGGTCGCCAACATAGTGCCTGTACCGAAGAAGGACGGTAAGGTACGCATGTGCGTCGATTATCGGGATTTGAATAGGGCGAGCCCTAAGGATGATTTCCCGTTGCCTCACATCGGTGTGTTGGTCGATAACACAGCCCAGTTCTCCATGTTTTCGTTCATGGATGGCTTCTCCGGTTACAATCAGATTAAGATGGCACCGGAGGACATGGAGAAAACGACGTTTATCACCCCCTGGGGAACATTTTGCTATAAGGTAATGCCCTTCGGTCTGAAGCACGCAGGGGCCACTTACCAGCGAGCAATGGTAACTTTGTTTCATGATATGATTCATCATGAGATCGAGGTCTATGTTGATGACATGATTGCAAAGTCCCAAACGGAGGAAGAGCATCTGGTCAATTTATTGAAGCTGTTTGAGAGGCTTAGGAAGTTCAGGCTGAGGCTGAATCCTAACAAGTGCACTTTCGGAGTGCGGTCCGGAAAGTTATTGGGGTTTATCGTTAGTGAACGAGGTATTGAAGTTGATCCTGCAAAAATAAAAGCTATTCAAGAAATGCCAGCGCCGAAAACAGAAAGAGAAGTTCGTGGTTTCTTGGGCCGAATAAACTACATTGCAAGGTTTATCTCTCAGCTCACGGCCACTTGTGAACCGATGTTCAAGCTTTTAAAGAAAGATCAGGCGATTACTTGGAATGAGGACTGCCAGAAGGCATTCGACAAAATAAAGCAGTATCTTCAAGAACCTCCGATCTTGATACCCCTAGTGGCTGGACGGCCATTAATCATGTACCTGACGGTTCTGGAGAATAGTATGGGGTGTGTTCTCGGTCAGCACGACGAGACGGGCAGAAAGGAGCATGCCATTTATTATCTGAGTAAGAAATTCACTGAGTGTGAATCTCGATACTCGATGCTGGAGAAGACGTGTTGTACATTAGCTTGGGCCGCCAAACGTCTACGACAGTATATGCTCAACCACACCACTATGCTAATTTCGAAGATGGATCCGATCAAGTACGTCTTCGAGAAGCAGGCTCTTTCGGGCAGGATTGCCAGATGGCAAATGGTGCTAACGGAATATGATATTCAGTACGTCTCCCAGAAAGCCATTAAGGGAAGCGTATTGTCTGATTACCTTGCCGAACAGCCAATCGAAGACTACCAGCCGATGAAGTTCGAATTCCATGACGAGGATATTATGTTTCTCAAAGCGAAGGATTGCGATGAGCCATTACCCGATGAGGGGCCAGATAGGAAGTCTCAGTGGAAGTTGATATTCGACGGAGCGGTTAATTCCTATGGAAGTGGTATCGGGGCTATCATAACGACTCCTCACGGATCCCACATCCCGTTTACTGCGAGACTGACGTTTCCAGTTACCAACAATGAAGCCGAGTATGAAGCATGTATTATGGGTCTAGAAGAGGCAATTAATTTGAGAATCAAGAATCTAGACATATATGGTGACTCAGCGCTTGTAATCAATCAGATTAAAGGGGAGTGGGAAACTCGTCAAGCGAATTTGGTGCCGTACATGAATTATGCCAGGAGGCTGCTTCCGTTCTTCGACCGAGTGGAACTTCATCATGTACCCAGGGCTGAAAATCAGATGGCTGATGCCTTAGCCACGTTGGCTTCAATGTATAAGGTCAATTATTGGAATGAGGCTCCAAAAATTGTACTTTCGCGTCTTGATAGACCGACATTTGTCTTTGCAATTGAAGATGCCGCCGACGGCAAGCCATGGTTCCACGATATCCAGACCTTCCTTATGACTAAGGAGTATCCTGCGGGTGCGTCAACCCAGGATAAGAAGACTCTAAGGAGGCTAGCTGGAAACTTTTATCTCAATCCTGATGGAGTGCTGTATAAGAGAAACCACGATCTCGTGCTACTCAGATGTGTAGATGAGAAGGAGGCAAATATACTCATGGAAGAAGTCCATGAAGGCACATTTGGTACGCACGCCGGCGGGCATGCCATGACGAGAAAGATCCTGAGAGCAGGATATTACTGGCTGACGATGGAGTCGGATTGCTTCAGATTCGCGAAGAAATGTCATAAATGTCAGATTTATGCTGATAAAGTTCATGTGCCGCCATGCCCATTGAATGTCATGTCCTCCCCTTGGCCGTTCTCCATGTGGGGCATCGACATGATAGGCAAGATCGAGCCCACTGCATCCAATGGTCATTGTTTCATTCTGGTAGCTATCGACTACTTCACCAAATGGGTGGAGGCAGCCTCGTACGCTAATGTGACCAAGCAGGTGGTAGCTAAATTCATAAAGAAGGACATCATCTGTCGCTATGGAATTCCCGAGCGGATCATTACTGATAATGGTTCGAATTTGAATAACAAGATGATGAAGGAGCTGTGCCAGAGCTTCAAGATTGAACACCACAACTCATCTCCTTACCGGCCGAAGATGAATGGCGCTGTTGAAGCAGCCAACAAGAACATCAAGAAGATTGTTCAGAAGATGGTTGTGACGTATAAAGATTGGCACGAGATGTTGCCGTTTGCCTTGCACGGTTATCGTACGACGGTGCGTACGTCGACCGGGGCAACTCCTTTCTCCTTGGTGTACGGTATGGAAGCTGTCCTACCGTTAGAAGTGGAGATTCCTTCTTTGCGAGTTTTGGTTGATGTGAAACTCGACGAGGCAGAATGGATTACGAATCGTTTTAACCAACTCAGTCTGATGGACGAGAAGAGGTTAGCATCGATTGCATTTGGTCGCCTGTACCAAAGCCGAATGAAGAAAGCTTATGATAAGAAAGTGTGTCCTAGAAGCTTTCAGACGGGTGATCTCGTCCTGAAGAAGATTCTTCCGCGACACTCCGATCACCGGGGCAAGTGGACTCCGAATTACGAAGGGCCGTATGTCGTCAGCAAGGTCTTCTCGGGAGGAGCTTTGTTGTTATCCACGATGGACGATGAAGATTTTGCATCCCCGGTGAACGCGGACGCAGTTAAAAAATACTTTGCTTGAAAGAGACCCGCTGGACAAAAAAGAAAGAGTCCAGGCAAAAAAAGGGGCATCCCGGTGAACCAAAAACAGAATAAAAGGTTCGGGCAAAAATTAGGGATATATTGAAAAAATGTACACCCGCGAAGTCGAAAACCTACACTGGGCGGCTTCGGCAAAAAAGGGTATCCCGGTGAACTGAAAACCCGTAAAGGGCGGTTCACGCAAAAGTTAGGGATTTGAATAAGCAAATGACTGCGTTCCGTGTGAACTTTCATTGTTTTGTGGTTTGGAGGACCTGAGGGCCGTTTATCTGAATCAATCTCTTCCGAAGCTGAAACGTCGGAGAAGTATCGAAGTCGAGTGGGTCTTAGAGGGATCAACTCATGGTGTTCGTCTATGCCTCGTTGCTGACATTTGTACATACTGATGTATATTTATGTTTTATTTTTGCGCGGCTTCCTCATTCCAGGAGCTTGCCTCTGTTGTAAAACATTTTTGCCCATTCAGGGGTTCACCATCAATAAAATGCATGTTATTCAGCAATTCTGCTTGTCTGTTTAGCATTTATCTGTTTTGTTTGCGAATGAAAACGCCGATGTTTTTGATAAAATGCGCATACATAAGCTTACGGGCCTAGGCCCATTGGTTGTTGAAACAATTAATTACTTAAGTGTTGTCACGAGATAATAACCTTGATAGGCCTCTTTGAGTAGGGTATCTTGTCTGTTCGTTTGTGTTGTTGCAGGTGTAGGCAGTGTGCCGTGCGCATCCCCGAAGCAGGGCGAGTCCTCCTTCTCCAGCAGAGTTCATTAGTCTCTCCTCCGCAGAATCTGAATGCAGGATAGTGAGCATTGATATGTCTTCCCCAGGTAGAGATGATTCTCTTCTCCAAGCAGACGCATCCTGAAGGAGCGTCATTTTCTCAGCTGAGTCGCGCGCCGAAGCTCATGTCCCCCAGCATCGGGTCGCAAGTGCAGAGTTCATAGAAATGTTCGGGTACCGAAGCTCGTGTCTTCCCCAGTCAAGCACCGAAGAACGATGTCTTCCTTCCCCAGCGCCGGGTCACAAGTGCAGGTCTCGTAGGAAGTTGTTCGTATGATGCAGTAACTGATGGTGCCAGACTGAAGTCTCCAGTGGAATAGAGATTCCCCATCAGAGCCGTATGCTCTCCTGAAGTTGGACGATTCCCTCTTCCCCAGTGGAGTGTGGAGCAGCTGAAGTTGTCTCCCCACAGAGTTGTTATCCCCAGAAGAGTAGCCGAGGCGGCCACGCAGTTTATTCTCGCGATGGATATCAGCAGGTCCAGGTTCTCGTAGAGCCTCATTCTCCTGCGGCAAATCAACTGAAGTTGTTCCCTGCAGCAGTCAACCGGAAGATCGATTCCCCCAGACGGAGTCCAATTGGCATTGGCATGCTCATGTTCTCCTCAGCAGGAGGATGCCTCTACCTGAGTGGTTTTTCTCCTTGACAGGAGAATTCCCCTTCGGCATATATTTTGCTGACGGGATTGCATAGCATTGTGCATGATTGCATAGCATTGTGCATGATTGCATGGCATTTAGCATAAACGCATATCACTTCCACCATGTGGGGCACGGCGCCGAAGCATACGCATCATAAGCATGATCTAGGTTATTATCATTCTTGTTTTACAGGTGTCCCACCAAGAGACCAGTTGCTCAGGACGATTCCTGATATTCTCTCCAACGAGGTTGTTTTCTTAAGATGATTCTTAGGACCCCGGTGTAATCCCCACAATCACTCGCTCAAGACAATTTTTGAGATCCCCAACGAAGTCTTCAGTTCGAAATGATTCTCGAATTCCTCAGCAGGGCCGGTTTGCTTAAGATGATTCTTAAGACCTCAGCGCAGGTTCCCGAGTTGTTTGCCTAGTATGATACTTGAGCTTCCCAGTAGCGTCCCCAGCAAGAGTTGCCCAGGAAGATTCCTGGAATACCCAGCAGAATGAAGTCTCCAGCAAGGTCAGCAGTTCAGGATGATTCTTGAAGGTGCCCGACGGAGTTTATTCAAGATGATTCTTGAAGTCCTTAGCAGCGTGATATGTTTGCTCCAACAACGATGTCTAATCTGAAGATGGATTTCGTGAGCGCCTGAAGGCGGTACCAGAATGTTCCTGTGGATTCAGATTTCCGTGTTGATGAATCAGCGTGTGTCTGAAGACAAAGTTCAAAAGTTTGTAAATGCAGCTTTCATGTGCAAGGTGATCCGCATTGGCCTGAAGACCAAGTCAGTTATCCTGAGGTGATGATTGATTGCGATCAAGTGAATGATATTTCTTCTGACTAAAGTCGAAGATGTTTCTCCAGCTGAAGCGGAGTTTTGCCTGAAGGCAAAGTGTTTGAATCCCCGAAGAGTCATGAATGGCTCAGGATACCATTTCTCTGACTGAAGTCACAGATTTCCCAAGCTGAAGCGAAGGTGCCTCAGGGCAAGGTTATCCCCCAAGGTTATGAATGACCTAGGATTCATTTTTTCGGACTGAAGGCCGAAGTATATCCCTGACTGAAGTCACGGATGCTCTATAGCAGAGGCGGAGTTGCCTGAAAGCATATCCATGTATCCTTGAAGGCCAAGGACCATTTCTTCAGACTGAAGTCGAAGATACCTCCTGCAGAGTTGCCGACAGGAAAAAGTTTACATCCTTGAAGGCCAAGGATGCTTATCTTCAGAAGTACTTGAAGATCTTTTCTAGCTGAAGCTGGAAGTGGCCAGGGGCCAGGGTTTCATATATCTTTAATGTTGAAGTTCTACGGTGAACTCAGTATGCAGTAGTATTCGGATATTCATTATGGTTCTGAGGGTGAACCCTAGATCAGAGTGTGCTCGGTTAAGTCTCTCATTCCCAGCGGAGTAGTTTCAAATACGCAAGTGTACCTTTTTTTCCACTTACCAGGGGTGAACCCCCGGGTCATAGTATGATGTGTTCGACGGCGATGTTGAATGTTTGTTTTGACGGCGAGGTCAGATTATGTTGGTTTCCGGCGGCGATGTTGGAAGATTGTGTTCGACGGCGAGGTTGAATGTTTGTTTTGACGGCGAGGTCAGATTATGTTGGTTTCCGGCGGCGATGTTGGAAGATTGTGTTCGACGGCGAGGTTGAATGTTTGTTTTGACAGCGAGGTCAGATTATGTTGGTTTCTGGCGGCGATGTTGGAAGATTGTGTTCGACGGTGAGGTTGAATGTTTGTTTCGACGGCGAGGTCAAACTCTTTAAATCCCCAGCAGAGATGATGTTTGTACGACGACGACGTCGAGGGTCTCTCAGAGCGATGTTTGTTTCCGACGGCGATGTCAGATTCAGTTTTCCAGCGGCGATGTTGGGCATGTCAAGTTGATCCAGTCTTCTAACGGCGATGTTAGGTGATGCAGATCCTTTAGTTCTCCAGCGGCGAGGCGGGGTATGTCAGACGTAGTTCTCCAGCGGTGATGCGGGGTATGTCAGACGTAGTTCTCCAGCGGCGATGCAGGGTGTTTTGTTCAGTATTGTATTTTCTCCAGCGGCGATGCGGGGTATTTTGGTTGATCGACGGCGATGTCAGACTCAGTTTTCCAGCGGCGATGTTGGGTGTGTCAGTTAATTCAGTTCACCAGCGGTGATGTTGGATGGTTCGTTCTCCAGCGGCGATGTTGGATATATTGTTTGTTTCCGACGGCGATGTCAGATCAGTATTTCTCCAGATAGTTGCCGTGCAGCTATTATTCCAGTGTTCGACGAGTTGAGCAGTTGGCAAATTTTCGGGTTTACCGGTATTCAATCGTCTCGCACCTTGATTGGTTGAGAGTCGTTCGCTCCTCACCCAGTCAGGTTCAAGCCGTTTGAATAGGGGCAGCTGTTGCACCCCAAAATTTTACCAACAATTATTTACCTATCAAGTGTTTGAAAGTTGATATCCTCACCAGAAAGTTCAGGAGATCCTCAGAGGAATTGGGTGAAACCAGGGTTGTGTGCCTCCTAACTTGAGAGTTATGAGAGCTCCTCAGATGATTCTGAGACTTTGAGAATGAACTTGATGTTTTGAGAAAGCTTATGGGATGTCTTGAGAGCCATCATGAAGCCCAGAGAAGTCATTGTGCAAGAATTCAAAAGATTCAACCATGAATGGTAGAATTAGGGTTTTGACTGGGTCAACCCTAGGATAACTGAAGATTTGGAGAAGGTTGAGACCTAATCCAAGGGCCATGAGATCATGGAATGATGCATAGACATGTTATAAAGATTATTCCTATACCAACTCATCATGATTGAGGAGTTTGAGAAGTTTTGAGTTAGGGTTTCCAAGGATTGCCAGTGAAAAAACCCTAGTTGGATCCCTATCTTCCAGGCAATTTTAGCTCAAGATGTGATTGATATCTCATCTTCCCCACAACATGAATGTTGTAGAGCTTGTTCTTAGCTTTAATTTGAGTGGTGGAAGTCCTTGATAGGAGTTGCAGAGCTCAAGTTATGGTTTTGACAAATTACAGGTCAGTAGAGGTGTGTGAATCTGGGTCCTTGAAAGTCACCCAACTTGAAGACAACCTTTGCCCTAGTAGGATGATTCCTATGATCTCTTGGTCAACATGAATGTTGAAGGGCATCTTCTTAGCTTTCTAGAGAGTACTAGAAGTCCTTGATAGGATTTGTAGAACTCAACTTATGGTTTGAGCAAGACAGGGGTATTTTGGTCATTTGGCAGTTATAGGTCATTTTAAGCAAAGGCCATATCTCCTATTTCCAAGCCTCAAATGAAAAAACTCAAAACATGAAAGTTGTTCAAAATGGGATTTTAAGCCTAGAAAAGAGGTCATGAGTTATTGAAAAAGCTTGTAGCAAAGATTTACAAGATTGGTTAAAAATGACCTAAAAATGGCTTATAAGTTGAAAAAGTTGAAATGGAATTTTGGTTTGGGAGATCCACAAATCCAAAATAGGTCATCCAATATATCATTTTGACTCCAAAAATTATTTTAAAAACAATGGTTCAAGTAGAATTTTGATTTGAGGTCTTAAAATGGAAGTTACTTTGTAATTCTCATTCTTGCATAATAAGGCAACTTGATAAAGCTTCACCAAAGGCAAGGAAGTGCATGTTTTTCACTCATTCTTTCTCAATGTCTCTTGTAAGGAGATTTTAAAGTCAATTTGGCAAGCCTAAGGCATGAGATAATGGATATCCAATGTATCATTTCATGAGAAGTTCTAAAACTTTCCAAATGATTCCACAAGTTTCTAGATGGATCTAGATCATTCTTTTGATTGTTATAAGAAGGGTGAATCACCATGTGGCCAGGGTTGGTGATAATTGTTGGTGAGTGGTGAGATTAGAGTTTGAAAAAGTGAGATTCTTCCATTTGCATTTCCATAACAAACTCTCTTCCTCTTCCATCTTCATTCTTTTCTCTTCCACAAACACATTCTTCTGATCCTTGTGATTGATTGCATACTGAGTTGAAGGAAGATCCATGGAGGTTTGAAGCTGTTTTGAAGAATTTGCAAGAAGAGCATATTGAGATCAAACACAAGATTCAAGTCTTGTTCATCCATCTTGTTGCATACAGAATTCATATCTGCCATTGGAGATCAATCAGGGAAGGTTGCAGACATTGAATTGGGGTGAAACCACATGCACGATTAAAGTTTGACAGGTTGGTGATTTTAATCGTATCACCTTATTTATATGCATTTCACCATAGTTTTAGGTTTAGACTGGTTAAGCTAGGGTAGAGGACTATATTCTGAGAATTTGAGGAAGTTTTGTGAAGTTCCATGGCAGACACCAATTTCTTTCAGTTGCAAGAATGAGTCGTGTGTTGGGTATTGATGGACATGGCATAGTGTAGAATGGCTAGGGAAGCATGGGGAACAATTCTGGATCGTTAGTTTGAAGCTTTATTAAGATTGATACCAGAGGATCATGGTGGAACCCAAGCATTTGTGTGTTCTGTTAGGATGATATATGGAGTTTCAGGGAAGACTAGTGGTAGCATCGTGTTCTGGGTGATTAATAGTACAACTTTGCTTTTGGAAATTCTTGATTTCATCCAGCCATCAGTGAGAACGATCGAGTGGAAATCCTTGCATGAAGTTAGGGTTTCTGAAAACCCTAGGGTTGAGTTGGGGACGATGCACTCCCACCGTTGGATGATCCCTAATCTTTGACTAATTCAGTTGATCCAGCGGCCATGATTCAAACTGGTAAGTGGAGGGAGTCTGAAGCGCATCAAAACGCAACGTTCTACTAATCCAAATGCACCGTTTTGGTTAATTGATAAACTTGGGCCTCAGCAAATGGTTTCTATCCACACCTCCCACATTCCTGGCCCAATCAGAATGAACTGGGGCGCCCTACTTTTGATACCCCCTCCCCTTTATTTCTTATATTCTTTTATTTTAATTTCTAATATTTTCTTGCATTTTAATAAATTCATAAAAAATCCAAAAACTAATATTTTTCATTTCTTCTTTTTTTCACATATTCATGATTTTGTCCAGAAAATTAATAAAAAATAAAATTCCATTTTATTTTTCTTTTAATATTTTTTAGCATATTTTCTTTTAAATAGTATTTTTAATTGATTTTGTTTGACACTTGATTTTGTGCAATTTCTTTTAGGACTTTCCCTTAGGATTTTTGAGCCATTCTTTTTGGCATAGTTAGATATTGAACCCTAGTTTCATGTAGGATTTAATTCTCAATTTGTAGATTAAAATTTGATGTAGTTTGATTGTTAGACATTAAGGTGCTCAAATTAGGGTTTTAGGTTGTATAAGTAGACTTGAACAATTTTGTTTTGGGGTTTATAGGTCATATTAGTGTATGGGGAATATATGGGTTAAAGGTAAGTATGTATAGAGTCCCCTAGAATTTTTCTAGAATATTGTATGGTGTTTTAGTATTTTTCACTGATTTTTGAATGTATGGATAGTATGTGTGTTGCTTAAAGGCATTATTTGTATTGTTGTGTTTGTTTCTTCTTCTCCTTTGAGTGTGTGAGCTTTGAAGATTGAGTTGAAGACTTTGTGGATCATCATTGGAGCTTTGAAGACCTTGCAGAGGAGTTTAGCTTAGGTTTTTTTGTTCTGTTTATAGGTTTATAGGTGCACAGGCAGAGCCCTAGATAGGATACTTCTATTCAATAAACAAGGAGTGTTTTGTTCACCTCCTTCCTTCTCTATGACATAAAGTCCCTTAAGGGTATGCACCTCTCTCCTTTGGAGGGATTAGTGACCTTTCCCTCTGAGGTAGAACTTTGAGAGAGCCTTTCCTTTTGATGTTAAGTCCTCAATGGCATCCTTTGGAAGTCAGTGAGCACTGTAACATCCTCATTTCATCTTGTTGACTGAATCTTGTTTGCTGGAGCATTTGAGCCATTGAAGGTAGAAGCTGAAGCTTTGAAGAGGATGATTCCTTGAAGATTGTTGAAGTCTGAAGACCTTGTGAAGATCAAGTTGATGCCTGAAGCCTGAAGGTGGAGCTGATCAAGAAGCTGGAGCTTAAGGGAGAAGATGAGTTGATACTCATGTTGTAGGGTTGAAACCTGGAAAGCAATTGATGACTGAAGTCTGAAGACTGGGTTGCTGCTGGAGGAGCTGAAGCTTTCTTCTGTTTTTCTTTTCTGTATTGTGTGTTTTGTCTGACTTGTCTGTAGCATTAGATTAAGTCCATCTAGAATAAGTAGAATCTAGGAGCATGATTGCATTAGAGGTTGAGTAGCTCCCTCTGCTTGTATTGTTATTGCGTGGCTTTGCTTGCGGGTATTCGGTAGAGCCCGACTCCCTTGCCCATGTGGTTGTTTGCCTGATGGCATTTCATTTCTTTTATCTGTATGATTGCAGTTTACTGTTTATTGCTTGATAGCATGTTGTTTATTTTTCAGTATGATTGCTGTTATTTCATGACTGGCTTGAGGTCGAGACGAGCTTGTGGAGGCTGAAGCCCCACACACATTTCCTCCCTCACTTGCATTGCATGCATTTTACTGTTAAGCTGATGCTTTGTCTGTTGTGGTGTATCATTGACATGATCCCTTAGGACTCTCATTTCCTTTGATAAGGATTTGATGATAGACTTTTAGGTTGAAACCTATGCATGACAACTTCTAGGAGTTCCCTGTTCAAACCTCAACCATAGGATGAATCCATGGCATGATAACAGTAGGACTTGATAGTCTCCCTCCTAGTTGGGCCTGCTCTCTTCTCATCTCAAAACAGTTTAAGATACAGTAATCATGAATGATTTCTTTCGTACGTTACGAGCCTTAAGCTATCTGAGAAAGGATTGTGGGAGAGCTTCTTTTTCCACAGTCTGGATGTTTAGTATGGTACCCTTTGGGTGACATGCGACGCATTCACTCTCAGGTCATAGTCTCTAGTGCGGTTGAAATCGCAAACATAATAAAAAACACTTCTTCCAGGAAATAAGCTGTAGTTTCCCGAACTACGTGAGCTCTGATCTTTCATACCAGATGAAAGTACGTAGGCATAGGATGCGATATCCTAGCGAGAAACCTTCAACCTTTCCCCCATAACCCTTCGTAGGCCGAACTACGTTGACTCTGATTTCTCATTCTCTGATGAGAATACGTAGGCATAAAGTGCGACGCTTTGCCGAGTCATTTTTCTTTTCTTTTTCAGCCAGCCTTGATAGGTAGATAGATTATAACCAATCCGTCCAAGTAAACAAACAAGCGAGGATCCCGTCGAGTACGACGGACGTGAGGGGTGCTAATACCTTCCCCTTGCGTAACCGACTCCCGAACCCAGACAATGGTTGCGACGACCTTGTCTTACCCTTTTTCGTCAGGTTTTTCCGATCGTTTCCTTTCCCGCTCTGAGGGATAAATAACGAAAGGTGGCGACTCTTCTGTCATGCCGGCACCTTATTTTCGCGCAAGCGACACCATGTTATGGAACATGAAAAGATTTGCACCTTTGCTTCTTGAGGATGTACCTTCATCTTCTGAAGTATCTGCTACAGAAACCTTTGCAGGATCTGCTTCTGAAGACAATCCTTTGGCTCTGACAACTGTGGACAAACCTTCTACATCTGTGGCTCCAGACTCTGCAACTCCAATGGTTATTGACTCTGCTCCTGCATCAGAATCTGCTCCATCTACTTCATCTGAGATCAAGAAAGAGAACCCAGACTTAGAAGATAAGATTGCAGTGCTGGAAGCTGGGCAATCTGAGATCAAGTCCTGGATGGCTAAACAAGATCAGAAGAATGAGAACATGGAGAAATGGATGTCAAAGCAAGAACAGTCTTTGATAACGCGAAATCGTATATATATAATGACGCACATTTTTACTAATCAGTGACCGGTTTCACTCTGATTTCGGATATTTCCACATTATTTGTCCAGTATTTTGCAGGTATTCAAAGTCCATGCTCAAATGGAGCAAGATGAAGAAAACAAGCAATTACAGGTGAAAACCAGGTGAAAAACAGGCCAAAGACAGCAAAAACGAGTTCTACTGATGTGACGACCGTCACAGACCCATGACGACCGTCATGCGTGTTACGACCGTCACACATCCATGATGACCGTCATGCAGTTAAAATGCAGAAATGCTGCACGTGCTATGAAGTGCTTTCAAATGCCAAAAAGGAGTGGACCACTAACTCCTATATTTTCTGAGATCAATCCCACCTCCTGAGGCAATTAACCATTGGAAATTTCATCTATAAAAGGAGAGAGCTGATACCAGAAAAAGGGGAGCCGCATTGAAGAGACGAAGTGCTGCCAATTTACTTTCAGAGCAATTTTTAGTTTCCCAATTTCTTATCGTTTATTGTTTCCTTTTTCCTTCTTTCCTTGCAATTGTTGTTTTACTTTCCAAATTCTATTATGTACGAGTAATTGGCATAAAGACTAAATCCTGCTGTCATTTTGGAGGATTTCCCAAAAGCCAATCGAATTATTTACAGGTTCTCAGTTTAATCGTTAATTGATTTCTATTTCCCATTATAATGCATATTTATATCATCTGCCATTATTTACGTGTTCTTAATTTATATTCCATGTCTGGCTAATTTTAAGTAATCGGTATGTAATAAGTAATCAGATGGGATTCGATAATTAACCGGTGTTTACTTTCCTTTTTCAAAACTTATTTATGGCTTCAGTTTTTAAATTGATTTTTCTAAAATAAATGCTCGTCGCGACAGCGAGAACTTATTTAAAAGCAGTTTTGCCACAACAGTGGGAAATTCATAAAGGTACAAACCAACAAGCGACAACTGAGGTTAGGTCCAGATAGTAAAAACTAAGCATTCATTTTAAAAACAGCGACAGCGCTTTAAAAAGGATTAGAGCTTAATGGTTTTCAAAAAGTAATTTTAACCGCGAACCGGATAGCGACAACATACATTTCGCCTTAGAGTTGCGACTAGCGTCAACAACCTTAGTGAGACAAAGGTCTTTAAATCGTCATTTTCTTCTTAAACTATTTTTGAAAACACCAAGAACACCGGTAACTTGTCGAATCCTTGAAGAACCAACATATTGCATACCGATTCAAGCATTTATACCTTAAGTATCATTTTAGTTCCCCTATAATATACGCACTTATTTTGCTTTTATTACCCTAAAAACATTACCAACCTAGCTAAACACAGTAACACCCGAAAATACTAGCTTGATTACGAGTACCTGTGGGATCGATATCTATTATTACTACGCGATAGACTGTGCACTTGCAGTTAGTTCAGTTAGACATAGAAAGTCGCGATCATGTTTTTGGCACCGTTGCCGGGGACCCGTTTAGTCAATAGTGTAATCCTTTGCTACACAGTATAGATTAGGTTAACTATTCTCTCTCCCTCTACTCGTTCTTCGGTTGTATGCTAAGTACTCGCTCACAAGGCGACATCTTAAAACCTACAATCGCCGAACTAGAGCGCTTCTTACATTTAAGAAGGTGCATCCTTGAATTCAACGAAAACACAATATTCCTGATCTTCTAGCTCATCCTCCTGTTGAAGAATCAAAGATGGCTGAAGGACCTCAGAAAAAACCGCTGAAGGACTACGCTACCCCCTCTCAGCTGGAGCCTCGAAGTAGCATTGTTGCCCCAGCTATCAATCGGAACGATTTCAAACTGAAACCGTCATTGCTGTCAGCTGTACAACAACATCAATTCTCAGGAAATGCAACTGAGGACCCGAATGAACACTTAACGAAGTTTGTGCAATACGCAAACACAGTGAAGGCAAATGGAGTAACTCCAGACGCGATAAGACTTCGTCTCTTTCCTTTCTCTCTTAGAGATAGAGCTTGGACATGGTTACAATCCTTACCATCCAAATCCGTTACGACGTGGGAACAGTTAAAGAACGTTTTCTTAGCAAGATATTTTCCGCCAAGCAAAACTGCTATGCTTAGAGCTCAAATCAACGGATTTCGACAAAAAGATACTGAATCTCTCTACGAAGCGTGGGAAAGGTTCAAAGATATGAAGAAAGCATGTCCTCACCACGGTTTAGAAGACTGGGTGACGATCCATACTTTCTACAATGGGCTTCTATATAACACCAGATTAACGGTAGACGCCGCCGCGGGCGGTGCACTTATGGATAAGCCATACGACGAAGCCTATCAACTTATCGAAAACATGTCTCACGGGAGGTGAACGAACTCCAGCAGAGAAACCCGCAACGAAAGGTGGGATGTACGAGATCAGCAGTCTTGAAAAGTTCAACGCTAAGGTAGATGCTCTAGCGCAGAAAATCGACAGTCTGACCGTTACCCCAACTACAACCGTAGCTGCTGTAACTCCAAACTGCGAGTTATATGGAATCACCACTCATAATGCGCCCGAGTGCCCATTATTAGCAAGAATCCCACCAGACCAAGTAAATTACGCTCAAGGAAATCCTTACGCAAATACTTACAACCCAGGATGGAGGAACCACCCAAACTTTTCCTACAAGAACGATAATGCCTTGCAAGCACCCGCTGCTCCGCCAGGATATCAGAAACCAGCCGCTGCTGCCCAGACTGCCCCTAGGAAATCAAACCTCGAAGTGATGATGGAAAAATTCATAGCTACTCAAGCTCAAACAAATAAAGAATTCCTGAATCAAAACATACACACTAGCGAGCAAATTAAACAGCTGACCGGAAAAGTAGACGCTTTAGCCACCCACAATAAAATGCTCGAAACCCAGATAACGCAAGTGGCTCAACAACAAGCCTCTGTAGCCGCACCAGCTGGGACATTTCCAGGACATCCAGAACCTAATTCGAAAGGTCACACAAACATTGTTATATTGAGAAGTGGAAAAAAATTGGAAGGCCCAACAGATCCTAGGAATGAAGATTTAGTCATGCATCTGAAATCTGATAAACCAACAGAAAAGGAGTCTGAAACAGAAAAGAATGAATGTGACGAGAAAAAGGCCGCCAAAGAGGAAAACTCATATGTGCCTCCAGCGCTATATAAACCACCTATCCCTTATCCTCAAAGATTCATAAATTCCAAAACTTCAGGACAATTTAAGAAATTTGTTGAACTTCTGAAACAACTAAATATCACTATTCCTTTCACAGAAGCGATAACTCAAATGCCGTCATACGCTAAGTTTCTTAAAGAAATCTTGTCTAACAAAAGGAAAATCGAGGATAACGAAACAGTTACACTTACTGCCGAGTATAGCGCAATCATTCAAAACAACATGCCTCCTAAACTAACAGACCCAGGTAGTTTCTCCATACCTTGCGTCATAGGAAAGTTCGTTATAGACAAAGCTCTATGCGACCTAGGAGCCAGTATAAGTGTCATGCCTTTATCTATATGCAAAAAGCTGAATATGGGAGAACTAAGACCAACTAAAATGTCCGTGCAATTGGCTGACCGATCAGTCAAATATCCCGTCGGTGTACTGGAAAACGTTCTAGTACGCATAGGCCAATTCTATATCCCAACCGACTTCATAATCATGGACATCAAAGAGGACTCTGTTACCCCAATTATCCTAGGAAGACCGTTCCTAGTGACACCCGGAGCTATCATAGACGTAAAGAAAGGAAGGCTAACATTCAAAGTAGGAGAAGAAAAGATAGAGTTCATCCTTACTAAGTTCTTGAAGGCACCAGCTATAGATGACACATGCTATATAGTAGATGTCATTGACGAATGCATACGAGAATTAGAGAAGGAAGAAATTACATATTCTGAAATCATGAAGATTCAGATCCCTGCTATTCATGAAGAAGACAACTGGCGTGCACCATACAAAGATGATAGTCTGAGCGAGATCTTAGCACTAACTCCAAATCACATGCCAGGTCCGAAAAACCCAGCTTTAGAACTTAAAGAACTACCTAAAACCCTCAGGTACGAATTCTTAGATACAGAACTAAAAAGACCAGTAATAGTCAACGCAAATTTAGGACAGTCTGAAACTTAGCAATTACTAGAAGTCCTAAGGAAATACCCAACTGCGTTAGGCTATAATATAAGCGATCTAAAAGGCATAAGTCCTTCCATCTGTATGCACCGTATCATGCTAGAGGAAGACTGCAAAACTTCAAGAGAACATCAGAGAAGGATAAACCCGATCCTAAGAACTGTAGTCAAAGACGAGGTGAAAAAGTTACTAGACGTAGGAATCATATACCCGATCTCCGACAGCCAATGGGTCAGCCCAGTACACGTAGTACCCAAGAAAGGAGGCGTTACTGTAGTGAAGAATGTAAAAGGCGAATCGATAACCCAAAGAGTTGTGACCGGAAAAAGGATGTGTATCGATTACAGAAAGCTGAATAAGGCGACTCGGAAAGATCACTTCCCTTTACCTTTCATAGACCAGATGTTGGAAAGACTAGCGAAACATTCGTACTTCTGCTATCTAGATGGTTATTCGGGATTCTTTCAAATTCCTATTCACCCCGATGACCAGGAAAAGACAACATTCACCTGTCCTTATGGTACTTTTGCTTATCGCTGAATGCCGTTCGAACTATGCAATGCTCCAGCAACCTTCCAAAGATGCATGATGGCGATCTTTGCGGATTTCATAGATGACATCATGGAAGTGTTCATGGATGACTTCTCTGTATGCGGAAAAAGCTTTGAAAGATGCCTGTCAAATTTAGAAATGGTACTCAAAAGATGCGCCAAAGTGAACCTTGTCCTTAATTGGGAGAAATGCCATTTCATGGTCCGACAAGGCATCGTTTTAGGACACGTCATATCTGAGAAAGGGATTGAAGTTGACAAAGCTAAAATAGAGATCATAAAGGATCTTCAACCTCCGAAAACCGTACGAGAAATATGAAGCTTCTTAGGACACGTTGGATTCTACCGAAGATTCATAAAGGATTTCTCGAAAATCACAAAACCTCTGACAGGTTTGTTAATGAAAGATGTTGAGTTCATCTTTGACAAAGAATGCTTAGAAGCATTCGAAAATCTAAAGACAACACTCATTACCGCACCAATCATGCAACCCCCAGATTGGCGACTATCATTCGAAATCATGTGCGATGCGAGTGATTATGTTGTAGGCACAGTTCTAGGACAAAGGAAAGACAAGAAGCTTCATGCTATCTACTACGCCGGTAGAACTTTAGACCCTGCCCAAATGAACTACGCCACGACGGAAAAGGAACTTCTTGCAGTTGTGTTTGCACTTGACAAATTCCATTCCTACTTGGTAGGAGCCAAAATAATCATATACACAGATCACACTGCCATTAGGTACCTAATAAGCAAAAAGGACGCCAAACCAAGATTATTAAGATGGATCCTATTATTACAAGAGTTCGACTTAGAAATTAAAGATAAGAAGGGGACCGAGAACGTAGTTGCAGATCACTTATCCCGAATAGAGGGCATTAAACAAGAATCAGTGCCTATCAATGACGACTTTCCCTACGAACGTCTAATAGCCAAATTGGAAAGCGATATGTCCAACTCAACCTCGGAAGAACCAGAACGGGAGAAAGCCGTGGAAGTTGTCTATGTGTCGCACCTCGAAAAATCACATTCGAAAATACGACCCTCGCGCGAAAGGCGCAGAAATGCGGTTCGACAGAGTCGCCACCGAACTTTATTTTTCCCGAATAAACGGGAGAGGAAAATATCGAGAAAACCTCTTAAAAACGAAAGGATAGGAACAGGGCTGTCGCAACCAAGTTCCGGGTTCGGGAGTCGGTTACGTGAGGGGAAGGTATTAGCACCCCTCACGTCCGTCGTACTCGACGGGAACCTCTTAAGGTAATTGTGGGGAGTGTTGTTTAGGTTTACTGGTTTTCTTCTCGTCGTTAAAGGTAGAATTGGTAGGGTAAAAGGTAAAGACGCTAGGGGAAATGGGTGGTTAGTGAATAGGGTGCTCGCCAAGGATTGGGGCCCTTGTGCCTACGTATGCTCATTCGGACGGGAATGAGAAATCAGAGCGTCGTAGTTCGACTACGGGAAAAGATGGGGGAAATGGGAGATGGATAGAAGGTAGCTCGCCAAGATCATCGCAATCTTGTGCCTACGTATCTTGTATTCAAGAATGAATAAAGAATCAGAGCGTCCGTAGTTCGTGGTAACAACCACGAAAAGATGAGGTTGAATGGGTTGGAAGTTTGAGGAAAAAGACGAAAGAGTGACTGACAAGCAACCCAAGAGCGCGTCTCAAGAGCTTGTCACTCAAGAATCCAAGGAATGCGAGACTCCAAGAACTCAGTTCTTTCGGGAATTGACTGAATAGGTTGAAGATAAAGAGTTGGATATTTTGAAATCGAAAGAATGAACTAATAACAACTCGGGGGCGTGCCCAAGAGTTACTCATTCGAATATTCAAAGAATGCTAGATTCTAAGAACATCCCTCTTTCGTAAGTTAAAAAAAAAAACGCTTGTGAAAAGACTGAATCGAAAATGGAATGTGAGGTAAAAAGGAAGTTTTTTTGAAATGGCTCGACGACGTGTCGAAGATTTGTTTGAAAATGAGAATCGACTTGACGACGTGTCAAGGGTTAAGATTGTGAGAAACGATATTAGTCCCTAAGGGTGCCCCTAATATCGAAACCACGGGGAATTGAGAATGAAAAAGGGCTGCAAATGCGGACGAGCATTCGACTTAAGAGAACGTTGGAAAATGTTTGATTTTGAAAAAGTCGAAAGATTGAGTGAATAACAACCCAAAGGGCGTGCCTCGAGAGCTATTCACTCGAAAATTCAAGGAATGCTGGACTCCAAGAACCTCCTTCTTTCGAAGTTTGAATCGGAAAGAAAATAGTTTAGAAAATGATTTGAAGTGAATAGGAGGGTATGAATACGATATTGAATTTGAAAATGACAATTATTTAGTAAATGAGACGTCGGCCTCACAAATAATTAATTGGGGTATTATTGAAATGCTGGATCTCGACGACACCTTTTTCATTTGGAGAATGTTTGAATGAACGATAGAAATATCACACAGAATGCGTGATTCCTATAATATTCCTTTGTCCAAAATAGTGTATTAAAAAAATTGAATAATACATTATTTAAGGTGTACACCTCGCTAATGATCATCCAAAAATCCAAGAAATGCTAGATTCCAAAGATTTAATTTGCTTTGAAAAAGTACTCGAGGTGAGTCGAGGTTTGAATTTAAATTTTAAGCGTGTACACTAGCAAAGTTTAAGAGTATAATTTTAAAAATATTACTTGATAACAATTTCAAAATGTATATTTTCTTTAAAAGAATAGAATTTCTTTTTAAAGAATTAATCAAATGAAATCGATTTTTTAAAAAAATGTCTTTTTGCAAATTTTGATCTGAGCGAAAGATAATAATAATAATAATAATAATAAAAAAAACTGAAAGACGAAATAGCCACAACCCGAAGCGTGTGCCTCAAGAGCGGTCATTCAAGAATCCAAGGGGTGCTAGACCCCGAGAACTCACCACCTCCGATATTAGATTAAGAAAACTATGATGTATTTATCGCAAAAGAGTCGGAATTAATTGAAGTTTTATTCGCATTTGGAAAATGATTAATAAAATGATCTTGGAAATTATTTTAGTATTACCTATTAATTAACTAACCTACCTAAATCAAATCATAAAATAAAAAACTAACATTATATATAAAAGATGAATATGACCGTAAAAAACGTGCAGCCACTTTGCCGCAAAGAATTCCAAATAATTATCCTCAAATGAAGACCGTATCAGCATGGATACACACAAAATATTAGCTTTGACTCCTAAATTTAGAAGATTTGCAGCAGGGCATCTGCAGCAAGAACTCGTAGTAGCATCGAAACAAGGAGTCAGTAGAAAACTATAACCACAATGCAAGCTTAAAACAATCCTCATAGCCTGCTACCAGTGCAAATCCAAACCAGTTCCAAAAAGAATAATAGCAACAGCATAAAAATGAAATTAAGGCTCTAAGTCGTCGCGCGCTTACGTTTACTAAACGATTTTACTTACATTCAAAACAAGCATGACAAGAAAACAAAAAGAAAACAAGATCTGCTACAAACCCACTTTCAAATACTACTGCATAAAGATTCAGAGACCAACCAAAAAGAAAACAAAATCTGCTGTGGCTATTTGAAACCCTGTCAGCAATCTCACCAAACTACTAAACAACGAATGCCTAACCGAAAACAAAAATAAAATAGTAGCTGTAACGTGAAATCAAAACACATCAGTGCAAATAAACATGACTACCTAAGTGCACAACCAGTTGCACTGTGTTGCGACAAATGTGGTGACAATTCAAACCATCACAATCCAAAAGAACATGGATCCAAACAGGTTTTGCAGCAAAATTAAAATACGGTTACATCCATTGTGCAGTAGAATTTCAGAACAACATGCACCAGTTCTGTCGAGATTTTCATCCAAAACCAATGATTGGAAAAAAGAAAACTTCTAGCTAGAATACAAGCTTAAAACAGAGTTTGAAAGATTCAATATTCACGGTAAAATGCGGTAAGAATGGCGCGAACGGCACATGACATTTTGAGTATTTACAAGCCAACATATTGTTAAAAATGGAAATAACATAACAATTGAAACCCATAAATCAGACTTGTCCTTGAAAAAAATGCAGCAGAAATAATCAAAACGACGATTTATCAGGGAAAGAACCACACCAACCGTAAACGACATCACGATTATGGACCTGCTTTTAATGCTAGTGCGGAGAGGGCATCGTTGTTGATGTCGGACTTGAAACCAGAGCTTTGCCTTGTCGGATGAGTTGTGAAATCGAGCAATAATTCGTCAATGTTGATGTTGTCGCATCACCGATGTCGTCGTTGCAGCTACAAAGTCATTGCTGTCAAACTTGTATGAAGCGCGGCCACTACTTATGGTGGAATTCGGCGGCGTCATGACGAAAACCAAAGATTTACAACCGAAAATGCGAGCGATATCCTTGCTGCTGCTACTTTGTGTCAGAAACTGTAGTTGAAAGAGCTTGTTGTTGCATAATCAAAACTCGACAATGTCGTAACCTGCACAAAAATTTACAGCAGACAACAATACAATCTACAATCCTATAATAATTTAAAAACTCAAACAGGACTAGTCATGGAGAGTAACGTATCAATTCCTTTTTGCCCATTCGAAACCTGCACACTAACAAATGTCATACTGAACCAAAGCATCCCCTGCGAGTGCATCAATGGTTAAAAAAACGATTGGGATAACATGGTTCCCTTACCATCAACATCTATACTAATCACCAGAGAAATAGCAACAAGGATAAACACGATGTACACTCAAGTTATAACAAATGGAATCTAAAACAAAAACACAGGAAAATGACAAATACCATTGCAACAGCATGACCGTAAGCTCAAATGCAACCCTTAAAATAAACATCACAATGGGAAGCTCTTAACAGTTTGAACCATATGCTAACTTGAAGAAACATGTTATGCTAAAAGCGATGGTACCGACGAAAAAACAAATTAAAAACCTCACTTGATTCCCATGAAATAACTCAGGGTTTTACCTTTACGTCGTGTTTCTCACTGTTGAAACTACAACCTGTGGAAATACCCCCTCAAAGCACCACTACGGATTTGTCGCCATCTCGCATTTGGTGTTTTGAAAACATGTCGTTGAATCGTAACCCTTTACCGCTGAGTTGCTTTTCCAACGCCATTTGCAAGCTGCGAGGAATAAAGAATCACCCGGTTGAACTCACCATTGCCATGATAATAGCGGAGACAGAGTTTAATAATGATGATGAGAGGTTTTTTTTTGTCGGTGGAAACAAATGAACGAGGGAGATGACGTTTGGCGGTAATGAGTCTTCTGGGGTGGCGGCAGATTGAGCTATGGGATGAGCAATCCCTTCGATTTAGGGTTTTCAAGAGGTTGCGGTATCTTTAGGGTTTAATTGGTGAACAGTGTCCTCATTTAGGGTTTTCTCAGCCCCCTTTTAAAGACCATCCGCTTCTGACCTGAAATCCAAGATGGGCTCCAAACGTGGGCCTCTTTTCCTTCATTCCTATTTCTGTTAACTTTTCTTTTCATCAAATTTTAATTAAAAAAAAACAAATGCCATTGATATAAATTGAAAAATACACCACTAATAAATATAATTATATAATAAGTAAATGCTAATTAATAATAAGTAAATATTAACAATTAACAATTAAATAACCATTAAAATAAACATAAATACACTAAAATTTTTTTAAAAAAAAAACGAAAATATAATTGTTAAAATAAATAAAAAAATACTATTAGTGGCATTTTTAAAAAAAAAAAATAAAAATAAAAGGGTTTATGAAATTAAGAAGAGAAATAAAATACACAAAAATGTCCTTTTAGACCACATGTCACATTTTGATTGGTCAAAAGATAAATTTTTTGAAAAATCGACCAATTGCGAGATGACACGTGTCTAAATGGCACGGAACAATAAATGCGAAAATACTACAAAAAGGTAGGACAAATTTGGGGTATGACAGATGCCCCTATCCAATTGGCTTGATACTTGTAAAATGAAATACTATGGAGTTCATTCTTTCGAAGTACGAGACAATTGGATATAAAGTAAACCCTGAATTTGTCCGAAAGAAAGAGAGATGCTTGAGAATTGAAAATGTTGGATGATGTAAACCTCTGAGTAAGCTGTAAATAACTGGAAAAAAGGTCGTCGTCACCAAAAGGATGATGGAAAGAAAAGAACACGGCTATTACCACCAAAAGGGCGGTAGAGCAAACACAAACACACATCGCACAGTCTATCATTAATGACCATGATAGACTCCCCCACCAAAAGGATGACGGAGCAAAACACAAAACAAATCGCACAATCTATCACTAATGACCATGATAGACTCCCCCCACCAAAAGGATGACGGAGCAAAACACAAAACAAATCGCACAATCTATCACTAATGACCATGATAGACCCCCCACCAAAAGGATGACGGAGCGAAACACAAAACAAGTCGCACAATCTATCACTAATGACCATGATAGACCCCCCACCAAAAGGATGACGGAGCGACACACAAAACAAATCACACAATCTATCACTAATGACCATGATAGACCCCCCACCAAAAGGATGACGGAGCGAAACACAAAACAAATCGCACAATCTATCACTAATGACCATGATAGACCCCCCACCAAAAGGATGACGGAGCGAAACACAAAACAAATCGCATAATCTATCACTAATGACCATGATAGACCCCCCACCAAAAGGATGACGGAGCGAAACACAAAACAAATCGCACAATCTATCACTAATGACCATGATAGACCCCCCACCAAAAGGATGACGGAGCGAAACACAAAACAAATCGCACAATCTATCATTAATGACCATGATAGACCCCTCACCAAAAGGATGACGGAGCGAAACACAAAACAAATCACACAATCTATCACTAATGACCATGATAGACCCCCCACCAAAAGGATGACGGAGCGAAACACAAAACAAATCGCACAATCTATCACTAATGACCATGATAGACCCCCCACCAAAAGGATGACGGAGCGAAACACAAAACAAATCGCACAACCTATCACTAATGACCATGATAGACCCCCCCACCAAAAGGATGACGGAGCGAAACACAAAACAAATCGCACAATCTATCACTAATGACCATGATAGACCCCCCACCAAAAGGATGACGGAGCGAAACACAAAACAAATCGCACAATCTATCACTAATGACCATGATAGACCCCCCACCAAAAGGATGACGGAGCGAAAACAAATAAATGATCGCACAATCTGACATCGACGAAATGTCAGACCTACCACCAAAAGGATGGCAGAGCGAAACACCAATAAACACATTGCACAATCTATCATTAATGACCATGATAGACTCCCCACCAAAAGGATGATGGAGCAAACAAATAAATGATCGCACAATCTGACATCGAAGAAATGTCAGACCTACCACCAAAAGGATGGTAGAGCGAAAACACAAAAGAAAGCATCGCACAACCTGATACCGACGAAGTACCAGACCTACCACCAAAAGGATGATAGAGCGAAAACACAAATAAAACATCGCACAATCTGATACCGACGAAGTATCAGACCTACCACCAAAAGGATGATAGAGCGAAAACACAAACAAAACAAGTCGTTATCACCAAAAGGATGATAGGACAACACAGATTTGAAGTTTACCAACATCAAAAGGATGCAGGCTAGGTTGAACTGACGAAGTTCGACTATCACCAAAAGGATGATAGTAAGGCAATTGACAACGGTCACGCTTGCTGGGTACAACTCATTGGGGAACCCCTGAGAGGAAGATTGAATTTGAAATGAGTTGACGGGGTACGCCCACCGTCTTTGCTTGGAAATCATAATTTGCTGAAATGATTTCATGGTTACGCCCATGAGTTCTGAAGAGGATGCCCCTGACTGGGCTGAATTTGTCTTGATGCCTTGTCTTGCTTAACAAAGGCTGAACAACTTTGTGAGGAACGCTCACGGTTTTGCTGAAGATGCCCCTGTTCGGGTTGGATCTTGCACTGAACTTCTTGGATTTGCCCAACAAAAGGTTGAACAACTTCGTGAGGAACGCTCACGGTCTTGAATGGTATGCCCCTGGCTGGGCTGAATGTTGATTTGCATACTTGATCAACCACAAGGTTGAAATACGTCATGGGACACGCCCATGGTCTTGAAAAGAATGCCCCTGCCTGGGCTGAATCTTGCTTTGAATAACTTCGAATTTTGATGGGAGAGACCCACGACTGCAGAAGATTGCCCCTGACTGGGTTGATGACTGCTTTGAAGCTCTTTGAAAAATTGTGGGATAAACCCACCATCTTGTGGAAAATGCCCCTGACTGAGCGGTCGACGGTCTTGGAAATCTTCGGGATTGATCCTGGACCTTGACTTGCATATATGAATGCTGGATGGTAAATGACATTCCATACGAGTGGAAGTGCAAATGCGAATGCTGACGTGCGGAGATGCAAGAGCTGGGGAAATATGGTATGATTGGAGTATGCATATGATGCAAGATGCTTATAATATAGAATGAGATGCGTATGATGCATATGATTGCAGACGGGTAATTGGAAATGCGGGTGGAAATGCCAGCGTGGTGGACTTTTGGTAGTTGCCAATGCAGATTGGACTTCGGGTGGAAGGATTGACTTCCTCGACACGCAATTTGTTGAAGACATCACGATCGAAACAGAAGATGATGCTCTGGATGCCTCAGGTATGGGTACTTGGTGATTTGTTGTTAATTTCCTTCAGAGAAGATTGCAACTCTGCTTGTTGGTCAGGGCGACCTGTTCTTGCCCCAGTCTGAACATGGAAATGGTCTGCCCCAGATTAACCAGTTCTGACATATGGAAGTTGAACTCGGATGACTTGCCCCTGCTCGAGCCGTTGAGATGATTTGCCCCAGCCTGTGGGTTCTGAGGTAGTCTCGCTTCGTGTATGCTAGTGAAAGTCAAGTTCCTCCTCGATTGCCCCTTGCTGGAGTATCTTTGAATATCTAGCACTGATTTGCAATTAAAATTGTACATTCACAAATGGTAATAATTAGTGCAAAGTTCGATGCAAGTTTGAAAAAGTATTGTTTATTTGGAAGTGTCGTGATAGTGAGACAAATGGACTGCTAGCCCAGATGTTGTGCTAATTTGATTGGTGCGAAAGATCTATCAAGCAAAATGCCACCAATGTTAATGATTAACAATCACGTGAGGAGTCAGGTTACGCAACCTTGCGATGATATGCTTTCAGAATAAACCTCATCTCAATTAGGTCTTTCAATGGTTGCAACGTGGTCTGGTTCACGGTTATGAAACAAAGGATATTAGGCTCAAAATGTGATTTGTACCCACCCCTTCTTCTTAATGATCTCCAGTCTTACGCTCAGTTAATTCTGCACTTGTCTTGACGGTATAAACTTGATGGTTCAAGGTTTGCTCGACGCGGCAGTCACTTTATTTTGGTTTTTTGATGGATGCCAGTGTCCCTTTTGACTTGGGTGGCCACTGAATCTTATTTTATTTTTTGTTGAGGGTTTCGGGGTCCTCTTTTGCTTTTGTTTTGATCCCTAACTTTTGCATGGATTGACTTCGTTTGTCAGATCCATCGGGATTGCCTTGATTTTGCCTAAGTCCCCTCTAAGGTGCCTGACTTAGCTGGCTTTTGATTTTTTTTTGATTTTGTTGTGACTGCCATAGCATGGGTCATTGATGAACGACCGTCTTCTGGATTTTGCTTGTTGATTCGAGTGTGGAATTGGATTAACTGAACACTACCCTGCCCCAGGTTGAGTGTAAGGGTTTGAATATCCGAAGGAAACTGCTACTTCTAGGCTCGAAGTGGTTTACTAGGGATTAACTCCTTATATCTCCGGTGTTTGGGGAATTGAAGCAATGCCTGTACATCATTGACGAGATTCGGTCTGAAAGCATACAGTTTGCAATTATGGGTATCTCGTTTTCATCATCCTCCCTCAAATCATGCTAAACAACAGTGAATAGAGTGGAGTGAATAAACGTGTCGGTGATAAGTGAAAAATGAGTGAATACGACATAACTAATTCAAAATATGCATAAACGATACATTAATGAAAACCAAATACGAATGACAATTGTTCAAAGCATACAATACTTAAATAAACAAAGACAAAACATAAGAACTGCGAATAATGAAATGGCAACATGACTGCCTTCTTCGGGGAATGAACTTGACTGGAAGTGATTGTTGGCACTAGTTGACTGGTGGCATCGGATTGTTGATGATATTTGGAGACTTCCCATTGAAGTTGATAGCATCCCTGTCGATCATGTCTTGAATTATGTGTTTGAAAGCCCTGCAGTCCTCAATGGTGTGACCTGGAGCGCCTTTATGAAACTCACAATGAGCATTTGCATCGTAGCCGGCAGGAATGACAGTTGGAGGAGCCAAATCTCTGGGAATAACAGCTTTCTTCTCCATCAACTGAGCAAAGATTTTGGCATATGACATTGGTAGACGATCAAAGACTCTATCTGGTCTCCATGTTCTCTGCGGACGCTGTGGGCGAGCACCTGGTCGTTGCTGAGTAGCTTGCATCTGCTGCTGCTGAGGAGGATACTGATATCCTTGCTGGTTGTAGGCTTGTTGCTGAGGAGCCTGTTGCCGTGGCATCTGAGCTTGCGCTGCATGAACAGCTGGCTGATAAGGCATTGGAGCATATTGCGCAGCAGCAACATATGGATACTGATAGTAGGGAACTTGATAAGGTATAGGAGGAGCTTGTTGAGAAGCTTGCCCTTTCTGCACGAAGATGGCATTTGTTTCGCCCTCCTTCTTCTTGTATCCATTAAAAGGCCTCTTGGCATTAGCCTGGCTGTTAGAACCTCCTGGGATCTTTCCACTCTTCAGCCCTTCTTCAATTCTTTCACCGACGATCACCAAGTCAGAGAATCCAGCGGAGACGCTACCGATCAGCTTTTCGTAGTACTGGCCTTGCAAGGTACCCATGAAGATGTCAATCAATTCACGGTCAACCAGAGGTGGATGCACCCTTGCGGCTAGCTCTCTCCATCGTTGTGCGTACTCCTTGAAGGATTCATTGTCCTTCTGAGTCATACTCTGAAGCTGAGTACGGTTAGGAGCAAGGTCGGTATTGTACTTGTACTGCTTGACAAATGCATCAGCTAGCTCGGCCCAAGTGCGCACACTATTACGCTCCAGCTGCATATACCATTCAAGTGATGCCCCAGACAGGCTGTCCTGGAAGCAATGGATCATGAGCTTTTCATCTCTGGCATAAGCAGCCATCTTGCGACAGTACATTTTCAGATGGATGTTTGGGCAACTGAGACCTTTGTACTTTGAAAATTCGGGCACCTTGAACTTTGGAGGAATGACAACATCAGGCACCAAGCATAATTCCAAAGCACTGAAAGAATTTGAATTGTGCCCTTCCATGGCTCGGAGTTTCTCGGCTAGATCTCGGCACATCTTCATGGCTTCTGAATCCTGAGCAGCAACAGGACTGGCGATGGGAATAGCAGCATGATAGTTCTGAACATCGTCATACTGATCCATCAGAGTATCTTCGATATGGGGAGCTGGGATCTGCACAGCAGTAGGCTGGGCGTGCGGGATCACTCCAATGGTAACTCCGGTCGCTGGGATCGGCTGAGAAGTGTTTCCCTCGACTGCGTTGTTGAAGTTCAACGGCATTCCCTGAGAATTCGGAATTGGGACCAAAGGGATGGCAGTAGACCCTTGTCCATTGACGACAGCGGCGGCTTCACGCTGTTCCTCTTCTCTTCTGGCTGTGAGGATGGCTTCGAGGATCTGGTCGATCTTTCCTTTCATAGAATCCAACTCTTCCCTGAAGGCAACTTGCTCCTGCTGAATCTGCTCCATCACTCGTCTGGTATTGGCTCTAGTTGCGTATTGGTGTCGAGGAATCAGCTTGATTTACTGGAGAGGAAGGAAGGAGACATAAGATTTTGCTGAGGGATAGGAAATGCGAAATGCACAACATATGAAATGCAATGCAAATGATATGCAAGATGCAATGCAAGATACAAAATCCAGGATCACAGGATCACAATTCCAACAACTCTTGAAGCCGGTAACTGTAATAGATACATAACCATAATTCCAGCTCAAAGAACAATGACAGGTACAACCTATACGGGAAGATCTAAACACTCTACCCATAAACCCACTCACGGGGTGGTTTCTATGTTTGGTTCCCAGGATCACGGACACTAGTCGTATTAGCGTCACGCAACAGGCTGGCTGTATTACGACGATAATGACGATAAGGTCTCTCCTGAGCGGGGTCCTCATGCTAGGCGCACAAGGAGCGAGTCCTTGGAGACTAACACTACACGACCACCAATATCGGAACTGGTGCTAACAAAAGGTTCCCAGAATCACGGACCCTTCATTAATCAAGTCGTGCAACAGGCTAGCTGCGTTACAACAAGATCTACGAATAGGTCTCCTCTGGAGGAGCTTTCATGCTAGGCCCACAAGGAGCAAGTCCTCGGAGACTAACACTACTCGACTACCAATTCTAAACTAAGTGTTCTCTCTGCTTTTACCAAAGCTCGGGTGTAGAGCTTTACTCATGATGTCATCCCAAGGACCAACAGGCAACACAGATAACAAGCACGAACAAAATCTACAAGAGAACAAATACAAAAAGAAAGCAAATAAAAACAAACACTCCTCACAAACCAAAAGATAGGCTCGACTCTCTCTTTGCATGGAGCAAAACTTCCCCAGCAGAGTCGCCACCTGTCGCACCTCGAAAAATCACATTCGAAAATACGACCCCCGCGCGAAAGGCGCGGAAATGCGGTTCGACAGAGTCGCCACCGAACTTTATTTTTCCCGAATAAACGGGAGAGGAAAATATCGAGAAAACCTCTTAAAAACAAAAGGATAGGAACAGGGCTGTCGCAACCAAGTTCCGGGTTCGGGAGTCGGTTACGTGAGGGGAAGGTATTAGCACCCCTCACGTCCGTCGTACTCGACGGGAACCTCTTAAGGTAATTGTGGGGAGTGTTGTTTAGGTTTACTGGTTTTCTTCTCGTCGTTAAAGGTAGAATTGGTAGGGTAAAAGGTAAAGACGCTAGGGGAAATGGATGGTTAGTGAATAGGGTGCTCGCCAAGGATTGGGGCCCTTGTGCCTACGTATGCTCATTCGGACGGGAATGAGAAATCAGAGCGTCGTAGTTCGACTACGGGAAAAGATGGGGGAAATGGGAGATGGATAGAAGGTAGCTCGCCAAGATCATCGCAATCTTGTGCCTACGTATCTTGTATTCAAGAATGAATAAAGAATCAGAGCGTCCGTAGTTCGTGGTAACAACCACGAAAAGATGAGGTTGAATGGGTTGGAAGTTTGAGGAAAAAGACGAAAGAGTGACTGACAAGCAACCCAAGAGCGCGTCTCAAGAGCTTGTCACTCAAGAATCCAAGGAATGCGAGACTCCAAGAACTCAGTTCTTTCGGGAATTGACTGAATAGGTTGAAGATAAAGAGTTGGATATTTTGAAATCGAAAGAATGAACTAATAACAACTCGGGGGCGTGCCCAAGAGTTACTCATTCGAATATTCAAAGAATGCTAGATTCTAAGAACATCCCTCTTTCGTAAGTTAAAAAAAAAAACGCTTGTGAAAAGACTGAATCGAAAATGGAATGTGAGGTAAAAAGGAAGTTGTTTTGAAATGGCTCGACGACGTGTCGAAGATTTGTTTGAAAATGAGAACCGACTTGATGACGTGTCAAGGGTTAAGATTGTGAGAAACGATATTAGTCCCTAAGGGTGCCCCTAATATCGAAACCACGGGGAATTGAGAATGAAAAAGGGTTGCAAATGCGGACGAGCATTCGACTTAAGAGAACGTTGGAAAATGTTTGATTTTGAAAAAGTCGAAAGGTTGAGTGAATAACAACCCAAAGGGCGTGCCTCGAGAGCTATTCACTCGAAAATTCAAGGAATGCTGGACTCCAAGAACCTCCTTCTTTCGAAGTTTGAATCGGAAAGAAAATAGTTTAGAAAATGATTTGAAGTGAATAGGAGGGTATGAATACGATATTGAATTTGAAAATGACAATTATTTAGTAAATGAGACGTCGGCCTCACAACTAATTAATTGGGGTATTATCGAAATGCTGGATCTCGACGACACCTTTTTCATTTGGAGAATGTTTGAATGAACGATAGAAATATCACACAGAATGCGTGATTCCTATAATATTCCTTTGTCCAAAATAGTGTATTAAAAAAATTGAATAATACATTATTTAAGGTGTACACCTCGCTAATGATCATCCAAAAATCCAAGAAATGCTAGATTCCAAAGATTTAATTTGCTTTGAAAAAGTACTCGAGGTGAGTTGAGGTTTGAATTTAAATTTTAAGCGTGTACACTAGCAAAGTTTAAGAGTATAATTTTAAAAATATTACTTGATAACAATTTCAAAATGTATATTTTCTTTAAAAGAATAGAATTTCTTTTTAAAGAATTAATCAAATGAAATCGATTTTTTAAAAAAATGTCTTTTTGCAAATTTTAATCTGAGCGAAAGATAATAATAATAATAATAATAATAAAAACTGAAAGACGAAATAGCCACAACCCGAAGCGTGTGCCTCAAGAGCGGTCATTCAAGAATCCAAGGGGTGCTAGACCCCGAGAACTCACCACCTCCGATATTAGATTAAGAAAACTATGATGTATTTATCGCAAAAGAGTCGGAATTAATTGAAGTTTTATTCGCATTTGGAAAATGATTAATAAAATGATCTTGGAAATTATTTTAGTATTACCTATTAATTAACTAACCTACCTAAATCAAATCATAAAATAAAAAACTAACATTATATATAAAAGATGAATATGACCGTAAAAAACGTGCAGCCACTTTGCCGCAAAGAATTCCAAATAATTATCCTCAAATGAAGACCGTATCAGCATGGATACACACAAAATATTAGCTTTGACTCCTAAATTTAGAAGATTTGCAGCAGGGCATCTGCAGCAAGAACTCGTAGTAGCATCGAAACAAGGAGTCAGTAGAAAACTATAACCACAATGCAAGCTTAAAACAGTCCTCATAGCCTGCTACCAGTGCAAATCCAAACCAGTTCCAAAAAGAATAATAGCAACAGCATAAAAATGAAATTAAGGCTCTAAGTCGTCACGCGCTTACGTTTACTAAACGATTTTACTTACATTCAAAACAAGCATGACAAGAAAACAAAAAGAAAACAAGATCTGCTACAAACCCACTTTCAAATACTACTGCATAAAGATTCAGAGACCAACCAAAAAGAAAACAAAATTTGCTGTGGCTATTTGAAACCCTGTCAGCAATCTCACCAAACTACTAAACAACGAATGCCTAACCGAAAACAAAAATAAAATAGTAGCTGTAACGTGAAATCAGAACACATCAGTGCAAATAAACATGACTACCTAAGTGCACAACCAGTTGCACTGTGTTGCGACAAATGTGGTGACAATTCAAACCATCACAATCCAAAAGAACATGGATCCAAACAGGTTTTGCAGCAAAATTAAAATACGGTTACATCCATTGTGCAGTAGAATTTCAGAACAACATGCACCAGTTCTGTCGAGATTTTCATCCAAAACCAATGATTGGAAAAAAGAAAACTTCTAGCTAGAATACAAGCTTAAAACAGAGTTTGAAAGATTCAATATTCACGGTAAAATGCGGTAAGAATGGCGCGAACGGCACATGACATTTTGAGTATTTACAAGCCAACATATTGTTAAAAATGGAAATAACATAACACTTGAAACCCATAAATCAGACTTGTCCTTGAAAAAAATGCAGCAGAAATAATCAAAACGACGATTTATCAGGGAAAGAACCACACCAACCGTAAACGACATCACGATTATGGACCTGCTTTTAATGCTAGTGCGGAGAGGGCATCGTTGTTGATGTCGGACTTGAAACCAGAGCTTTGCCTTGTCGGATGAGTTGTGAAATCGAGCAATAATTCGTCAATGTTGATGTTGTCGCATCACCGATGTCGTCGTTGCAGCTACAAAGTCATTGCTGTCAAACTTGTATGAAGCGCGGCCACTACTTATGGTGGAATTCGGCGGCGTCATGACGAAAACCAAAGATTTACAACCGAAAATGCGAGCGATATCCTTGCTGCTGCTACTTTGTGTCAGAAACTGTAGTTGAAAGAGCTTGTTGTTGCATAATCAAAACTCGACAATGTCGTAACCTGCACAAAAATTTACAGCAGACAACAATACAATCTACAATCCTATAACAATTTAAAAACTCAAACAGGACTAGTCATGGAGAGTAACGTATCAATTCCTTTTTGCCCATTCGAAACCTGCACACTAACAAATGTCATACTGAACCAAAGCATCCCCTGCGAGTGCATCAATGGTTAAAAAAACGATTGGGATAACATGGTTCCCTTACCATCAACATCTATACTAATCACCAGAGAAATAGCAACAAGGATAAACACGATGTACACTCAAGTTATAACAAATGGAATGTAAAACAAAAACACAGGAAAATGACAAATACCATTGCAACAGCATGACCGTAAGCTCAAATGCAACCCTTAAAATAAACATCACAATGGGAAGCTCTTAACAGTTTGAACCATATGCTAACTTGAAGAAACATGTTATGCTAAAAGCGATGGTACCGACGAAAAAACAAATTAGAAACCTCACTTGATTCCCATGAAATAACTCAGGGTTTTACCTTTACGTCGTGTTTCTCACTGTTGAAACTACAACCTGTGGAAATACCCCCTCAAAGCACCACTACGGATTTGTCGCCATCTCGCATTTGGTGTTTTGAAAACATGTCGTTGAATCGTAACCCTTTACCGCTGAGTTGCTTTTCCAACGCCATTTGCAAGCTGCGAGGAATAAAGAATCACCCGGTTGAACTCACCATTGCCATGATAATAGCGGAGACAGAGTTTAATAATGATGATGAGAGGTTTTTTTTGTCGGTGGAAACAAATGAACGAGGGAGATGACGTTTGGCGGTAATGAGTCTTCTGGGGTGGCGGCAGATTGAGCTATGGGATGAGCAATCCCTTCGATTTAGGGTTTTCAAGAGGTTGCGGTATCTTTAGGGTTTAATTGGTGAACAGTGTCCTCATTTAGGGTTTTCTCAGCCCCCTTTTAAAGACCATCCGCTTCTGACCTGAAATCCAAGATGGGCTCCAAACGTGGGCCTCTTTTCCTTCATTCCTATTTCTGTTAACTTTTCTTTTCATCAAATTTTAATTAAAAAAAAACAAATGCCATTGATATAAATTGAAAAATACACCACTAATAAATATAATTATATAATAAGTAAATGCTAATTAATAATAAGTAAATATTAACAATTAACAATTAAATAACCATTAAAATAAACATAAATACACTAAAATTTAAAAAAAAAAAACGAAAATATAATTGTTAAAATAAATAAAAAAAATACTATTAGTGGCATTTTTAAAAAAAATAAAAAGAAAAGGGTTTATGAAATTAAGAAGAGAAATAAAATACACAAAAATGTCCTTTTAGACCACATGTCACATTTTGATTGGTCAAAAGATAAATTTTTTGAAAAATCGACCAATTGCGAGATGACACGTGTCTAAATGGCACGGAACAATAAATGCGAAAATACTACAAAAAGGTAGGACAAATTTGGGGTATGACACTATGCCCAATCCACTTTGCCTTGGTTTGCCGACATCATTAATTACTTGGCCGCAGGTGTGCTTCCACCGGACCTAACTTATCAATAAAAGAAGAAATTCTTCCACGACTTAAAGTATTACTATTGGGACGAACCTCTACTCTTCAAACGAGGCGCCGACAACTTATACCGTCGCTGTGTCCCAGAGGAAGAAATAGAAGACATCATTTCCCAATGCCATTCGGCACCTTATGGTGGTCATGCTAGTACTTCAAAGACGTGCGCTAAAATTCTACAATCTGGCCTATTTTGGCCCAACCTCTGGAAGGATGTCCATATCGCTGTACTAAAATGCGACTGGTGCCAACACACTGGCAACATCTCACGACGCGATGAGATGCCTCAGAAAGGAATTTTAGAAGTAGAAATCTTTGACGTCTGGGGAATAGACTTCTTGGGACCTTTCCCGTCTTCTTTTGGAAACAAATATATACTCGTCACTGTCGATTATGTATCTAAATGGATAGAGGCCGTTTCCGCTCCAACAAATGACACGCGAGTAGTCGTCAAACTCTTTAGAAACACAATCTTTCCTAGATTCGGTGTGCCCAGACTCGTCATTAGTGACGGTGGTTCGCACTTCATATCGCGAATCTTTGACAAACTTTTCTCCAAATACGGAGTCAAACACCGCGTAGCTACACCCGATCATCCACAAACTAGTGGACAAGTGGAGGTTTCGAACAGAGAAATAAAGTAAATCTTGGAAAAGACTGTTGCAACCTCCAGGAAAGATTGGTCATCAAAGCTGAACGAAGCTTTATGGGCTTATAGGACCGCATTTAAGACACCAATAGGTACCAAACCATTTAAATTAGTTTACGGAAAATCATGTCACCTGCCGGTAGAATTAGAGCATAAAGCCTTCTGGGCTATTAAGACGCTGAACTTCAACTACACTGCGGCAGGAGAGAAACGAATCTTGAACCTTCATGAATTGGAAGAGCTCAGATTGGACACATACGAGAATGCCCGCATCTACAAAGAAAGAACTAAGAAATGGCATGATAAACGGTCGATCCAGAAACAATTCAGTGTGGGAGACATCGTACTCCTATTCAACTCAAGATTAAAACTTTTCCCTGGAAAATTAAAATCTAGATGGTCTGGACCTTTTAAGGTCACCAAAGTTCTTAAAAGTGGAGCTGTTGAAATCGGAAATCAAATTAACGCACCGTTTATAGTAAACAGACATTGTTTGAAGCATTATAATCAAAATGAACACAGCTACCACGTGAGCAATATGAAATTGCTCGAGCTTCCCGAATAGCTTGTAGCCAAGCTATCGTCAGGCTTTTGACGTTAAAAACAGCGCTGATTGGGAGGCAACCCAATTTTTCCCGTTTTTCCCTTCTAAATTTATTGAAACTATGTTTTCATTTTAACTAATAATTTCCATAAATTTCTATTTTCTTATTTTCTACTATTTATTTTATTTTATTTTTCTTTCTTTTATCACCCTTTGCTTCTTAAAAATCTAATCTGAGTGAATGTGATTTCAACTTTTCCAGGATTTTAAAGTCGTTCTACTTTTCTCCCATTTTTATCCGACTAGCCTCCGAGTATGGCTGACATCGACGTTACGACTGTTGTATTTAGAGGACTAGCTCACAAGGCCAGATTTGAGGCACTGACTCAGGGAAGCTTTGCTTCGACTCTGTACTACGATAGAGCCACCATGGACAAGCTAGGAATCCAGGATAGCATTCAGTATCTATTTAACCAATTAGGCTGGGAGCAAACTGCTCTAAAGACCCGATTTGCTACCTACCGCAAACTCACGTTCGAATTCCTTAGCTCCTTAAGTTACTTACCCGAACATGGATATGGATCCACCAAAGAGCTGATAACCTTTAGAATGTTTGGAATAGACCAAACCCACAACCGTACGTCGTTAGCTAACATCCTAGGCTTCCCTAGCGGACCTTTTGTGTTTACCAACACTGAAGAGGATATTGATCTCGAGTTAGAACAATTCTGGGGTACCATCATCGATAACTTTCACCCTGAACCGAATGAAATGCATAACAACGAGATACACAATCCAGCCCTCTGTTATTTTCATAGGATTTTAGCCCATACCCTCTTTGGGAAGGAGGAAAACATTACAACAGTCTCAAAGAAAGAGTTGTTCATCCTTTTCTGTGCTTCACAAGGCCGCCCTGTAAATGCTGCCCCTTTTATGATGAGGGCATTCATACACCTTAATCAGGAACCTCACTCACCCATTTTAATAGGAGGCTTAGTCACCATGATTGCCCACGAAATTGGCCTGAGGTATTACCTGAACAGAGCCATTCGTTTCGGCAACCTCAGATCAATGGACATCCAGTTCTGCTTCAACAGACGTATCTTAGGTACCTTAGGACCAGGAGCCTACGAATACCTCATAGCTGATCAACCTGTCCACCTTTTCACCTTGCCCAACCACGAGCTAACGAGTATCCATAACAGAAACAATTGGCTTTATGAATTGGACGAGCCTATGGGACCTCCATCACCTCACTCCACACCCCAAGCTTACATGTATGACAATGATCAAATATTAGAAGCACATGACTATATGTACTACCAAGATTATGAGTCCGAAGTGGAGATAGATCCTGAGACCCCTCCTAACTACCATAACTTTCCTGATCTCACTCCTGAACAAGACACGGACAAGTTGGACACTGTTCTGAGAACTATGGACGACCTCAAGCTGGAAGTAACCACTATAAAAGATGAATTAACGCAACTTCACATGGATTTCGTTACTTACATGGACGTAGTTAGCGACCAATTTAATGACGTTATTCAGCAGATCAACAACTTGAAGAAACCAAAGGAGTGATATTTTAGTTTTCTTTTTAATTTTAGTTTACTGCATTTCACATTGTTTCACATTATTTAATTTTGCAATTGTTTCTTTTTGGATATTATATTACATTAAACTCGTTTTTTGATTCAATGTTATTTTAATTTCATTCCGGTATTTCCCTTCATTTTGTTTCATGCTATTTTCTATTTTGTAATCAGTCTATCATACTGCAAAAGAATTCAAAAGTCACATATTCCACTGTGAAAACGCCCCCAAGCGAACTTCTGCAATTCTGCAGAATTTGCTAGTGTGACGGTCGTCACACTCCCCTGACGGTCGTCACGCGTATTACGACCGTCACACACCCCTGACGGTCGTCACGCGAATAAAACCCCAATTCTATCAAAACAGGGGTTACACACCTTTCCACCTTCGCTCTCCTAATCTCCCACTTTCACACATTTAAACCCCACTATAAACCTTCTGAATCCCCCATTAACCCTCCACCATTTCAACTTCCAATTCACTATTATATATTGACCTCTGCATTCCCATACCTCTCCATCCACATAAACCTTCTATTCTCAATCTCTGCACCTCTCTCACGAAAAATGGCCAGACAAAATCGTGACAGCCCCAACTTGAGCAATATCACTTTCCGAGAAGGCGAGGCTGGCGAAAGGCAGCAGACCAACTACATAGCTTTCCATCAACGATCGCTTCAGCCGACCCGGTATGCTCACCTAGATTCTTTGACAGAACTGGGAATTTTGGACGGCGTAACTTGGATGTTACAGAGGGCCGGCAACTGGCATCTCTGCACCAACCCCCAACCCACCTACGAGCAACTCACACTGGAGTTTCTCAGTTCCTTCGCGTACGTGACTTCACCCGGCGATACCAACCAGGTCACTGGCGCCGCTTGCTTCCGCTTGTTCGGCACCGAATATCAAGTCCCCCAAGACTGCATCTCCGTCATGTTACAGTTTCCTCACGGTGACGACGCTCATCGCCGTCCATCCGATCAGTTCTACCCAGAAGCTTTCCCTCTATGGAACCAACTGACCGACACCATTACAGATAGTTGGGAGACTCTGAACGCCACTCACATCCATAACCCAACAATCCGCTACTTTCATCGCGTGTTGAGCAACACCATCTTCTCCCGTGACAGTAACCACAAGGTCAACTCGAAGGAGTTGTTTTATCTCCGTTGCGTGTTCGCTTCGGAGCCTGTTAACACCGCCCCATTCCTCTTGGCACACATTCAAGCCAATTGCAACCGCGGTTCAAAACCATTCTATTTTGGTGGCATCATCACATCTATTTCCTTAGGCCTCGGTCTTGGCGACCGCCTCCAGACCCTTCGCCAGATGCCCCCTGTCTTCCTAGACACCGACCACTGCCGCGCCTCTCACCTAATCAGATCCTGCGCAGATGGGAAATATCATCCGGTAGTGCGAGGTTGCACTATCCAGAGCATCATCATGCCCTCTCGCACCCGAATGCATCCGTAGGACAGAGCCAACTGGCTCTTCGATCCAACTACTCATGCTTCCCCAACTCAGGATAATGCCCTAGAGCCCAGGGATGAAGTTCAAAAGGAGTTAGACAGAGCCGACCAGGCTGAGCCATCACAAGCAACTGCTGCCGAAGGCCCTTCCTTGCGCCGCCGCCGCCGTCCTGACACCGATGACACATCCGCTGCTCTCCTCCGCTGCATCGAACAGCAGAATCATATGATGCTTATGATGGAACAGCAGAACCGACAGGCTGAAGAATTTGAAGCGTGGCAGAGAGAACAAACCAGTCACATGAGGACATCTATGCAACAGATCCAGGACGTCCAATCCGGCCTGGTCGATGACATGGCCAACCTCACTGTGCGAGTCGACGGCCTCCGCGAGTACATCTTCCACACCGGAGCTTTGAACCTCGAGGCACACGACGGAAGAGCCAGAGCTAGAGGTAGAGATAGAGGAAGAGGAAGGGACTAGTAGTATTTTTCATTTCTTTTATTTTTCTTTTTCCTTTCCTTTGTATTTCTCCCTTCCGCATTCTTTCAAATCAGTGAGGACACTGATTGAGATAGTGTGGGAGCAGACCGTTATTTCCCTTTTCCCTATCATATCCGATTGTACCTTTCTTTCAAATTCTTAATTTAAAGTATTTTTAATTTTGGAAAATAAAGCTCAATTATATATATATCCCTCCGTTACGTGAACTCTCCGCGCTTTATCCGACATATACAAAGAAACTTTTATCCTCTCCAAAGCATCACGTGACACGCCTAAACTTTACCTAGTTTGAAACTCCCGAGAAGAAAATTTTAACAAAGCCACTACCGCCCTGACACCTTAGACCTCTGGTTTATGCGAGTCAGTCTCACTACTTACTCGTACCAAAGCCTCAACTTTTGACTCAAACAGAGCCCCCATTAGTTTATACGAGCAATCAGCACCATCCTAAACACTTCTAAGTAAGAAACCGATGCAAATAAGTGCGTGATCTCTAGTATGAAATGAATAATCTTGAAAGAAAAAAAGCCATATAGCCTGAATATAGAGACATGTTCCTTCTAAGTTAGGTGCTCCTCGCCCGAGCATTTAGCCCAACGGTACGAAACTCTTGCAGATTTATAACAGAATGAGCATATGTGCAAAGAAAAATCAAACTAGCAAAGAGATCATAGTCACCAACAGGTTTGCTTGCCATGAACGTGTATGGACAACGGGCTTAATGTGATTGCGCCAGAACGAAACCGGGTAAAAATTTTTGCGAGAAGCTTGAAGCCGAGCTCCAGTAACATGATTGGGACTGGCTTGCATAAAAGAGAGGCCTTCGAAGACTTACAATCCAGTTTCATTGCCGTATATGTTTTGTTTCCATTGGACCCCCGGCTTTCCTAACTTGACGTCTGAGAAATCTTATCGAAGGAAGAGCGTGCCGCGTGCTTGCCGAATTTTAAATTTTTCCTACCTTTACTTGAGGACAAGCAAAGATTCAAGTTTAGGGGAGTTTGATAACGCGAAATCGTATATATATATATATAATGACGCACATTTTTACTAATCAGTGACCGGTTTCACTCCGATTTCAGATATTTCCATATTAGTTGTCCAATATTTTGCAGGTATTCAAAGTCCATGCTCAAATGGAGCAAGATGAATAAAACAAGCAATTACAGGTGAAAACCAGGTGAAAAACAGGCCAAAGACAGCAAAAACGAGTTCTGCTGATGTGACGACCGTCACAGACCCATGACGACTGTCATGCGTGTTACGATCGTCACACATCCATGACGACCGTCATGCAGTTAAAATGCAGAAATGTTGCACGTGTTGTGAAGTGCTTTCAAATGCCAAAAGGAGTGGACCACTAACTCCTATATTTTCTGAGATCAATCCCACCTCCTGAGGCAATTAACCGTTGGAAGTTTCATCTATAAAAGGAGATAGCTTATACCAGAAAAAGGGGAGCCGCATTGAAGAGACGAAGTGCTGCCAATTTACTTTCAGAGCAATTTTTAGTTTCCCAATTTCTTATCGTTTATTGTTTCCTTTTTCCTTCTTTCCTTGCAATTGTTGTTTTACTTTTCAAATTCTATTCTGTACGAGTAATTGGCATAAAGACTAAATCCTGCCGTCATTTTGGAGGATTTCCCAAAAGCCAATCGAATTATTTACAGGTTCTCATTTTAATCGTTAATTGATTTCTATTTCCCATTATAATGCATATTTATATCATCTGCCATTATTTACGTGTTCTTAATTTATATTCCATGTCTGGCTAATTTTAAGTAATCGGTATGTAATAAGTAATCAGATGGGATTCGATAATTAACCGGTGTTTACTTTCCTTTTTCAAAACTTATTTATGGCTTCAATTTTTAAATCGATTTTTCTAAAATAAATGTTCGTCGCGACAACGAGAACTTATTTAAAAGCAGTTTTGCCACGACAGTGGGAAATTCATAAAGGTACGAACCAACAAGCGACAGCTGAGGTTAGGTCTAGATAGTAAAAACTAAGCATTCATTTTAAAAACAGCGACAGCGCTTTAAAAATGATTAGAGCTTAATGGTTTTCAAAAAGTAATTTTAACCGCGAACGGGATAGCGACAACATACGTTTCGCCTTAGAGTTGCGACTAGCGTCAACAACCTTAGTGAGACAAAGGTTTTTAAATCGTCATTTTCTTCTTAAACTATTTTTGAAAACACCAAGAACACCGGTAACTTGTCGAATCCTTGAAGAACCAACATATTGCATACCGATTCAAGCATTTATACCTTAAGTATCATTTTAGTTCCCCTATAATTTACGCACTTATTTTGCTTTTATTCCCCTAAAAACATTACCAACCTAGCTAAACACAGTAACACCCGAAAATACTAGCTTGATTACGAGTCCCTGTGGGATCGATATCTATTATTACTACGCGATAGACTGTGCACTTGCAGTTAGTTCAGTTAGACATAGAAAGTCGCGATCAGTCTTCATCTGAGATCACTCAACTTCTGAAGATGATTCTTTCCAAACAAACCTAGTTTTATGTTTTCTGTATCTGATGTTTGTACACTTGTACTTGCATTTTCTATCTGATGTTTTTATCTGTTCTATCTGAGTATTTTTGAATGAATGAATCTGATGTTTTCTCTACATGAATGTATCTTTTCTCTCTGTTTTTTTTTGTCTTTAAAGTTTTCTTTTTGATTATGACAAAAAGGGGGAGAAAATTTAATTCTGACTGTTCAAATAAAGTTTACCTGAATGAAATTCAGACATATCAATTATAACTAATGTGAACTTTTAATGTTTTAGAACTTATGAAAAATCTGACAAATTCTTTTAAGTAACTCTGAGATCCCCAGATCAAGTTTTAAACATATCAGGCTCTGATTCTGAAACGTTCATCCAAATCAAGCTTTCTTTTGGAACAATCAGGCTCTGATTCTGAAAAGAATACTCATGCAAAAAGGGAAGTTTCTACTCTTTCTAAGTATTCAATTTAGGGGGAGACTCATAATCTCAGGGGGAGTTATAATTATCTTTTTATTGAACAAAATTTCTTATGTTTTTGTCATCATAAAAAATGGGGAGATTGCTAGAACACAAATCGGTTCTTAGTTATATCTCTATGTTTTGATGATAACTCTTACGAAATTTTGTATTAAGAAATTATATACTCTAAATTTGTTCAAGAATTTTTGCTGCAGATATTTAATTTAATATTCTTCTGAAAGCAAAAATGCATCTGAACGTGGAACTATGCAAGGCTCTGAAGTGTTAGAAGCATCTCTTAGAAGACTCTGAACGCTGCCTACAGAAGACTCTGAGCGCTGCCTACAGAAGGATCTGATGCAGAAGCTACAGAAGCATCTGAAGCATAGTCTGAAGATTTTTGTATGAAGAGTTTCAAGCACAGTTTTTCAGAAGACTTTGATAGTACTGTACGCTGAAAGTACTGAGGATCTGATCCCTAAACTCTGCTCTGAGTAATCTCACGCTAAAGCACACTTGCTGCAACAATCTGATACAGCAAAATTCTGAAGACATCAAGACTCTGATCACTCAAGGCTCTGATGTGAATTGTTGGGAATTAGAAACTTGTTGAAAAAGAATTCAAATTTATATCCGTGGATAAATGCCAAACGACTCTTTCCTCTTTTATGCTAGACACAAGAACACAGACAAAAAGAATTTCTATGAACGTTCTACTTCTAGGAAAGGTCAAGTGATGTGAAGAGAAAAAGGCTGCAACTCTTTTCAGTGCACAGTCTTCAAAGTGCAAACGTCTTGGACTTGTGTGCCTATAAAAGCAAGACTTCAACATCTTTCTCAAGTTGACGATTATTGAAAGAAATTCATTGAAAAGCTCTCATACAAATTATTCTCTTTGCTGAATTTATTTCATACGTTCTTAAACTTAAGTGTAAATCATAGTTGTGATACAACTTACTTAGAAGCATTCAAACACTTGTTTAGTTTTACATTTGATTGTAAAAGTTCCTTGAGAAGACCAAGTTGTGGTCAGTAGTTCTTAAGAAGACTAAGGACAGTTGTTCTTAGTGGATTCTATTGTAATCAGTTTGATTAATAGTGGATTAAGTCCTTGAAGAGAAAGGAAAATCATTCTTGATAGGGTGGACTAGAGTAGATGAGTTCAACGAACCAGGATAAAAATATTTGTGTTTTTATTGCAATAATATTTTCAAAATACTTATTCAACCCCCCTTCTAAGTATTTTCTCACCTTCAAATGGTACTCAAGAGGGAAGTTTGACACAATCCTCTTGATTAAACGTCAAGAAAAAAACTCAATTTTGGTAAACATTTATGTAGATGATATCATATTCGGATCTCCTAACATTAATCTGGTCAAGGAGTTTTCTAAATTGATGCAGGGAGAGTTTGAGATGAGCATGATGGGGGATCTAAACCATTTTCGCGGATTGCAAATCAAGAAGCTCGAAGAAGGAACGTTTGTGAGTCAGACGAAATATTACCTTGAGCTTGTCAAGCGTTTCGACATGGCCAACTTCAAAGAAATTAACACACCCATGCCTACTTGCGTAAACTTGAGTCATGATGAGAATGGTAAGGATGTGGAGGTAAAGAAGTATAGAGGTATGATAGGTTCTCTCCTCTATCTTACTTCATCTCGACTAGATATAATGTTTAGTGTTTGTATGTGTGCGAGGTACTACTCATGTCCCAAGGAATCGCATTTGAAATCCGTAAAGCGCACACTTAGATACCTCTCTAGTACTCCAAAATATGGGCTTTGGTATTCCAAGGGAAGTGATTGTTTGTTGGTTGTCTATTCCGATTCCGACTTTGCCGATTGCAAATCGGATAGGAAAAGCACAAGTGGCACTTGTCATTTTTTCTCGAAATCCTTAGTGAGTTGGCACAATATAAAGCAAGTTTTCATTGCTTTGTCAACAGCTGAGACGAAATACATTGCGACCGGTGGTTGTTGCGCTCAAGTCTTATGGCTTAAGCAACAATTACTCGATTTCAATTTTAAACTCGAGCGTATTCTTATTTTTTATGATAATACAAGTGCCATCAATCTAACCAAGATCCCCATATTGCATTCATGTACCAAACATATCGAAATTCACCATCATTTCCTTAGGGATCATGTGGATAAAGGTGATGTGGTGTTTGAGCATGTTGATACTAAAAATCAACTTGCGGATATTTTCACTAAACCAATCGCGACAGAGCCTTTCTTTCACATCTGTAGGGAACTAGGTGTTCTCGACATCTCGGAACGTGTTTAGGGTTTCATGATTGTTTGTTCTATATATATTTTCTTGTCTATATCGTTGTCTAACAATGTGAAGAAGTATTGAGCTATATGTGGGGGCATCTATCATTGTTCGTCGTTGAGGTAATATTGTTCCTCTCTAGCAAAAATTTCTTGATCACATAATATGTGTAAGTTAGTGTACCATTTTGTGTGTTAAATTGATTATTATTCCATGATTGAACATGTTTTATCCATTTATGAGTTTGAAATATGTGTGAGCTCTCTATTTATTCATGTTTGATGCATAAATGACTTTAAAAGGTGCATTTTACTCATTTTAACTGTTTGAGTCGACCAAAATAGGTCATAGGTCGACTCATAAAAATGTTAATTTTCAAGATTTTGGATCGGGTATGCACAGGTCGATCCTTGGGTCTATCAAACTGTTTATTTTTCTCATTGTCAAAAACTCTCCAGTATGCATCGACGCACAAAATGCTTAGGTCGATGCGTGTTCACCGTGAAAATTGGTGAACAACCGCTGGTCTGACAAATCAAAAAGAGATATGTTTTATTTGCAGGATCGACCATACAAATCCTAAGACATGTGCTAATGGATCTTTAAATGAAGTTTATAAAAACTATGAACACCTCGACATAGTCCATAATAAGGCAACTTATTTCAAGTGTAAATGAACTTAAGTGACAGTAAGGGGAATCGAAATGCTGGTAAATGACAAAGATAAGAACTTGCATAAAGAAAACATAAATTCTTAAATAAAGAGATTTGTCAAATTGCATTGAAATAAAAACTGGTGTTTAGTCAACGTACATTCTTACAACTCGTTTCTCTCAATCACACAGATACTTGGATTAAATGAAGTTTTTGTACACAATTGAACACACACACACACACACACACACACACACACACACACATACACACACATCTTAACATTAAGACATGCTATTTATAACCATCGAACATAACTGCCATTAACGGCTAACGAACGAAATCAAGACAAGTGTCATTGTGCATGCCTTTGAACCAGAGGGGCGCTCCACGTGTCTTTCTTAAAAACAGACTTTCCCTATTTATTTGAATTCAAACAAACTCGTTGAAATACCCCCTAGAAATGCTTATGTCGAATTGGGTCTTCCAACTGCTGAGGAATATCTCTAAGTCCATAATATATACCCTCTTGGAGAAAAGATGTCTTCGACTCTCATTTCAAAAACATAGTTTTAGTCGAAGTAATTAGATTTCTTCAGGAAACTCTATTTGTTACTTTTAACTTCATTCAGGTGTCGAAATTAGGAGCCTACAACATGTCGCTAAATTTTTCTGAAAAATCTTTGAAATTGCAGCGCCTTTCCACTTGCTTTGACCCATTTAATGTTTTCCTTCAATCTATGCATTCAAACATCATCATTTGCATTTATTTCATTGCATCCACACATTACTCCTCTACCTCTCCTCTTCCCAAATCTCTACCAAAACCTAACCTCAACAAATTTTCTCAAATACCACAAGGTTTCAACTGAGTTTCTCATCAACAAAGCAAAATCAACCTATTTTTCATCTTCTTCATCACTTGTATCTCATGGCTACAAGAAGAGTCACCGGAAAAAGAACCAGTAAATCTCCATCTTCACAAGCTGGTACTTCCCAACCGAGAGCAAGTGTTCTAGTAACTTCTCTTTCTTTACTCCCTACTGAATATGCTGAATTATATGAAAAGAATCTTATCAAACGATATATTATGAAACAATTCGTCTACTATCACAAAACTGCCGAAAGAATGCACATCCAGGAAGTTCTTGAACTTCTGGATTTTCAAGACTTCAATCTGTTTTTGGAATGTGACACGAAATATAATGAGGATCTTGTTCGATTATTCTATACAGGTCTTCAAGGTAAATTTGACGGGTATGAGTTTAGTTGCAAAATAGGCGATAAAAGGATTTTGGTAAATGATGCAGTTTGGAAAGATCTGTTCAACATGTCTCCACTCTCTGCTCCACTCATTAAGGTCACTGACATTAGAGTCATGGACGATTATGAGTTTAGGGAATCCTTGAACTTGACATTAAAGAAACCATATACTGATCAGATTGTGGCTAGTGATCTATTTTCTAAGTCGGTAACTACTGGTCATTTGAAACCTGTTGATCGAATCTTACAATGGATAGTTTCTCATATACTTCAGCCTAAAAAGAGAGCTTACTCCCGGGTCGATCAAGCTGAAGTTCACTTGATGTACATTTTGAAGAAGAAGATAAAAATCATCTGGCTTCATTATATTCCAAGCAGGATTTATTATCTGAGAGATTCTGGCAGAGGCACTGCTTTATCATATGCATCGTTCATTCAATGTGTGCTTAACCATGATGGAGTGGTTGTCTCAGGAATTCCATATAAGACTTTGACAACTGACCAAGAATTTTGTCAAAAGACATTGACATTGATGAGTTGCGTATGGGATCAACAAGAGACAGGCTACAAGTTCATAGTTAAGGCTACTAGCTCACAACTACAAGTGTCCGATGAAAGTGAAGAAGAAGAGGAAGAAGAAGACGATGGTCATTCAATGGAGATCAATTTCAATGCTGCTGAACAAGACAGTAGTGGTTGGTTGAATCAATCACCTCCTATGGATTCCTATGCAAACTAAGGATGGGGTGAATGGTAACAGATCGGATGGACCTCTCTTGGTTCAAAATGCGTGCCTCCAACAAACAATTGAAATCACCAAGAGTTGTATTACATGTCTCCCTCTTCTCAGTGTCCTCAACAAAATAATGATGAACTCCTTGAGATTTTGAGAAATATGCAACTACAACAAAAGAATTTTGCTACTGACCTAAGGCGTTGCAGAACCAAATTCAAGCTCAGACCAACAATTTTAACTCATTCGCCACCACCGTCATGGGACGTTTTGACACTATGGCTGAAACCGCTGCAGGTCAAAATCACGCTCTTACTACAACCTTCAACATTCTCAATTGGGATGTGCTAGAACTTACTGAGTGGCTGGATGAGCAACAACCTCCATCAATGCAAAACTATCAGTTCAAAGGAAGGGGTCATCATTTTAGGGGGAGGAGACCTTGCGGATCATGTTGTGTTGATGTTGTGCATGTCATGTTATCTATTTGTTCATTTCATTTAAATGTTTACTTATCGTTATGTTTGTTTGTTTGATTGAAAACTTGGAGTTATTTTTGGACCATAATGTTTGTTAAATGTACTTCGTTCATGTTCATATTTTGTTTGTTCTATTTATCTTCATCTTCTTTTCCATTAACATCATTATATCTGAATGCTTGTTAATGCGTATCTATTGTAAAATATGCGAGCATGCTCAATTAGATATACTATGCTTTTCTTTGACCTTGTGCTTCTTTCTTTTTGATGTTGTCAAAGGGGAGAAGAGACTAAGCAAGAGCAGTAATTCATGCAATTTATCTTACAAAGATTGATCAAACTTTTAAATTGTTTTTTTAAGAATGCATAAAGTTAGGGGGAGGATAATACTACTCAAAGTGCTTGACTTTGCTACTATTTTACCATCATCAAAAAGAGGGAGTATGTGAGGCCAAGTTGTCTCGATTCTTGTTTTAATGATGTCAAAATGCGTCTAGTTAGTACTTTGTATTTTGGATGGTATCATCGAGTCTCATCTGCATTCGTAGTTCTCTCGTGCATAAAAATTTCTCAAAAACACGAGTCTATTCATATAGTAAAGCATTATATGTGTTTTGTGTGGGTTTGATCTTTTTGAAATACTTAGATGTGGATTAGTAGTGTTTTGAAAGACTTAGATCTTCTTGTATCTAATTGGCTTCTACCCTAAAAATGAATGTCATGCATATTTTCTCAGGTTCAAGGCAATTAGGTAGGGGCATCTGTCATACCCCAGATTTGTCCTACCTATTAATTATTTTTCATTTGTATGTCTTTATTTTCAGTTTGCATCGCATGCATAACATAACTCATTTTTCATCATGAATAATTCCTAAAATAGTTGGCCAGAATAAATTCTTGAAATACAGGCAGACCGATTAAATTATTTCTCAAAAATACAAAAATCAATGGTTGAAAGGTTTTAAAATCGAGTTTGTAGAAGCCAATATTCTTGACTTATGTTCCGCGTAGTTCAACCTGGTGCGCTCATTTTAATTTTTTGAGTATTTTTTTGGTCGCGTTTTTTATCAGTTGAGAATTTTAACCTGTTAAAACTTATTTTAAATCTGACCAAATGTTGTATTTTTCCGAGTCGTTTATTTCCCGCTGATCATTTTAGCACGTTAAGTTTAATTTTTCAGGCACTTTTGTGACCGACTTTTATTTGTAATCGGTCATTTTATTTTTGTTTCATTATGAATCTTGTTGTGAATTATGAGAAAACTCAATATCAATTTGTGATGCAAAGAATAATAATAACCAAAATAAATGGTCTTCAGCAATAATCCGTACACATATAATATAACAGAATAAGGCAAGAAAAAACTAAAGGTTTGTTTACCCAGTTCGATCAATCAATCTACTCTGGGGGAGAGAGCAACTCTCTAATTCACTATACTCAGAAAGTTGTTACAAGAGATTACAGATGAGTTACAAGAAAATAGTCTTCGCCTTCAGGTTTCCAAGAACAACCTTGAAGGTGACCAAGAACAACCCTATTTTCTACCCAAGTGTTTCCCTATCTCTATAACTCTCAATATATGAATCACTCAAATCCAAGGTGTAATACAATGTTTTCTTTGTGGATAGATGAAACCCTATGCTATGCCTTTAAACCCTTACTCTCCTTTGTTGGAGAAAACTTTAAGATTGTCACACACCAAGCATATAAGAGATACATATTTATAATAGCAAATATCCAACAAAGAAAGCCAAAATCACATGGATCTATGAACAGAATCAAAAAAAGCTTGAAAACTCGAAAACGCTATTCACTGGTCGATTTTTTTCTCGACTTTTCGTCTAACTTTCTAACACTTCCGATTTTCTCGATAAATGCAATCTCCAAAATATGTTTTCTTTCTCTTCACCAATAAAGGTTTTAAGGCACATTTACAATAATCTCCACCTTGACTTTAAACCGTGTTGATACCAATTTAACAATCAACAACATTGCTGCTCTCTACCAAGTTGAAAATTTAACCAATAAATTTGATCAAATTCAAGCAACCCTTTAATCTTGATCTCGCAACTTGCATCCACTTGTTCCCAATTACCCTTTTCTTCCTAGCTAATTTAACAAGCCTACAAGTATGATTTTTCAACCACCCTTGACTCCACCTATTTTCAAATGCCCCTTGAAGGTTTTTCTTATTTTATTTTGCAGTCCTTCAGCCACATTAAAAACATAATATCCAAGGCTAGCATAACCTTCCCTTTGAGATGCTACAATAATCCTCATTACCTTATCATGAGTCAAATGATAATCAGAGATCTCTGTAATCGTTCCCTCACTACTACTAGCATCCATAGTAGGAAAGACCACCTCAAACTTATTTTTCTATGTTATAGTTTCTCCCAGGTTTCTCCCTTGGTTTTCACTATTCTTCTGAAGAAATTCTCTACCAACAAGTAAGTTGTTTTAACTTAAGATCTTCCCCCAAAACTCAATAATAACTCAGCGATAACATGCACTTTTATCCGTTGATTTCTGCAAAATTCATTGTACTCCTCTGAAACTTTCTCGAGGCATTCATAATGCCTTAAACTCAAATCTCATAGCTCTTCCTTGTCATGAAAGCCTCCATTAGTTAACAATGAATGAAAAATAACATTTGAACCTTCTAAAATATATAGACCGCATATTTTAGACCCTTTAGTAATAATCAATTCATCCCGCAAAATCTTCAACACTCCACATTCAACTCTAGTACAATAGCCTAGATCATCAAACATACTTATAGATAACAAATTTCGCTTGAGTTCTGGAACATACCTCACATTGTGAATAAGAAGTTCACAATCATTAAACATTTTAAATCTGACCATACCAATACCATGAACCTTCCATGTCTTATTATTACCAAGGAAAACTACTCCACCTTGCACCATCTTTAAAGTTTCTAAGTATTCTATTCTTTGACACACGTGATAAGAGCAACCTGAGTTAATGACCCAACTATCTTCAGTTTCCAAACTCGATACTACTAGTGCTTCGACATCCTCATAACTTTCCTCACCCAATGTAACTACAACTTGAACAGAATCTTCATTGACCTTTCTTTCAGGACAATCTCTTTTAAAGTGATCGATTTTCTGATAATTAAAACATTTTATCTTTGACTTTTCAGACCTCTTTGATTTGGACATTCCTTTACACTCACCTCCTCCTCTTGACACATTTAAGCCTTCGCCACTATCTTCAATCTTCAAATCTTTTGAATTTGAAAATTCTTTGGATTTTACCGCCGTCTGGACTTCATCCAAAGTAATAGTACCTTTCCTACCATAAAGAAGGGCATCCTTAAAGTGCTTAAAAGATCTGGGTAATGAACTCAACAGGAGCAAAGCCTTGTCCTCATCATCAATCTTCACTTCAATATTTTCAAGATCATTAATAATCTTGTGAATTCTGTAAGCTGCTCAACTATGGATTTGTTATCCACCATCTGAAATCAATAAAGTTGTTGTTTCAGATACAACCTATGAGCCAAAGACTTTGTCATATACAATGATTCAAGTTTTGTCCACATAGCAACTGTAGTTTTCTCCCTGGCGACTTCTCTTAGAAATTTATCCCCGAGGCACAAAATAATGGCACTCTTTGCCTTATCCACCATCTCGGTCTTCTGTACTTGCGTAAGCCCTGCTGGCATCGATGCTTCACTCTTCAAAGCATCGATACACTTCTCTTGAATTAAAATTGCTTGTATCTTAATTTTCCACAACCCAAAGTCGTTGTTACCGGAAAGTTTCTCGATATGCCATCTACTAACCATGGTGCTCACTTGTCAACAATATCTCTTTGCTTCACGCTCACCGCATCACTTGTTGGGAATATTGTTATGAATTACGACAAAATTCAATATCAATTTGTGAGGCAAAGAAAAATAGCAACCAAAATAAATGGTCTTCAGCAATAATAATCCATACACAGATAATATAACATAATATGGCAAGGAAAAACCGAAGGTTTCTTTACTTAGTTCAATCAAGCGATCTACTTTGGGGGAGAGAGTTACTCTTCAATTCACTATACTCAGAAAGTTGTTACAAGAGATTGCAGATGAGTTACAAGAAAATAGCCTTCGCCTTCAGGTTCTCAAGAACAACCTTGAAGGCGCCCAAGAACAACCCTATTTTCTACCCAAGTGTTTCCCTGCCTCTCAAACTCTCAATATATGAGTCACTCAAGCCCAAGGTGTAATCCAAAGTTTTCTTTGTGCATAGCTAAAACCCTATGTTATACCTTTAAACCCTTGTTATCCCTTGTTGGTGAAAACTCTAAGATTGCTACACACCAAGCATATAAGAGATACATATTTATAATAGCAAATATCTAACAAACAAAGCCCAAAATCACATGGATCCATGGACCGAATCGAAAAAAGCCCAAAAACTCAAAAATACTATTCATCGACCGATTTTTTTCTCGACTTTTCATCTGACTTTCTAACACTTCCGATTTTTGCGGTAAATGCAATCTCCAAAATATGTTTTCTTTCTCTTCATCAACAAAGGTTTTAAGGGACATTTACAACATGTTTCTTAACTAAAATAAATAGTATTATTTTGATATTTAGCAGGTTTTTGTTGAAAAGTTAATTTTATTTTCTATTAATTCGTAATTTTGTTTCTATTATTTTTCAAAAAAAAGTAAAGAGAAATAAATAATTTACATTGGATTCTATTTTGGCTACCATAACTCTCATGTGGACAGTTAAGAGAGACACGTGTCAAACAATTGGTAGATGAAGAAAATAGTTTTAGCACTAGCATAATTCACACATCCCACCCAATTACCTGTCTCTCCAAGTTTGAAAAGGATAAGAAGAAAATGGAAAATACTTCTTCCACTCAGTAACAAAGTGTGTCCCATGGGACCCGAATTTCATGCATAATAATACTCTTATGAACACCCTCCCACGTGATCGGTGGAAGAAATCTTTCACTTTTTGAGAAATGTAATATATGGGAGTATTGTCATGTGAACAAGGACACAAAAAAGAGAGAAATCCTCAGTTCTATTCCAACCAACTCGGACTTCCACTCCCATAATAAAGGACACCCAATATATCTCTCTCTCTCATGGAGGCTTTTGGAAAATAAGGAAAAAAGTAACCTCATAAACTACATATATTTCTATCTCACGTGACCACCACAAAAGGGTCTCTCTATCTCTCAAATTTCTTCTGAAAAACTTCTGCTGCTTTTACTTCACCTCCCATATTTTGCATTCTCCTCTCCCTCACACTTGGAAAGCATGACACTCCATTATTTTCTCTCCATTTTCCCTGCAAAAACAACCTCACAAACTAACCTTACTCCTCTCGAACTTCCGATCTTGCATACCTGTCGCGGTGAAATTTGGATACCAAGCTATTGATTAACTTGAATCTTTAATTCATTTGCAACCGAACTTTGATTTGTCCAAAGGAAGGGATAAAGATCGAAATTCCCACAACGCAATGCAAATGCAAGGTTTAGAGAGTTTTAGGTTCGGGGGTTGGTTAAACCTAGGGAAGGTGCTAGCATCCTAAGTTTTTGTAGTACTCTACAGGAACCTCTTGTTTTATGTTGTTTATTGCTAAGGTTTATTTGCTTAAGAGTTGAAAGACCTAGGGGTTTATTTCTAAGTATACTCGATAAGATGTCGCATCTTATGCCTACATATCCTTACGGGAGTGGAATCAGAGTATTTGTAGTTCCCCTAAAGGGTTTTAGGAGTTCTTTGACTGTGGTCAAAGTTCCTACAGGTTTAGGGTAGTTGGTTGATTGATTTTAGGAGAAAAGGTGAGTTGTCATTTTAAGGGAGATTTAACCGCCATAAATTGTAGGAAAATAGTCTTTGCATTGTCTTAAGAGAAGGGCTCAAGTACTCGGATATTGATCAACGAGTACGCCTCTATCTCTCTTAAGGCAAAGTCCCTACGGATTGATTGTATTGATGTGGGGTGGAGATTCTATCTCGCTTAAGATGATTAACATCTATTTCTCTATTGTGTTTGAATATTGTTGTATTGAGTTGATCATTTGTTTCTATGTTGTAAAGAGAAGGTCCTTCCTATAGGGTAGGATCTATCTTAAAGATCGACTTGAATGGGATCAAGGATCATGTGGGAGAATGATGCAAATGACGTGCACTACACACAATTGTTAAATCATGTGTAGGTTTTTCCTTTGGACGAGATGCAAGGCGGAAATATAAATTGCGGTAATGTAAATTGCTGAAAGATAAATTGCGGGAATAATAAAGGGCAAATAAGTAAAGCATACATGTACGCATGAAAGCGCTGAAGTGCGTGAGAGTGAATGTGTCGTGAATGTGAGTGTGCACGATTAGGTTGTATTTTACAATGTTGATTGTTTTTAGACGAGAAGCTGATTTTAGTTAGGTTGATTTTTAGATGAGATTAAATTCTAAATTTTAAATAAAAGGCTACAATGATCTAAAAAACTTAAGTGAGGCGCTTTATTTTTTAACATGGTGTCGCTACTGCGAAAATCGGCGCCGGCTATGACAGAAGAGTCGCCACCGTGCGTTATTTATCCCAACGGAGGGAAAGGAAACGCTCAGAGTAAACCTAACCCAAAACGGGAAAGGAATGGTCGTCGCAACCAAATTCCTGGATTCGGGAATCGATTACGCAAGGGGAAGGTATTAGCACCCCTCACATCCGTCATACTCGACGGGATCCACGCTTGTTTTCTAGTACGGATTGTTATTCTATCTACTCTAAGGGTCTGGGTTAAAAGAAAAAGAAAATGACTCGGCAAAGTATCGCACTTTATGCCTATGTATTCCCGTATGGAACGAGAAATCAGAGTCAACGTAGTTCGCCTACCTACGGGAAAGGAGGGGAAGGTTGCTCGCTAGGATACGGCATCCTATGCCTACGTACTTTCATACAGCATGAAAGATCAGAGCAAACGTAGTTCGGGCTACGGAAGAAACAAGCTTGTCTGATTGTTTTTTATTACCTTCAAAAAGGTTTTTCTTGATTAAGAGTCCAAGCGGACAAAAATGACACTTTAATGTTTGTTTTGAATCTTTTACGAAAGAAGTGTTTTTTAGTTTGTTTGCAATCTCTGACGCACTAGAGACTATGATTTGAGAGTGACTACGTCGCGTGTCACCCAAAGGGTACCACACTAAGCAGTCAGACCACTGGAAAGAAGCTCTCCAGCAACCCTTTCTCGAATAGCTTAAGGCTCGTAACGTACGACATCGATTAACCTTATTACTGTATTTTTGAGTTGTTTTGAGATAAGAAGAGAAAGAAGCTCTAAAAAGCCTAGGGTTGAAAAGGGAATAAAAACTAACCTAATGTTGTCATGCATGGATAAGAATCCTAATGTCTGTCATAACTCCCTCCTGCACAGAGGAAATCAGAGATCCTAGGGGATAAACAGAAAAGAAAGCAAGCAAATACAGTAAAATGCATGCAATGCAGCAATACAAGCGAGGCAAGGGAATCCCACTCAACCTCGAACCTGGGAAAACAACAGGCAAAGTGAATCAACATTCACTTCAAACCTAGGGGGCAAGCTACACAAGCCAACAAACAATATAGAAAACAAAACCCAAAGCAGAGGAGGCAGCCCAAGCAGCAGCACCAAACTCCTACAACAAACATCACAAGCAGCAGCTCTGACAACAACAGTTGGTTAAACAGCAAAAAGTTGACAACAACAACCTTCATCTTCATGAATAGCCCCTATCCTCAGGCTCTACTAAACCTTCAATCTTCAACAAGCACCAAGCTTCAACAAGCTTCCAAACTTCAACCAGTAAGCAGCTTCAAAAAGCTCAAAACTTCAACTTCAACAAGCAGCAAAACCCTAGCTTCAACAAGCAACCAACTTCAATAAGCACAGACTTCATTCTCAGTAAGCTTCAACAAGCAATAAAATTTCTCTTTACCAAGCTTCAACAAGCAATCTCCAAGGGAGAATCATTCAACAAGATCAAGTTGAAGTGTTAAGGAACTCCAATGACAACCAAGGGAAGCCATTAAGATCTTAACACTGTAAAGGAACTGTATCCTCAAAGTTCTACTCTTAAAGCATGCCATTCATCCCTCCAAAGGAGAGATGTGACTTCTTTAAAAGGACTTTATGTCATTGGATTGAATGGAGATGAACAATATACTCCATGTTTGAAGAAACAAGCAAAACTAATCTCATGCTCTTCCTAAAACCCTAGTTTCCCTAAGCTCCTGACCAAGCTTCCATAAGATGAGAAAATCTTCATGCCCAAGATCCTTCAAGCTCTCCAAAGAATCTTCAATTGGTCTTCATCTTCATCCAAGCACAAAAGCAACACCACCCTAATCTAAGGGGAACTATTGAGTTAAACTAGTCAAGTTAGTTCATTAGAAACACCTAAAAGTTAGTCCTAAAACTAATTCTAATTAAAATACTAAAAATGATTGTAAAATCCTACAAAAAATTCTAAGGGTTCCTAAACCTCTTAAGAATCACTCCATACAAAACCAAAGGGTTAATCAATCATTAATACCTAAAACTATGCCCTAAACCTAAGGGTACTATCCTAAAACCCTAATTCTACACCACTTAATGTTCAACATTCAAACTGGCCTAAAATTATCTCACAAAAATGTGAGAAAATTACTAGGGGTACATGCATCTCTAAGCTATCTAGTCCAAAAAGAAACAACTCAAAACCATACACCAAATGGCCATACTAAAATCATCAAGATCAAGCATTAAAAAAATTCAAAATAAAACCAATTAAAATATAAAAAATGCAAATAAATTCTAAATTGCATGAATTAGTAAAATTTTAATCCTATTAAATTCTAGACTATTTAAGGAGTCAGGGAAAAAAACCTAGCTTAAAAAGACTAATTTTCCTATTTATTATGAATTTAATCCTCAACTATATGAAAATGTAAAATTAAAAGAAAATATAAGAAAATAAAGAAATCAACGTGGAGAATAGCAATAAAATCCAGCTGTTTCTTCAGACTGGGCCCAAAGGTGGGTGCTATTAGCAATTATCTTATTAAGCCCAAGCGAAAATAGAACAATTCAGAAAAACAAAGGGAAATTGAGAAAGTCTTGTGGCAAATAGCAAGAAAACAGGTTGTAATTCACCAATGGGCCTAAACTGGGGTGTTGATAGCAAGTCTCACTTAAGCCCATCCAATATCCTTTTAATGAAACGGTGAGTTTCAATGTCAAACTCTCTTCAGATTTCACACGCGATCGTGGCCGTTGGATTTGGTTCTCAGTCAAGGTCAATGCATGATCCAACGTCCAATAAGTCATCTTCTCCAAAATGATTCAAATCTGAGAGGGAAACTCAGACGGTGGCCTGAGCTTTGCGCCACCGTCTTCTTCGGCGTGGCATATCCAAAAGCACATCAATTCTTGCAACTAATCACCCTATCCTACTCAAAATCATCCCCTGAGTTCAAAAATGATCTCTAATTTTATTGATTCCTCCTCTAAAACCAAACCCGATCAAATGTTCAGAAATTCACCCCAATTTTGATGGTCACAATTCTTGCAATTAAGGATCCTAAACTCATCTATACCCTTCCCTGATCAATTCTAACCATCTAAACACCATTACACCCTCAAGGATCAAGAGATATGAGCTTCAACAGAAATGGTGTCATGCCTAATTTGGTCTCTAATCATTCCAATTTTGGACTGAAATCCATCCTAGCCTCATCCCTAATCTAACCACATAACAAATTCTATGCATCTCCCTATAAATTAAGCTAAAAGAAGAAAGTTGCAAACCTGGTTTTGAGGGATGAACATATGAGGTTATGGCTCGAATCAACCTCCAATTTCTTCCAGAATCACTCAACAACTCCTTCTAAAGCTTCTGAAACAGCCAATTTGCAATGAATCCACCTTGATCTCCAATCACGATTTCTGATGCAGCTTGAGAAATTTCAATGGCTCCTTCTTGTTTCCCTCCAATTCAGGCCCAAAAAAACCCTCTGAACCAGTTGCAATGGTTATATAGAAGTTGTTATAAGCCTCTAGAAACTTCTGTAACAACCACAATGAGATTTTGAAATTCTCATTCTCTTCCAATTTCTCATATGCAACTGTCATGAATTGCTATGCTCCCAGCCTGATTCCCTTTGAATATCTCTCTTCATGACATTTTGAATTGAATGGGAATGATATATTCCTTGTTTTTGATCCCATGGTGTGTGATTGTTATGTTGCTTCCACATGAAGTTACAAAAGGGAACCATGTGTTATTGGCCTCAAATCCAAAAAGTAATATTTCCATCCTTTCCAAAATATGTTTTCTGATCAATTTGACCTATAATGTTGCCTTATTTGGCCACATATCAATTTTTCCACAATTTTGACCTTTTAATCACTTTAATTTCTTCCTTTTTAAGCCACTTCAAGCAACTTCTTGTTATAAGCCAATCCAAGCTCTAATGACTACTTGGTTGCACTCAAAACAGCATTTTGAACAAGTTTCATGTTGAACAATTTTCCATTTGAAGCTTGCAGGTTGGAGTTATGGACCCATGATCACAAATGACCTATAATCACCAATACCCAAAATACCCCTGGCTTGCAAAGATCATAACTTGAGTTCTACAAATCCTATCAAGGACTTCTAGTACTCTATGGAAAGCTAAGATCAAGATATACAACTCTCATGTTGGCCAAAAATCCATTTGAAAACTCCTTGAAGGGAAAAAGTTGCTTGGAAGTCAAGTGACTTTCATAGATAAATTCCATAGTCCTCTGGTGACCTGTAACTTGCAAGAACCATAACTTGAGTTCTACAAATCTTCTTGAAGACTTATAGTACTCAAATTAAATTTATTTATAAGCTCTACAAGTTTCATGTTGGCCAAAGATCCATTTGAAACTTGTATTTTGACTTATGTGGCTTTGAAGTTAGGCACTAAACAGGGGATTTTACACTGAAATCTTAATTTAGCAACTCCCCACATTCTTGATTCTTCTTTGCTTAACCTTGGAACAACACCACATGTATCAACATACCAATCCATGAATCCTATGACCTCAAAGTAGGCTTTGATGCTCTCCAATTTCTCCATTTACCTAGGGTTGACTCAGATGAAACCCTAGTTGACTGCACCTCAACTGTGGCTCTCATACTTGAATCAATGACTTGTCTCAGCTTCAATATGGCCCTCTAGGAATCCCATGAGATCCATACACACCTCAAATTCACATTCCATGTTCCACATCCCACTGATGATTCTCAATATTCCTCAAGATAGGAGCAAAACCCACATGTAGGCACTCAAACTTCTCAAGACTTCAAATCACTTCTTGATGGCCTGGATGAATTCTCAAACTTGGATAACACCTCTTGCTAGGCTTCTTCTGATAAGAATCACACTTGACCCCCTGTTGGAGGCATGCTATGCTATGATATGCAAATGATTGAACTATGTACATGATGTAACTATGCAAATGAAATGCAATGAAACATAAATCAGGCAAGACAAGGTTGGGCAAATTTTGGGGTGCAACACATGGCTATTATTAAAAGTTGAATTAAATCACTATTGATTTTATTATAAAAAGTGTTCATTATTATTATTTCTAAAAAGGGCTAATTAGGTATTAATGATTTGTTATTGATTAAATAAATTGCCAAAGAGGTGTAACTATTTAAAAGTCGTTATGGTTATTATTTAAATTAAATTATATTGATATTAGTTTTATTTTATTTCTAAAAAATTGATTATTAAATAAATAAACTTGATAAAGAGGTGCAATTTTTTTTTTATAAAAGTTTAATAATGAATAAATACTTATTTTAAAAAAGTGATTAAATTGAGAAAATTAGCAAGTAGATTAAATAGGAAGCTATAGGATTTAAAAAAAAAAAGGTTGATTAAATTTGGGACAAACTAATCAATTAGATAGGTGATTAAATAAATAGTTAAAAAAGATAAAGTTAAATGATTGATTTATTAAAAAAAAGTTTAACTAATTAATTAAAAGGTTAGATGCTGATTAAGAAAACAAAATCATTAGTTAAACGGATTAAACAAAATAAAAAAGATTTAGGGGTGATTAGACGGTGATTATACGGTGATAAGTGTTGTGAGTGTGGTGAGTGTAACAAGCTGTAAAGAAACAAAGATATCAACGAATGCACATGGAAAAGAAACCCTAAGCCCCCTCCGTGTCTCCAAATCGCCCCTCTCAAATCGACTCTCTCGTCTTCGATTCAAGCAACCTTCACCTCTCCTTCTTCTTTCGTTTTCGTTTCATTCTAAAAACCTGCAACAACACATCAGAGTATCAATAGCGCAAGAAATTCTAACATGAATGATGGTTTTACCGAGATTTGGGAGCGGCGGCTGGTAGAAGTTTCGTCGGTTGGTGTTTGCGGTGACTGGGGACAACTTTCGCGAGCTGAAAAGATAAGTCTCCTTGCTCCAATTCCTTGGTTATGAAATTAGGTTTTGCGGTAGCTACGATTTCGCATGATAGGTTTTTTCATGTGTACCATCACCTTCTCGTTCCTTCTCCTTATATAGGCTTTAAATGTGTTAAAAAAATCTGATTGAGACCGTTTTGAATGCTGATTAAATTTGATTTGGGATTTCCTATTTGGGACAAATCAAATTGAAAACCTTCCCTTTTCGAAAATTGCAGTAATGGGCCATTCAATTAACACTTCAAAACTCTTATTTCTATGATTCAATAGAGATCGGATTCGATTTCTGAATAGGATATTCTATCCTCAAGGAATATTCTCTAACCGTTATTTTTCTGACTTGGCAGATACAGGTGGCGAAGGTTGTGGGTTAGGAGGCGGGTTAGAAGCCCAGAAGGAAAGTTCGTGCTTGATGCGTTTGGTGAGGCCCTCATGAAAAAACCGGTGACGGAGAGCAGCAGTCTCAAGTGTTTGCAGGGTAAACTTTTCAATCTCTGTCTCTATTCCTCTGGTTGTTTTCTTCGAACTGATGCGTATCTGAAACTCTTTTATTTCATGTGCTTTGGTAATGGTGATCGGGGGACCTGGAGTAACGTTTGATAGGCTTGAGGAAGGAGGCAAAGAAGATCCCTTGACTGAACCTAACTTAACTGTATCTGAGGTGGGAGATGCAGAAATATTAGTGCTGTTGTCAGGCGCGGGAGTTGGAGAACCAATCCATGGTCCACGAAGTGAGGCTTGGGATATCCAAGAAGTGTTATGCTCAAGAAAATTTCTCGGAGGTGGAGATTAATAAGGATGCAACGGAGTAAGTTCCTGGAAAAAATCCACAACAGAACCTCTTGCAAGAGCACTAGATTGCATAGGTAACCAATCCCTTTTCAACATTTTGTTAGCGTCATAGTGCTGCAGCATACTCACGGTTCTGTCACCATCTCGCAGGTGTTGGCTTCATTGGCACATTTCAGTCAGTACTTTAAGTCTTAATCTCTTGGCACAGGGTGGCGTGCTCTTGTATGGATTTGGATGTCTCCTTCACTTTTTTTGATACTATCACTCCCAGAATGATTTACGTAACTAGTAGCATGTCCATTGTCAACAGTAGAAGCACTTTCAGCAATGTTAGTCTTACTCCTTTCTTTTACAGCTTTCATAACCAGTCGAATTTAGCTTCATATCAAACAAAGATTGTTCCAAAGAAATTCCATTCGCATCAGCATTTCTGTACCAGTACACATATTGGTATCACTATTTATCTCTAGCTAAGCTAGTTTGCATTACAGGATTCTTGATCAAAACTCTTCAGGCCTAATACAACACTTCAATTTGGTCTTTAATGGATGCACCTTTCCTGTTGTCAAAACCATCAGGGCAAGAATCATCTCCCGGTTGTCCAACAGCTATGCGGGGTGAAAGCTCAAGTTCACCTAAAGCTCCTTGGTTCATTTCTCTATCTGCACTAGCTTCACCAGAAGATAAGACAAGTGGATTCTGTACGGTATCATCCTGAGAAGGTACAATACGTTGATCTTCTTTGAAGTCTCTATTCAATGTAATATCTAATTTGCCTGCAGCAACACTAGCACTAATATTGTTTTTAATGAGCTCGAGGACCCACAAATTCATTATCCAATAGATCATTTGTTGTTGGATCTTTAACAAGTTTCTCGCCATTTGAACTAGTGGGCTTTGGCTTGGAAACAGAAGGTGCATTATGATCCTTTTGTTTGTTTGTATCTGATAGCATACTCTTTTTTGTCTCATGTTTTGAAGATGCTAGCCTTGGTTGCTGTTGATGTATGAACTGTTGGTTGATGTATCTGTTGTGTTGACCGCTGTTGCTGATGTTGCAGGCCAGATTTGGATGGTGCATGGGTCCACAGTTGCAGAATTGAATTTAGAACCCACTTGATTTCCCAGTGTATCTAAATTTTGCCTATCTCTCCGACCCCTCAAAGTTGTTATGTTTCCAGTAGAATGCACATTTGAACAAAGATTAGCTAAAGAAGCAGTTTTTTTCAGTAGATTGACTCGCTCATTCAAACTAAATGTATTCAGCTCTGTTGTAAGTTCAATATGTTTGGGAAAATTAGCATTGTTGGGTGTTGATCGCGACTTTTTATGTCTAATACAACTAACTGCAAGTGCACAGTCTATCGCGTAGTAATAAAAGATATCGATCCCACAGGGACTCGTAATCAAACTAGTGTTCTCAGGAGTTACTATGTTTAGCTAGGTAGAATGCGTTTAAGGGAATAAGATTTGTCACTAAAAGGGAACTAAGATTTACTATTTAGATTATAATTAGTTAAATCGATACGTAGTAATTGTGTTCTTCAGGGATTTGATAAATTACTGGTGTATGAAATAGTTTTCACAGTTTATTTAAGCAGAAAATGGAGATTTGAAGACTCTCATCTCACGATGGTTATTGACGCTAATCATAATCCTAAGGGTCAAACGTATACTTTCGTACTCCGTTCGGGGTTAAAATTATTTTTTGGAAATCTCTAAGTTCTAATTCGTTTTAAAGTGCTTTCGCTGTTATTAAAACAAATGCCTAGTGTTTACTATCTGACCTTACCGCAGCTTTCGCTTGTTGGTTCGTATCTTAATTAATTTCCCACTTTCGTGGCAAAACTACTTTTAAATAAGTTCTCGCTTTCGCGACAAAGTTTATTCAGTGAATCAATTTTAAACACTCAGACCATAGATTACTTTTGTGAAAAGAAAGTTTTCAAACCAGTGGTTATCAAATCCCATTCGAATTATTACTACATATCGATTACCTATGTTTAGCTAGACATGGAATTGGGAAAAACAAAATATAAATAAGAATAATAAATAATAAATTGCATTATAATAAAACAGAAGTCGATCAAAATGAAAACCTGTAAATATGCCAATTGGCCTTTGGGCAGATCCTCCACAGATGTTGGCAGGATTCTGGTCTTTAGTGCCAATTTGATTGTATAGTACAATAGAAATTATAGAAGAGCGGAAATGGGAATAAGTAAAGGTAAAGGGAAATGAATACAAATAAAAACTAGAAAGTAATTTGCTCTGGAAATTAAATTCGGCAGCACTTCGTGGTATGAATGCAGCCCTCTTTTTGAAGTCCCCTGCTTCCCTTTTTATAGAAGTGGAATCCCAACGGTTATCTCTGAGGATGATGGACCTTGAGGCAGATAATTTAGGGAGTAGTGGTCCACTTAATGGGAATTGGAACTGCTCTTTTGACGTGTAATCTGAGTGGGGCGTTTTTGCCTGCATGACGGTCGTCACAAGGTGTGACGGTCGTCACCCGTGTGACGATCGTCATGAAGCTGTGACGGTCGTCACATCAGCAAAAACTGATTGTTGCGCTTTTCATTGTATTTTCCCTCCTTTTTCGTCCATATTTCATCTGAGATTGCTTCTTTTCTTCATGTTGCCTTGTTTAGACGTGATCGTTGAATACCTGCAAAACATCAGACAAATACACGGAAATAACCCGAAATTGGATCGAAAACGGTTAGACTTTAGTTGAATTATGCATAAAAATATCTATATGATTTCGTGTTATCAAACTCCCCTAAGCTTGAATCTTTGCTTGTCCTCAAGTAAAACATGGAAAAGTCGGCAAGCACGAGGCTGCTTCTTCGTTCGTAGAGTTTGGAAAAACCGGGATTCTTGGTAGGAACAAGACGAGTATCATGACGACACTGGACTACAAGTCTTCGGAGGTCTCCTTTTTATGCAAATCGGTCTCAGTCATGCTACTGTAGCTTGGTGTCAAGGTTCTCGCGGCAAGTTCACCCTGTTTGTTCTAGCGCAATCACATTAAGCCCGTTGTCCGTACACTTTCATGGCAAGTCGACCTGTTAGTGAATATGATCTCATTTTTGTTTTTGATCTTCTTCATCGATCATAAGTTGATGTCATTGATTTTTCAATGAGTTTTTCGTGCCGTTGGGCTAAATGCTCGGGTGAGGAGCACCTAACTTAGAAGGAAACGTATCTTATATTCTTGGGCTTTTTTAGCTCTCTTTTCATGATTTTTCATCTTTTTGGAGATCATACACTTATTTGCATCGGTCGCTCGCTTAGAAGTGTTTTTAGGATGGTGCTGACTGCTAGTATAAACTACTTGGGGTTGAGTTTGCACAGACACTTGAGACTTTGGTACACGTAGGTGGTGAAACCGACTCGCATAAACTAGAGATCTAAGGTGTCTGGACGATACTGGTTTTGTTAGAACTGTCATTTCCTCGGAGTTTTCAAAACTTGTTTTGAACTCAGATGCATTCTCGTGATGCTTTTGCTTTTGAGGAACAAATGAGAGTTTTTGTTTACGTTGAATAATGTGGGGATTGTTTGCGTGCAGTGAAAAATATAGACGAGCTTTATTTGCTAGAAATAGAAAGTGTAAAAATAGATATTACTAGAATTCAAAGTGCAGTGAAATGGAAATAAAGGAAATAAAGGAAGTTCAGAGTACAGTGGAAATAAGGCTCCGCTCCCACACTATCTCGATTAGTGTCCTCACTGATTCTTGAAGCATGCGAGAGGGAGATACAACTGAAAATGAAAATACAAAGAACTGAAATATAGTAAACAATGAAGGAAAAAATGAAAATCTAGTCACGGCCTCTGTCACGTCCGCGCTGGCGTCCTCTGGCTCTAGCAAGGGCTACTCTGTCCTCGTAGCTCATAGCTCCGGTGTGGTAGACCGTGTCCCGGAGTCCTTCGACCTGCAGGGTCAGATTCGCTAGGCTCTCGGTGATCGTAGCCTGGCCGGTGTGAAGTTGTTGCATTTGAGTGCGGTGCCAAGCTTCGAACTGGTCAGCTCGCTGGTTCTGCTGCTGCAGCATCGTGAGTATCTGTGCCTGCTGGTCTAGGGAGCGACGGAGGTCCTCTTCCGTGTAGTCTGGCACGGGATGGTGACGGCGGCGGCGAGAAGATGTACCTACTGGAGGAGGAGGCTGCGATGCCTCTGGCTGCTCGGACCTGTCCAACTCAGCTTGGATTTCATCGTCGGAATCATGAGTGGGATCCTGAGTGGGAACAGCAGCAGCAGGAGGGGCAGTGAGGTCGAACAACCAGTTGGTACGGTCCTCTGGATGATGCGGGTGCGGGACGGAAGGATGATGCTTCGGACGGTCTTGCCACGCACAACCAGATGGTATTTCCCGTCAGCTCGGGAGCGGATGAGATGGGAGGCTCTGCAGTGGTCGGTGTCAAGGAACACCGAGGGGATGGAATGGAGGTGCTGGAGGCGGTCGCCAAGGTTCAGCCCAAGTGCAATAGCCGTGACAATCCCGCCAAAGTAGAATGGCTTCGAGCCACGGTTGCAGTTGGCCTGAATGTGAGCCAGCAGAAACGGGGCAGCGTTGACGGGTTCATTGTTGAAGACGCAATGAAGAAAGAAGAGCTCCTTGGAGTTCACTTTGTGGTTGCTGTCTCTGGCGAAGACAGTGTTACTCAACGCTCTGTGAAAGTACCTGATGGTGGGGTTATGGATGTGAGTGGCGTGCAGGGAGTCCCAACCATCGGCATTGAGGCCGGTCAACTGATACCACAGCGTGAAGGCTTCGTGCTGGAACTGATCAATGATGCGGCGATGAGCGTTGTCGCCGCGAGGTAGCTGTAGGATACTGGCAATCTGGTTTTGGTGCATCTGATAGTTGACGCCAAACATCCGGAAGCAAGCGGCACCTGAATGCTGGTTGAGTTCGCCGCTGCCTGTGACGTAAGTGAACGAACTCAAGAACTCAAGAGTGAGTTGTTCGTAGGTTGGCTGGGGGTTGGTGTAGAGGTTCCAGATGCCTGCTCTTTGAAGCATCCAGGTTACACCTTCAAGGAGTCCGAGCTCCGTAAGCGATGGAAGGTGCGGGTAGTGAGTCGGCTGGAGTGACCTCTGATGAAATGCAATGTAATGTGCTCGTTGTCTTTCGCCTAACTCGCCCTCAGGGAAGGTAATGTTGCTGACATCTGGGGTTTCTGCATTCCTGGCCATTGTTAGAAGATGGAGAGGTTTATGAGGTTTTGGGGTTTTTCTGCAGAGAGGGAAAAATGACAGAACGGTGGTTTGGAGGTTGAATTTGGAGTTGAAGTTTATAGTTCAATTGGGGGGAGGACGAAAATTCGTAGTGGGGTAGGAGTTTGGATGTTTGAAAGTGATAATGGGGGGAATGGAAGGGAACACGAACCCTGTTTTATCAGATAGCAGTTCTGGACTGCGTGACGGTCGTCACCCGCGTGACGCTCGTCATGGGGCTGTGACGGTCGTCACAGCAGCAAAATCTGCAGAACGCAGAATTTTGCTCTGAGGGCGTACTCGTGGTGATTTTAAAGCTTAGTATTGATACGGTGATGTAATATAACAGCCAACAAACAACAATTAATGCGAAAACAGAATAGTTAAATAAAAACTAGAATTGAAATAACATAAATTGAAACAAGTGTATATAGTACATAATGAAAACGAACAATGCAAAAAATCCAAATGATTAAATTAAACTAAACTAGACTAGACTAAACTGAAACTACGGCTAAGAACTAATAACTAATCTTTTCGTGCTTTCAGCTCATCGAATTTCTGCGAATAGTAGTCGAGTTGGTCGCAGACTAGATCCATGAAGCCTACCAGTTCGCTGTGCATGCCTGCGATATCAGCTTTTACATTAGTCAGAGCTTTATCAACGTCGTCCAATCTGAGTAACACGACATCCATTTTGTCGGTGGTTTCCTCAGGGATAGGCTCAGGATAAGTATTGTAGTGTGGAGGAGTTGTAGGGTCTACTTCAGTTTCAGATGCAGCGTCCTCATAGTACATGTAGTCGTGTGCCTCAGAGACGTGGTCACTGTCATACATATAGTTCTGTGGTGTTGACTGTGGTGAAGGAGGTCCCATAGGCTCATCCAATTCGTAGAGCCAGTTATCCTTGTTGTGGATGCTTGTCATCAGATGATCAGGCAGTGTGAATAGCTGTACTGGTTTTTCGTTAATAAGGTACTCATACGGTCCAGGTCCCATAGTCCCTAAGATGCGCCTGTTAAAGCAAAATTGTATGTTCATGGGTCTGATGGTACCAAAACGAGTGCTGGCATTTAAATGGAATCTAAGGCCAAGCTCGTGGGCAATCATTGTTACTAGTCCTCCTATAAGAATAGGTGTCTGAGGTTCCAGCGTGAGGCGTTTGAAAGATCGCATCATGAAAGGCACTGCATTTACTGTCCGTCCCTGAGAAGCACAGAACATGATGAATAACTCTTCCTTAGACACTGCAGTAATATTTTCTTCTTTTCCAAACAAGGTGTGAGCTAGTATCTTATGGAAGTATCTAAAGGCTGGGTTATGAATGTCATCATTGTACATTTTGTCTGGTTAAGGGTGATAGTCGCCTGTGATTCTACCCCAGAAGTGATCAAGTTGCAAATCAATATCGTCATCTTCTGCACTGATAAACACATGTGGTCCGCTAGGGAATCCTAGGAGGTTAGCTAGTGACATCCGGCTATGGGTTTGGTCCATTCCAAACAATCGGAAGGTAATCAACTCTGTGCTGGATCCAAAGCCATAGTTGGGTGTGTATCTGAAAGAACTAAGGAATTCGTAGGTAAGATCCTTGTAGGTAGCGAAACGTGTTTTCAGAGCAGTGTTCTCCCAACCCAGTTGATTGAACAGGTATTGAATGCTATCTGTGATCCCTAGTTTATCCATAGTAGCCTTATCATAATACAGCGTTAAGGCGAATTCTCTTTCGGTCAGTGCTGCAAATCTTGCCTTTTGAGCGAGTCCTCTGAAGTGAACCTTTGTGAGGTCGTACTGGCCATATTCGCAGGTAAGTCGGAGAAAACAGAAGGAATGTTTTGAAGACTTTAAAAATCCTGAAAAGTTTGAAACAGGAAATTGAAGTCAGGATTTTTAGAAACGAAAAGTGGTAGAAACAAAAGACAAAAGAGAAAAAATAAAATAGGAATAAAAGTACAAAAAGGAACGAAAGTAGAAAGTAGTAGTAATTTTAGAATTTTTGTTGGATTTTTCAAAGTAGAATTTTAAAGAAAAATGAAATGCAATAACGAGGGAAATTTGGGTTGCCTCCCAGTAAGCGCTGTTTTTAACGTCTAAAGCCTGACGATAGCTTGGTGAGAAGCTATGCGGGTGTCTGAGCTGGAAGCTCAAGCAATTTATATTGCTGACTTGAGAACTGTTGTCGTTCTTATTGTAATGTTTTAGACGTTGCCCGTTTACGATAAATGGTGCATTTGTCTTATCGGTAATTTCAACAGCTCCACTCTGAAGTACTTTAGTCACTTCATAGGGTCCAGACCACCTAGATTTTAGTTTTCCTGGGAAGAGTTTTAATCATGAATTAAAGAGCAATACGATGTCTCCCACACTGAATTGTTTCCTGATTGAACGTTTATCATGCCACTTTTTAGTTCGTTCTTTGTAGATACGGGCATTTTCGTAAGCGTCTAATCGAAGTTCTTCCAACTCGTGTAAGTTCAAGATTCGCTTTTCTCCTGCCTCGGTGTAGTTGAAGTTGAGTGTCTTAATGGCCCAAAAGGCCTTATGCTCTAACTCTATAGGGAGATGGCAGGATTTACCGTAAACTAATTTATAGGGGGTAGTACCTATTGGTGTCTTGAATGCGGTCCTATAAGCCCATAAAGCTTCTTGTAGCTTCGATGACCAATCTTTTCTCGAGATAGCGACAGTCTTTTCCAAGATCTGTTTTATTTCTCTGTTCGAGACCTCTACTTGTCCGCTAGTTTGCGGATGATAGGGTGTAGCTACTCGGTGCCTGACTCCATATCTAGAGAGAAGTTTATCGAATATTCGTGATATGAAGTGAGATCCTCCGTCACTAATGACGAGTCTGGGTACACTGAATCTAGGAAAGATTGTGTTCTTGAAGAGTTTGATTACTACTCGTGCGTCGTTTGTTGGAGCGGCTATGGCTTCTATCCATTTAGACACGTAATCGACAACGACAAGTATGTAGTTATTTCCAAAAGAAGGTGGGAAAGGTCCCATGAAATCTATTCCCCAGACGTCGAAGATTTCTACCTCTAAGATTCCTTTCTGAGGCATTTCATCGCGTCGCGAGATGTTGCCAGTTCGTTGGCATCTATCGCACTTTTGCACAACGATGTGAACGTCTTTCCAGAGATTAGGCCAGAATAGTCCGGCTTGGAGAATCTTAGTGCACGTCTTGGACGTACTAGCATGACCACCATATGGTGCTGAGTGGCATTGGGAAATAATATTTTCTATTTCTTCCTCTGGGACACAGCGACGATATATGTTGTCGGCTCCTCTCTTGAAGAGTAGGGGTTCGTCCCAATAATAGTGTTTCAGATCGTGGAAGAATTTCTTCTTTTGCTGATAAGTAAGGTCTGGTGGAAGCACGCCCGCAGCGAGGTAATTAACGATATCAGCATACCAAGGTAATGTGACTTGGGCATAGACGGCTTCTACGGCTTTTTCGAATTCTGGATCTTCCGAGATTGAATTGGGTGTGTCACTTTCTAGTTTGGCTATCATACGTTCGTACGGGAAATCGTCATTTATCGGTACCGGTTCGTGTCTGATGCCTTCTATTCGGGATAAGTGATCCACAACAACGTTCTCGGTTCCTTTCTTATCTTTGATTTCTAAGTCAAACTCTTGTAATAACAGGATCCATCTCAATAGTCTTGGTTTGGCATCCTTTTTGCTTAATAGGTACCTTATGGCAGCGTGGTCTGTGTATATTATAATTTTTGCTCCTACTAAGTAAGAACAGAATTTGTCAAGCGCAAATATAACTGCTAGAAGTTCCTTTTCTGTGGTAGCGTAGTTCATTTGGGCAGGATCTAAGGTTCTACTGGCATAGTAGATAGCATGGATTTTCTTGTCCTTCCTTTGTCCTAGAACTGCGCCTACAGCGTAATCACTCGCGTCGCACATGATTTCGAACGGTAGTCGCCAATCGGGTGGTTGCATGATTGGTGCGGTGATAAGGGCTGATTTTAATGTTTCGAATGCTTTTAAACAGTCATCGTCGAAGACGAACTCAACATCTTTCATTAACAGGCCGGTCAAAGGTTTTGTGATTTTCGAGAAATCTTTTATAAATCTTCTGTAGAAACCGGCGTGTCCTAGAAAACTCCGTATTTCTCGTACGGATTTTGGAGGTTGGAGATCTTTTATAATCTCTATTTTAGCTTTGTCTACCTCAATCCCTCTATCTGATATGACATGTCCTAGAACTATTCCTTGTCGGACCATAAAATGGCATTTCTCCCAATTTAGGACGAGGTTTACTTGTACGCAACGTTCTAGTACCATTTCTAAGTTTTGTAAGCATCCTTCGAAACCTTGTCCACATACCGAGAAATCGTCCATAAACACTTCCATAATGTCGTCTATGAAATCTGCGAAGATTGCCATCATGCATCTTTGGAAGGTTGCTGGAGCGTTACAGAGTCCGAACGGCATTCGGCGGTAAGCAAAAGTACCGTAAGGACAGGTGAATGTAGTCTTTTCTTGGTCATCAGGATGGATGGGAATTTGGAAGAATCCTGAGTAACCATCTAGATAGCAGTAATATGAATGTTTGGCTAGTCTTTCCAACATTTGGTCTATGAGGGGTAGCGGGAAGTGATCTTTGCGCGTAGCCTTGTTAAGCTTCCTATAATCAATACACATCCTACTTCCACTCACGACTCTTTTTGTTATTGATTCGCCTTTTTCGTTTTTAACTACCGTGACTCCTCCTTTCTTTGGTATGACATGAACTGGGCTAACTCATTCACTATCGGAGATCGGATAGATGATTCCTGCATCTAGCAATTTCTTTACTTCATCTCTGACTACCGTGCTCAGGATGGGGTTCAGTCTTCTCTGATGCTCTCGAGAGGTTTTAGAGTCTTCCTCTATTGTAATTCGATGCATACAGATTGAAGGGCTTATACCTTTTAGATCGCTTATGTTATAGCCTAACGCGGTGGGGTACTTCTTTAAGACTTCTAATAACTTTTCGGTTTCTGGTTGTCCTAAGTCGGCGTTGACTATCACTGGTCTTTTTAGTTCATCGTCTAGAAATTCATATCTGAGGTTTTTGGGTAGTGTTTTAAGTTCTAAAGATGGGTTCTTCGGACCTGGCATATGGTTTGGGGTCAGTGTTAAGCTTTCGCTTAGGATGTCGTCTTTATACGGTTTACGCCAATTGTCGTCTTCAGAAATGTCGGGTATTTGAATCTTTATTATTTCTGAATACGTGGTCTCTTCATTTTCAAGTTCTCTTATGCATTCGTCAATTTCATCTACTAAATAGCAGGTATCGTCTATTGCTGGTGCTTGTAAGAACTTGGTGAGAATGAACTCTATCTTTTCTTCTCCTACTTCGAATGTTAGCCTTCCTTTCTTCACGTCTATAATCGCTCCGGCTGTAGCTAGGAATGGTCTTCCTAGGATAATTGGGGTTACAGTATCTTCCTTGATGTCCATGATTATGAAGTCGGTTGGAATGTAAAATTGTCCTATGCGTACTGGAACGTTTTCCAGTATTCCGACTGGGTATTTTACTGATCTGTCAGCTAATTGTACGGACATTTTGGTTGGTCTGAGGTCTCCCATATTCAGCTTTTTGCATATAGATAAGGGCATAACACTGATACTGGCTCCTAAATCGCATAGTGCTTTGTCTATTACGAACTTTCCTATGACGCAGGGTATGGACAAACTACCTGGGTCTTTTAATTTAGGAGGCATGCGGTTCTGAATAATAGCGCTACACTCTGCAGTAAGTGTAACTGTTTCGTTATCCTTGATCTTTCTCTTATTCGACAGAATCTCTTTGAGAAATTTAGCGTATGACGGCATTTGAGTTATCGCTTCTGTAAAAGGAATAGTAATATTCAGCTGTTTAAGGAGCTCTACAAATTTCTTAAACTGTCCTGAAGTTTTAGAGTTTATTAGTCTTTGCGGATAAGGAATAGGTGGTTTATATGGCGCTGGAGGTGCTTGAGTTTTTTCACTTGCGGTATCCTCCTTCTCGTTGTCCTCCTTCTTCTCTAACTCAGATTCCTTTTCTGCTTGTTCAGTTGGTTTTTGTTGGATGGCTGAGTTTTCGGTCCTCGGATCGATCGGTTCGTCCAATTCTTTTCCACTTCTTAGTATCACAGCATTTGCTTGGCCTTTGGGATTCTGTTCGGGTTGTCCAGGAAATGTGCCTGCAGGTGCGGCAGCAGATGCTTGTTGTTGAGCCACTTGTGATATCTGAGTTTCTAACATTTTGTTGTGGGTGGCTAAAGCGTCTACTTTTCCTGTCAACTGTTTAATTTGCTCGCTAGTGTGTATGTTTTGATTTAGGAACTCTTTGTTCGTTTGAGCTTGAGCAGCTATGAACTTTTCCATCATCAATTCGAGGTTAGATTTCCTAGGTGCATTCTGAGCAGCTGGTTTCTGATATCCTTGCGGAGCAGTAGGCATTTGCAATGCATTTTCGCTTTTGTAAGAAAAGTTTGGATGATTTCGCCAACCTGGGTTGTAGGTATTTGCGTAGGGATTTCCTTGAGCATAATTTACCTGGTCTGGCGGGATTCCGGCTAGCAATGGGCATTCGGGTGCATTATGAGTGGTGCTTCCGCATAACTCGCAATTTGGAGTTACTGCAGCGACAGTTGCAGTGGGGTTAACGGTCAGACTATCGATTTTCTGTGCTAGAGCATCTACTTTAGCATTGAACTTTTCAAGGCTGCTGATTTCGTACATCCCACCTTTCGCTGTGGTTTTCTCAGTTGGAGTGCGTTCACCTCCCCATTGACAATGGTTTTGTGACATGTTTTCTATTAATTGATAGGCTTCATCGTATGGCTTATCCATAAGTGCACCGCCCGCGGCATCGTCTATTATCAATCTAGTATTGTATAGAAGCCCATTATAGAAGGTATGGATTGTCACCCAGTCTTCTAGACCGTGGTGAGGACATGTTCTCATCATATCTTTGAATCGTTCCCATGCTTCGTAGAGAGATTCAGTATCTTTCTGTCGAAATTCATTGATTTGAGCTCTAAGCATAACAGTTTTGCTTGGTGGAAAATATCTCGCTAAGAAGACGTTCTTCAATTGCTCCCACGTTGTAACAGAGTTGGATGGTAACGATTGTAACCATGTCCACGCTCTGTCTCTAAGAGAGAATGGGAAAAGACGAAGTCTTATCGCGTCTGGAGTTACTCCATTTGCTTTCATTGTGTCTGCGTATTGTACAAACTTCGTTAGATGTTCGTTCGGATCCTCAGTTGCGTTTCCTGAGAATTGGTTTTGTTGTACAGCCGACATCAATGATGGTTTCAGCTCAAAATCATTTCGGGTAATAGTTGGGGCAGCAATGCTACTTCTAGGCTCCATCTGAGATGGTGTAGCGTATGCCTTCAGCGGTTTGTTCGAAGGTCCTTCAGCCATCTCTGGTTCTTCTTCTTCTGATTTGGGAATGGGAGTGAGAGGTTCGGGAGTGTTATGTTTGAGTTGTTTGAGTTGGTACTCAATGGTTCTACTTCTTAAATGTAAGAAGCGTTCTAGTTCTGCGACTGAAGGTTTTACGATATCGCTTTGCGGGCGATTTCTTGGCATACAATCGACAACACTAGTAAAGGAAAAATGAAAATTGTTTACCTAGTCTATACGGCGTAACAGAAGGTTACACTATTGACTAAACGGGTCCCCGGCAACGGCGCCAAAAACTTGATCCCGACTTTCTATGTCTAATACAACTAACTGCAAGTGCACAGTCTATCGCGTAGTAATAAAAGATATCGATCCCACAGGGACTCGTAATCAAACTAGTGTTCTCGGGAGTTACTATGTTTAGCTAGGTAGAATGTGTTTAAGGGAATAAGATTTGTCACTAAAAGGGAACTAAGATTTACTATTTAGATTATAATTAGTTAAATCGATACGTAGTAATTGTGTTCTTCAGGGATTTGATAAATTACTGGTGTATGAAATAGTTTTCACAGTTTATTTAAGCAGAAAATGGAGATTTGAAGACTCTCGTCTCACGATGGTTATTGACGCTAATCATAATCCTAAGGGCCAAACGTATACTTTCGTACTCCGTTCGGGGTTAAAATTATTTTTTGGAAATCTCTAAGTTCTAATTCGTTTTAAAGTGCTTTCGCTGTTATTAAAACAAATGCCTAGTGTTTACTATCTGACCTTACCGCAGCTTTCGCTTGTTGGTTCGTATCTTAATTAATTTCCCACTTTCGTGGCAAAACTACTTTTAAATAAGTTCTCGCTTTCGCGACAAAGTTTATTCAGTGAATCAATTTTAAACACTCAGCCCATAGATTACTTTTGTGAAAAGAAAGTTTTCAAACCAGTGGTTATCAAATCCCATTCGAATTATTACTACATATCGATTACCTAAGTTTAGCTAGACATGGAATTGGGAAAAACAAAATATAAATAAGAATAATAAATAATAAATTGCATTATAATAAAACAGAAGTCGATCAAAATGAAAACCTGTAAATATGCCAATTGGCCTTTGGGCAGATCCTCCACAGATGTTGGCAGGATTCTGGTCTTTAGTGCCAATTTGATCGTACAGTACAATAGAAATTATAGAAGAGCGGAAATGGGAATAAGTAAAGGTAAAGGGAAATGAATACAAATAAAAACTGGAAAGTAATTTGCTCTGGAAATTAAATTCGGCAGCACTTCGTGGTATGAATGCAGCCCTCTTTTTGAAGTCCCCTGCTTCCCTTTTTATAGAAGTGGAATCCCAACGGTTATCTCTGAGGATGATGGACCTTGAGGCAGATAATTTAGGGAGTAGTGGTCCACTTAATGGGAATTGGAACTGCTCTTTTGACGTGTAATCTGAGTGGGGCGTTTTTGCCTGCATGACGGTCGTCACAAGGTGTGACGGTCGTCACCCGTGTGACGGTCGTCATGAAGCTGTGACGGTCGTCACATCAGCAAAAACTGATTGTTGCGCTTTTCATTGTATTTTCACTCCTTTTTCGTCCATATTTCATCTGATATTGCTTCTTTTTTTCATGTTGCCTTGTTTAGACGTGATCGTTGAATACCTGCAAAACATCAGACAAATACACGGAAATAACCCGAAATCGGATCGAAAACGGTTAGACTTTAGTTGAATTATGCATAAAAATATCTATATGATTTCATGTTATCAGGTGTGTACAAAAACGGTACGAAGACGGGCTGAAGTGAACGAAGCCTAAGCCATGAATAACCCGTGAAGCAAGTACCGCAGGCCACGGTGTGTGTCTCAATCAATCATCGGTTGCCGGTGTCGTAGGACACATGAAATAGCGTTGGGGCAGAGCACCTTATAACTTTTGCATCTTATGAATCTTAGTCACTTTATCTTGAACTTGATAGATGTATGAAAAAAAATATATCCTTTTGTAGAAACACTATTGATCGATGATGTATTTGTATTTTGAAATTAGCTTACTCCAAATAACCTTCTTATTGTAAATTTAAAGTTCATGACCTTGGAATCTCTTGAGTTTGGATCTTGATTCAAAATATATGTAAATCCCCTTAATTCTATAACTTAGGTACACCATGTTTCTCATGCCTTGAACCTTGAAATTCCATGGTTGATCCTTTAAATTGGGCTTTTAACAACTTTCCACATTAATCCTGAGTCTTGTACGACAATTAGACTTTTGTATCCATATTTGCGAAGTTTGACGCTTGGCGTCAACATGAACTTTTGAAAAGAACATGGGTCTTAAATACCTAACTTGGTGAACTTTCAAGATGAAACCTCTTGTCATGAATATTTGTGAATATTTCAAATTGAAACATGAATTGATTTTGGATTCTCTTTTCTTCTTGAACACAATGGATAAATCTTGAATTCTATTTCATAGATTTCTAGTATGGAACTCAACGGTTGTTTTTGAACAAAGGTAGACAACCCTTGACAACAAGATGGCATAGACCCCAATCCTTTAATAATAGGCCCCTATGCGTATCACTTTGTGGTTCCCTGAACTTCCAGCAGTAGCCTATCTTTCACACAATAAACAAATAAGTTGGTTAGAACGGTTAACTATACATGATGATTGACTATGAGAATGAACGTTATCTCCACTCGATGTTACTGCGTCTGCACAAAAATTGGTTAGTCACATGAATATTAAATATTAAAATATAGTCAAATAACATCATGAGAATGCAAGAAGAGGTGGGATCTTGTGGTCAGAAATTGGGGTGCGACAGATGCCCCTATTTAAGTTACTTCTATCCGGAGATATGGAGATTGAAATCTCTGTCTCGACGAGATATGAGGGACTTAAATACAAACATTGCGCGAATTTTTGGCCCTAAGAATCCATCGAATGCAAATGATACGTAATGATATGAAAATGCCAGACAAACAGTCCTGTGAGGGAAAGATGTCACAGGGGAAAGAAAAACTAGACACAAAACGCGAGGAACAGAAAGGCAGCAGACTCAACGAAGCGGGACTCCACGGGGACAGGAAGCAAACACCAATGGGGAATCTCCAAACGTGTAAAAGTGTAGCACATATACCAAGAATATGGTGATTTAAACATCAGGCAGGAAACTTGTAATCGAATGGTAGCTTATGACCATAGCAACTTTTCTGGATAATTTAGTTTTGTTTTTCTTCCTTTTTTCTTCTTCTTTTTTTATTTATTATTTTTGAAATCCAACTGGAAATAGTAAAATGTGTAGACCTTCCCATGCCTCGTGATTTGGAAACCACGAATGCGTCTTGGCTTCTGAAAGTTCACCTCCCCACGCCTCGTGATTTGGAATCCACGAACGGGTCTTGGCTTCTAAAAATCACCTCCCCACGCCTCATGGTCAGGGTACCATTTACGGGTCTTAGTTCTGAAAATCACCTCCCCACGCCTCATGGTCAGGGTACCATGAACGGGTCTCAGTTCTGAAAATCACCTCCCCACACCTCATGGTCAGGGTACCATGAACGGGTCTCAGCTCTAAAAATCACCTCCCCACACCTCGTGATTTGGAATCCACGAACGGGTCTCAGTTCTGAAAATCACCTCCCCATGCCTCATGGTCAGGGTACCATGAACGGGTCTCAGTTCTGAAAATCACCTCCCCACGCCTCATGGTAAGGGTACCATGAACGGGTCTCAGTTCTGAAAATCACCTCCCCGCACCTCATGGTCAGGGTACCATGAACGGGTCTCAGCTCTGAAAATCACCTCCCCATGCCTCGTGATTTGGAATCCACGAACGGGTCTCAGTTCTAAAAATCACCTCCCCACGCCTCATGGTCAGGGTACCATGAACGGGTCTCGACTGTAGATTGTAGATGTCGTTGTAGATGTAACTGTCAATGTAGATGTAGAACTTCTTGGCTGTGAGCCATAATGTGTTGTAACTTGTAAAATTTCTTGGCTGTGAGCCATAATGTGTTGTAAATTGTAGAACTTTGTAGATGTAGCTTGTAATGTATTGGAGGTTGCAAAACTTCACCGGGGATCTTCAGGAGAGATGCGAGTCGGTTGAATTGTAAAGTATGTCTTCTCGAATAAAGGGAGACTAATGTGATGAACTTCTACGACTCCTCTGGGGAGATGCCGCTTGATGAAATAAATTTGTGTGATGAACTCACTGGGGAATATATTCCTGGGGGGTCCCTTTGTTGTAGTTGTAGAAGTGTATATCGTTGTAGGCTCTCAACTAAAGAGAAATATTTGTGGTGGGAATTCTCAAATAAAGAGAAGTGTCTTGTAATGTCTTTGGCGGACTTATTTGATGGATTTGCAAAGCGATGCCGTTTGACGAATTGATGATGTTGAAGAACTCACTGGGGATGGACAAATTGTCCTGAAGAGACTGTCGTTTGTCGTTTTGAATAAGATCCTAGTCAAAACGAGTTGCTCAAATAAAGAGATGTTTGCAGTCCAAATGTAGGTGGTTGAGAAAAACCTGTGACATTGTTGGAGTAATATCTGTCTTCGTAGAGATTCTTCGAAAATATTCTTCCTGGGGAATAAAGTGAAAAATAAATGCACACTTAGTCCATGTTCAAACATCAGAGATTATCTGCACTATGATTGCCGAGGATTCAGCTCGGGAAGTAGCCGAAGAGAAAACTATCAATTAAGACTCGACCATTGAGGTATGAACTCAAATGGAATGTACTGGAATAACCATCTTCCACGAGGGTCGAACTTCATGGGGAAAGTAGAAATATTATGCTTTTTCTGCCTAAAGTTGACAACTCTACTTGGAGGGAGAAGACAAACCCAGTCACTTGGGGATGACCACGACCAAGATGACAGAAGAAAATAAACATAAAGAAAACAAAAATGAACATGCCATGCTATCTACTTATATGCTATGTGTATGCTGACGGACCGGGAGAGACGAAAATAACGTCTCAAACAGAGGGGTACCCAAGCCAAATCTCCATAGACCTCGTACCGCTTTGCAAGGAAATCTTGAACGTAAACAACCTCGTCTCTGGATAAAATAAATATCCTCTGCTTGCAGAGACATATATAATCGACGTTCTTCCATGGATGAAATAAACGTCCATGGTCATCCCTTTGTTATTCATATACCGAGTAAAACACGAAGTAGCGAAAAAGTTTAAATCAATTTGGATTTTGCTATCGAGAAAAAGATTTTGATAAATGAGAAACTTTATTGAATGGTGGTCAGCAGAAAGGCGTGACCCCAATATTACAGTGTTGGAAAATAATAGAGATTACATCAAGGGAATAATAACTTGTTATCCCTAAGTTAATGAGAACTTCCTCCGAGCTCTAAACGAAATATTTCATGACGGCGTCTGTGTTCACAGGGCGAGTGGTTTCTTCTCCGTCCATTGTTGCTAACATCAAAGCACCTCCTGACAAGACCTTTCTTACCACGTACGGTCCATCATAGTTCGGGGCCCATTTTCCTCTGACGTCGGTGAGGAAAGACTGAATCTTCTTGAGCACGAGGTCGCCTTCTTTGAATGCACGGGGTCAAACTTTCTTGTCAAATGCCTTCTTCATCTTCTGCTGATACAACTGCCCATGGCATAGCGCAGCCATCCTCTTTTCTTCGATTAAGTTCAACTGATCATACCTGTTCTGGCACCATTCAGCTTCTGATAACTTTGCATCCATCAAAATCCTCATAGAAGGAATCTCAACCTCTATCGGGAGCATTGCTTCCATACCGTAGACGAGTGAAAATGGAGTTGCCCCAGTCGATGTGCGTACCATCGTACGATACCCATGCAAGGAAAACGGGAGCATCTCATGCCAGTCTTTATAAGTAACGACCATCTTCTGAATGATCTTCTTGAAATTCTTGTTGGCGGCTTCGACAACCCCATTCATCTTTGGTCTGTAAGGAGAAGAGTTGTGATGCTCTATCTTGAATTCTTCGCATAGTTCTTTCATCATTCTGTTATTTAAATTGGATCCATTATCCGTAATAATCCTGCTTGGCACACCATATCGGCAGATAAGCTGATTTTTGATAAATTTGACAACCATATGTCGAGTTACATTAGTGTAGGAAGCCGCCTCGACCCACTTGGTGAAATAATCAATGGCTACCAAGATGAATCGGTGTCCATTAGATGCTTTCGGCTCTATCATTCCAATCATGTCAATTCCCCACATAGAGAACAACCACGGAGAGGAGATAACATTCAACAAAGTCGGAGGCACATGGATTTTATCTGCGTAAATCTGACACTTGTGACATTTTCTAGCAAACTTGTAACAATCTGATTCCATCATGATCTAATAATAACCAGCTCTTAAAAGTTTCTTAGCCATAGCATGTCCATTGGCGTGGGTGCCAAAGGATCCTTCGTGAATTTCCGACATCAACATATCTGCTTCTTTTTGTCAACACATCTCAGCAAGACCATGTCGAAATTTCGCTTGTATAACACATTGTTACTTAAAAGAAAACTCCCAGCCAATCTTCTCAACGTTTTCTTATCCTTGTTGGATGCTCCCAAAGGATGTTGTTGAGTTCTAAGAAAAACTTCAATGTCATGGTACCAGGGCTTGCCATCTTCGACTTCTTCAACGGCAAAAATATAGGCGGGTCGGTCAAGACGTTTTACTTCAATCCGAGGACACTCATTCCAGAAGTTCACCATAATCATTGAGGCCAAAGTTGCCAACGCATCTGCCATCCTGTTCTCATCACGAGGAATATGATGAAATTCGACTCTATCAAAGAATGGTAATAGTCTTCTAGCATAATCTCTGTATGGGACCAAATTATCATGTCGAGTTATCCACTATCCAGTGATTTGATTGATTACCACTACAGAATCACCAAATACATCCAAATTCTTAATTCTCAAATCGATTGCTTCCTCAAGACCCATAATGCATGCTTCATACTCAACCTTATTATTAGTACACTGGAATGTTAATCTGGAAGTAAATGGGAAGTGGGTCCCTTGAGGAGTCACAATAACATCACCTATCCGTTTTCCGTGAGCGTTGACGGCTCCATCAAAAACTAAACCCCATTGAGAACCTGGTTCTGGCCCTTCACCATGCACGGGTTCCTTACAATCCTTCATCTTTAAAAACATAACATCTTCATCGGGAAAGTCATCGTTTGAGGGTTGGTAATCAAAAATAGGCTGGTGAGCCAAATGATCAGCCAAAACACTTCCTCTGACAGTTTTCTGAGTATGGTACTAGATATCATATTCGGATAACAACATCTGCCATCTAGCAATTCTCCCAGTTAAAGTGGGCTTCTCAAAAATATATTTGATAGGATCCACCTTTGAAACTAACCAAGTAGTGTGATTCAACATATACTGGCGCAAACGTTTGGCGGCCCACGCCAAAGTACAACAAGTCTTCTCTAACATAGTGTACCTTGTTTAACAGTCAGTAAATTTCTTGCTCAAGTAATAAGTGACGTTGTCTTGCTTTCCTGTTTCATCTCGCTGACCGAGTACACAACCCATCAAATCTTCTAAAACAGTCAAATACATAATCAAAGGCCGTCCTTCAACCGGCGGTATCAGGATAGGTGGTTCAAGAAAATACTCTTTGATACTATCAAAAGCCTTTTGACAATCTTCAATCCAAACATACCATTGTTCTTTCTTCAGGAGCTTGAAAATAGGCTTACATGTAGCAGTCATATTGGATATAAACCTGGAGATATAGTTCAAATGTCCTAAGAACCCTCTGACTTGCTTCTCGGTGGTGGGAGCTGGCATTTCTCGGATAGCTTTCACTTTGTCGGGGTCCACTTCAATCCCTCTTTGACTGACAATAAAACCCAATAGTTTCCCTGATCGTACTCCAAATGTGAATTTGTTGGGGTTTAGACGAAGCTTGTATTCCCTCAAACGACCAAACAGCTTAGACAAATGTTTGACATGATCATCCTCAGTTTTTGACTTAGCTATCATATCATCCACATAAACCTCGATCTCCTTGTGCATCATATCATGGAACAAAGTAGTCATGGCCCTCTGATATGTTGCCCCTGCATTCTTTAATCCAAACGGCATAACTCTGTAACAAAAGGTGCCCCAGGGTGTGATGAATGACGTCTTCTCTCTGTCCTCGGGAGCCATTCTAATCTGATTGTAACCTGAAAAACTGTCCATAAAGGAGAAAACCTCATATCTTGTGGTACTGTCAACCAAAATATCAATGTGAGGTCATGGGAAATCGTCTTTCAGACTGGCTTTATTCAAATCACTGTAGTCTACACACATGCGAACCTTACCATCCTTCTTCGGGACAGGCACAATATTAGCCAGCCAAAGCGGATACTCGGCAGTGACAAGGAAACCTGCATCAATCTGCTTCTGTACTTCTTCCTTAATCTTTAGAGCCATGTTGGGTCGAGTTCTTTTGAGCTTCTGTTTTACCGGTGGGCACTCTGGCTTCAAAGGTAGATGATGTTCAACTATAGCAGTGTCCAATCCAGGCATATCTTGATATGACCAAGCGAACACATCAACAAACTCTCCAAGCAAATCAATCAACTATTTCTTCACATCGGGTTTGAGCAGAGCTCCAATTTTCACTTCTCTACGGATTTCTTCTGATCCCAAATTGATTACTTCCACTGGCTCCTGATGAGGTTGGATAGCTTTCTCTTCTTTCTCGAGCAGTCTGGAAATCTCTTCTGGGATATCATCTTCTTCGTCCTCAGCTTCGTACACAGGAAACTCGAAATTCGGAGAAGGCGGTGGACCATTATTCCCAGGATGTAATTTATGTAGCAATCTGCGCAAGTGATGTGATTTTTTAATAAGTTTTCGTAAAGTGAAAAGTGTGTGTACGTGAGATGCTACTTATCATTTCCCAACGTCGTAAATAAATATAAAACACAAATGAAAATGAAAGTAATTTATTGATGATAGCAAAACCAAAAAGACACGCCCAATAAAGTCACCTTTGCCTTGGGCAGAGCAAAGGGAATTATTAAAAGTAAGCCCTAATCAATGCAGTTTCGCCTTGGGCAGAGCGTAAATTTTAAAAACAAATGCTTTACTTAGATATATGAACGACAACAGGGGCTTCAACCGCACTCCAGTTCTTAACTAAAACGCCTGGGGTCACAAAGTCTGGAATGTCCCCATCTGAATCTTCCTCGGTGACAGCATAAACTCCAAAGGTATAGTCAAATTCATCTGAAACATAGCCTGGATCTTCCATATAGGGCTCATAGTCTTCGTAAGGAATGGAGGATCTTGCAGAACCATCTGATATGTAGCCTTCTAGCTCATCCTTTGACACAACATTAACCTGAGGATGATGGACGACTCCTCCACTACGGAACACTTTATTAATCAGCAGAAACCCTTGACTCTTGGTAGTTTGTTGAGCAGCACTGCTGGTGAAACCAAGACCTTCCTTATTTCTGTTTTCTGGCAAAGACAACACCTTCCCCCACATTGTCTGATGACCACTTTTCACTACTCACTGCACGTTTTTAAATGATGACATAGATGCCTGAGATTTCCGGACACCCTCGCCCACAATAGACAAAGCTTGAAATTGTGTGCCAACCTCTTCCTCAGCTTCGACATACGAGAATGATGACAAGTGACTCACCACCAAGGCTCTTTCTCCACAAACTGTAACCGTTTTCCCTTCAAAAACATATTTCAACTTCTGATGAAGAGTGGAAGTAACTGCTCCAGCTTCATGTATCCATGGTCTCCCTAGCAAGCAGCTATAGGCGGCACAAATGACCATGACTTGAAACGTGATCATAAAGGTCTGTAATCCAATAGTCATCGGCAAATCCACCTCACCAATTACCGTTTTCCTGGACCCATCGAAATCTTTGACGATAACATGACTTGGCCTCATCGGCGGTCCCTGATAGGATAGTTTAGATAGAGTAGTTCTAGGCATCACATTCAGAGAAGATCCAGTATCAACTAATACACTGGACAAAGAATCATTTCCGTAGTTCACAGAAATATGTAAAGCCATGTTATGTTTCTTCCCTTCCTCCGGGAGATCGTCCTCATTAAAACCCAAGTTGTCATATGAAGTAATACTACCAATGATATTGTCAAACTGCTCCATGGTCACATCTTGTTCAACATACGCCTGCTCTAATATTTTCTAGAGTACTTCCCTATGAGCTTCGGAACTCATCAGCAGTTGTAACACATAAATCTTTGACGGGGTTTGCAGGAGTTGATCTACAACCTTATACTCACTCCTCTTGATCACTTTTAGACATTCATATGAATTGGACAAATTGGATCCACCAGGTTGCCCCACAATTGGATCCTTTGAGCCTGGTTGTTCCAATGAGACCTCTTTTTCTTTCGGTGGTACAGTCGGGTAGACTCGACCACTCCTTGTTACTCTGCTAACATCTGCAATGTTGACTACTGAAGGTATAGTGGGAAAAGGCACTTCCTCCCCGTTCTCCAACATTGTAGCGTTATATCTATAGGGGATAGCTTTGCTGGAAGTATAAGGGACAGGTCCAGGCACATTGATCACCAGCGGGGTAACAGCCGGTTTTCTGCTACTATACACGATTTCGATACGCTCCACTTCTTTAAAGTGAGGCACTATAGCACAAACCTCTTCGGCCCTTTTAACGGAAACTTTATGATCATCATTTGCCAAGCAGTCTTGAATCATGTTAATAGAGGGTGAACCATGCGGGGGTAACAGATTAACTTGCACATTAGGGTCGGAATCTTTGAAGGACAAAATTCCGCACTTAATGAGCCTCTGAACATCTGCTTTCAGACCAAAACAACTCTTAATGTCATGCCCTTGAGCACCTTGATGGTAAGGGAAAAACTTGTCAGCTCTATAAGAAGGAGGAAGATTTGCGGGAACCATAGGTGGAGCTTTCGTCTGAATATGGCATTTCTGAACCAAAGCTGGAAATAAATCAGCATATTTCATAGGAATAGGCTCAAAGTTTATCCTTCTATACGCACGACCCTAATTGTTGAATGGCCGATTCTGCTGAGGATACTGCGGATTTTGCTGAGGCTGTGACTGTTGAGCATTTGTAGATTGAGATGGCTGACTCGGTTGCGGAGACTGTTGAGGTTGATAAGCGGGAGCATTAAACACTGGCGATACTGCCGCAACTTGGTATGATGGTGAGTACCTCCTTCTAAGCCTTCCTTCCTGCACGGGGTTCACCCCCTGTTCCTTTTTCTTCATAAAACCACTCCCATATTTCTTAACATTGCTAGGAGCACTCTCTTCCTTAGCCAATCTTCCTTCACGGACACCTTCTTCCAAGCACATTCCCATGTTAACCATTTCAGTAAAGTCACTGGGTGCACTGGCTACCATCTTCTCATAAAAGAAAGGACCAAGGGTCTTCAGAAAAATCTTGGTCATCTCCTTTTCTTCTAATGGCGGTATGACTTGTGCGGCCAACTCGCGCCAGCGTTGAGCATATTCCTTGAAACTCTCCTTATCCTTTTGCGTCATAGCCCTCAAATGATCACGGTCTGGAGCCATGTCCATATTATACTCATACTGCTTGACAAAGGCTCCCCCTAGATCATTGAAAGTTCGAATCTTCGCACTATCCATCCCCATGTACCACTTGAGTGCAACACCTGTCAAACTGTCTTGGAAATAGTGAATGAGCAGTTGGTCATTGTCAGTTTAGGCAGACATCTTCCTGGCATACATAATAAGATGACTCTGAGGGCAAGTATTCCCCTTGTACTTTTCAAAATCAGGGACCTTGAATTTCGGTGGGACCTTAACATTTGGAACCATGCACAGCTCAGAAGCGCTCTTTCCAAACAAATCCTTTCCACGAAGGACTTTCAACTCCTTTTGCATTTCAGAAAATTGGTCTTGAAATCCGTTCATCCTCTCTTCCAAACCCACAGTTTCAGCCGGAGACCCTTGTAAAATTGGCTCATCCAAAATATACGGAACAACGTTCACATGTGGAGATGCAGTAGTCATCACAGCAGAAACTACAGGAGTAGCTTGAACAGTGGTCACAGCAGGGATCTCGGATACAGACAGGCGGTAACCGGTTGAAAAGAAATTGGGAGACAGTCCCCACAGGAAACCTTGAGGCATACTGTAGGACATTTCAGCAACAAAAGACACCACTGGGATCGGTGTGGGCGTCACTTCAGAGATCACGGTCCTCGGAACCTCTTGGTTGTTGATCGAGGCTTGATTGGAGAAAGCTTCCACTAGACCATTCAACCTCTCCAAACTTTCGTTCAGAACTGCAACTTCATCACGGAGCACTCTGTTATCTTGCTCTAGTTGATCCATCTTTTGGCGTTGACTAGCTCGAGTGTTGTATCGGTGATTCAGCTTGTCTGCGGAGATGAAGCAAGAGTGAGACCCTGGAATGCAAACGATGCTATGCTTATGCCAAATGCAAATGAGTATGAAATTTCAAGAAACTCAAATTTTTTTCTGGTATTGTAACATTGGAAAAACTTATTTTATTTGATATTCAAAGCATTACAAAAGCAAAGTACTCTTTTAAGAGTTTATTACATTGAACCAAAAGTAATAAAGAAACTCGGAGATCTACTCCTTACGCTCCTTCTGCGTGCGAAATTCCCCTTCTACCTGATTGACGCGTTCTTGTAACTCGACCTTCTCTCTGATGAGTCGATCTACACATTCCTTCCAAGCCACAGTATCTGGGGGCAGATCATCACTGGTTACAGCCCTTGAAGAGGTGTGGGAGGAAAATAAATCCTCTCGCGCCTTCCTTTTCCTTGCAAGTTCTACTTCTGGAAGCCTCTGGGATTTCTCTTTCTCTACCTTGAGTGTGAAAAACTTGTTCCTCCCAGCGGTTTTAAGTTTCCGAGCCTCATCCAAGGCAGCCTTCAACTGATCTACTTCGCTCACATCAAACCAATCAGGATCATGAAAAGCCAATACCATGGGTTCATGAAAAGGGAAAGGCATCTTAAGGTCGAGAGCTCTTTCTCGTACCCAATGTAGATATTCTTCAGAGACAGCACAGTTGGGGTATCCTAAAGCGGTCTTTCCTTCCTTATTGACGTATCTCCATATGTAAATTATGACGGTCTTCAGGTCTGGATCTTCTCCTTCCTTGAGAAAGATCCCTTCTAACAGAGCTTGGTCAGGTATTTCGACCATAGGATGCCCAAATTGGAGGCGAGCCAAAGCAGGATTGTAACTTATGCATCCTTCTCTCCCAATAAGCGGTATGTTAGTAAATCCTCTGATGCTAGGAATCATACATATACCTCCATAGGTAGGGTCGTACCACACAATGTCCGAGTGAGTAAGGGCCATAACTATCTCGGACTAATGAGGTGTTTCTACCTCATCCCAAATAGACGGATGCCGAGTTAGGCGAGCGATGAACCATGAATACAGCAGAGCGGTGCAACAAACAATATGTCCTCCTCCTTCAGCATTCTTCGAGTGGATTGAATAATATGTGTAAGCTAGCAAGGTGGGAACGGGATTCTTGAGTATGAACAGTTTAATTGCATCCATATCAACAAAATCATCAACCTTTGGGAACCAGAAGATCCCATAAACCAACAAAGCAAAGGTAGCTTCCACGATAAGGACCTCCTTCCTTTCAGCATGGTAACAGACTTTTTCGATCAAGAAATCAGCTGGGAATCCAAGGACTCCTTCCTTGGTGGTCAAGTGCGCTTGAACATCTGCTAGGCTGAGATGAGTAGCGTTTGCAATTTCTTGGTGACTGGGTGCGTCTTCCTGGCCGGTGAATATGGGACGGACCGTCACAGACATCCTCAAGAAATCAGAATACTCTTTCAGAGTCGGCATCAGTTGATAACGCGAAATCATATATATATATATATATATATATATATATATATATATATATATATATATATATATATATATATATATATATATATATATATATATATATATATATATATATATATATATATATATATATATATATATATATATATATATATATATATATATATATATATATATATATATAATGATGTACTTTCCTACTAATCGGCGATCGTTTTCACTCCGAATTCGGATATTTCCACACTATTTGCCCAGTATTTTGCAGGTCTTCAAAGTCCATGCTCAAATGGAGCAAGATAAAGAAAAGAAGCATTTACAGGTGAAAACCAAGTGAAAATCAGGCCAAAAAACAGCAAAAACGAGTTCTGCTGATGTGACGACCGTCACAAGGGTGTAACGACCGTCACGCGTGTGACGACCGTCACAGGTCCATGACGACCGTCATGCAGTTAAAATACAGTTTTCTGCACATGCTGTCAAATTATGAAAGTGCCAAAGAGAAGTGGTACCACTAACTCCTATATTCTCTGATATCACTCCCACTTCCCGAAGAAATAAACCGTGGAATATCCCATCTATAAAAGGGGGTAGCTGGTACCAGAAAAGGGGGGCCGCATTGAAGAAACGAAGTGCTGCCAATTTACTTTCAGAGCAATTATTCAAATTCCCATTTTCTTATCGTTGTTTTATTTCCTGTTTCTTTCTTTCCTTGCAATTCTTGTTTTACTTCCCATTTCTATTCTGTACGAGTAATTGGCATAAAGACAAAATCCTGCCGCCATTTTGGAGGATTTCCCAAAAGCTAAATCGAATTATTTACAGGTTTCTATTCTAATCGTAATTGAATTGTTATTTCCTATTGTAATGAATATTATTATTTTCTGCCATTATTTACGTTCTATTTATTTATATTCCATGTCTGGCTAAATCTTAAGTAATCGGTATGTAATAAATAATCTGATGGGATTCAATAATTAACCGATGTATATCTACCTTTTCAAAAACTTATTTATGGCTTCAGTTTTTAAATTTGACTTTTCTAAATAAACCTTCGTTGCGACAACGAGAAATTATTTACAGTAGTTTTGCCACGACAGTGGGAAATTCATAAAGGTACGAACCAACAAGCGACAGATGAGGCTAAGACCAGATAGTAAAAACTAGGCATTCATTTTAAAAACAGCGACAACGCTTTAAAAGGAATTGGAACTTAATAGTTTTCAAAAAGTAACTTTAACCCCGAACGGGATAGCGACAACATACGTTCCGCCTTAGAGTTGCAACTAGCGTCAACAACCTTCGTGAGACAAAGGTCTTTAAACCATCATTTTCTTCTTAAACTATTTTTGAAAACCTAAAGACACTGGTGACCTATAGAATCCCTGAAGAAATAACATATTACATACCGATTCAAGCATTCATACCTTAAGTAAAAGCTTTAGTTCCCTTTAGTTTATGCACTTATTTTGTTATTATTCCCTTAAAACATTACCGACCTAGATAAACACCGTAACACCCGATAATACTAGTTTGATTACGAGTCCCTGTGGGATCGATATCTATTATTACTACGCGATAGACTGTGCACTTGCAATTAATTGAGTTAGACATAGAAAGTCACGATCAAGTTTTTGGCGCCGTTGCCGGGGACCCGTTTAGTCAATAGTGTAATCTTTTGTTACACAGTATAGACTAGGTTAACTATTCTCTCTCCCTCTACTCGTTCTTCGATTGTATGCCAAGTACTCGCTCACAAGGCGACATCTTACAACCGACAATCGCCGAACTAGAGCGCTTCTTACATCTAAGAAGGCGCATCATCGAATATCAACGAAGACACAACATTCCTGATCTTCTAGCTCATCCTCCTGTTGAAGAAGCTAAGATGGCTGAAGGACCTCAGAACAAATCGTTGAAGGACTACGCTACATCCTCTCAGATGGAACCTCGAAGTAGCATAGCTGCCCCAGCTATCAATCGAACCGATTTCGAACTAAAACCGTCATTGTTGTCAGCTGTATAACAAAATCAATTCTCAGGAAATGCAACTGAGGATCCAAACGAACACTTAACGAAGTTTGTGCAATACGCAGACACAATGAAGGCAAATGGAGTAACTCTAGACGCAATAAGACTTCGTCTTTTTCCTTTCTCTCTTAGAGATAGAGCTTGGACATGGTTACAATCCTTACCATCCAAATCCGTTACAACGTGGGAACAGTTGAAGAATGTTTTCTTAGAGAGATACTTTCCGCCAAGCAAAACTGTTATGCTTAGAGCTCAAATCAACGGATTTCGACAAAAAGATACTGAATCTCTCTACGAAGCGTGGGAAAGGTTCAAAGATATGATGAGAGCATGTCCTCACCATGGTCTAGAAGACTGGGTGACGATCCATACTTTCGACAATGGGCTTCTGTATAACACCAGATTAACGGTAGACGCCGCTGCGGGCGGTGCACTTATGGATAAGCCATACGACGAAGCCTATCAACTTATCGAAAACATGTCTCAAAACCACTGCCAGTGTGGAGGTGAACGAACTCCAGCAGAGAAACCCGCAGTGAAAGGTGGGATGTACGAGATCAGCAGCCTTGAAAAGTTCAATGCTAAAGTGGATGCTCTAGCATAGAAAATCGACAGTCTGACCGTTAACCCAACTGCAACCGTAGCTGCTGTAACTCCAAACTGCGAGTTATGCGGAATCGCCACTCATAATGCGCCTGAGTGCCCATTGTTGGCCGGAATCCCACCAGACCAAGTAAATTACGCTCAAGGAAATCCCTACGCAAATACTTACAACCCAGGATGGAGGAACCACCCAAACTTTTCCTACAAGAACGATAATGCCTTGCAAGCACCAGCTGCTCCGCCAGGATATCAGAAACCAGCCGCTGCTGCCCAGACTGCCCCTAGGAAATCAAATCTCGAATTGATGATGGAAAAATTCATAGCTACTCAAGCTCAAACAAACAAAGAATTCCTGAATCAAAACATACATACTAGCGAGCAGATTAAACAGCTGACCGGAAAAGTAGACGCTTTAGCCACCCACAATAAAATGCTCGAAACACAGATATCACAAGTGGCTCAACAACAAGGCAATGCAGCTGCCCCAGCTGGAACATTTCCAGGCCAGCCCGAACCTAATCCGAAAGGTCACGCAAACGCTGTTATATTGAGAAGTGGAAAAGAATTGGAAGGCCCAACAGATCCTAGGAATGAAGATTTAGTAATGCAACAGAAATCCGATAAACCAACTGAAAAGGAGTCTGAAACAGAAAAGAAGGAATGTGACGAGCAAAAGGCCACCAAAGATGAAAACTCATATGTGCCTCCAGCGCCATATAAACCACCGATCCCTTATCCTCAAAGATTACTAAACTCCAAAACTTCAAGACAATTTAAGAAATTTGTTGAACTTCTGAAACAACTAAACATTCACATAAGCGATAACTCAAATGCCGTCATACGCTAAGTTTCTTAAAGAGATCTTGTCTAATAAAAGGAAAATAGAGGATAACGAGACAGTGACACTTACTGCCGAATGTAGCGCAATCATTCAAAACAACATGCCTCCTAAACTAAAAGACCCAGGTAGTTTCTCCATACCCTGCGTCATAGGAAAGTTCGTTATAGACAAAGCCCTGTGCGATCTAGGAGCCAGTATAAGCGTCATGCCTTTATCTATATGCAAAAAGCTGAATATGGGAGAACTAAGACCAACTAAAATGTCCATACAATTGGCTGACCAATCAGTCAAATACCCCGTCGGTGTACTGGAAAACGTTCCAGTATGCATAGGCCAATTCTATATCCCAGCCGACTTCATAATCATGGACATCAAAGAGGACTATGTTACCCCAATTATCCTAGGAAGACCGTTCCTAGCTACAGCCGGAGCTATCATAGACGTAAAGAAAGGAAGGCTAACATTCGAAGTAGGAGAAGAAAAGATAGAGTTCATCCTTACTAAATTCTTGAAGGCACCAGCTATAGATGACGCATGCTATATAGTAGATGTCATTAACGAATGCATACGAGAATTAGAGAAGGAGGAAACTACACATTTTGAAATCATGAAAATCCAGATCCCTGCTATTCATGAAGACGACAACTGGCATGCACCATACAAAGATGATAGTCTGAGCGAGATCTTAGCACTCACTCCAAATCACATGCCAGGTCCGAAAAACCCAGCTTTAGAGCTTAAGGAGCTACCTAAAACCCTCAGGTACGAATTCCTAGATACAGAATTCAAAAGTCCAGTAATAGTAAACGCTAATTTAGGACAATCAGAAACTGAGCGATTATTAGAAGTCCTAAGGAGATACCCAACTGCGTTAGGCTATAATATAAGCGATCTAAAAGGCATAAGTCCTTCCATCTATATGCACCGTATCATGCTGGAGGAAGACTGCAAATCTCCAAGAGAACATCAGAGGAGGATAAACCCGATCCTAAACACTATAGTCAAAGACGAGGTGAAAAAGCTACTAGACGCAGGAATCATATACCCGATCTCCGACAGCCAATGGGTCAGCCCAGTACACGTAGTACCCAAGAAAGGAGGCGTTACTGTAGTGAAGAATGCGAAAGGCGAATCGATAACCCAAAGAGTTGTGACCGGAAACAGGACGTGTATCGATTACAGAAAACTGAACAAGGCAACTCGGAAAGATCACTTCCCTTTACCTTTCATAGACCAAATGTTGGAAAAACTAGCGAAACATTCGTACTTCTGCTATCTAGATGGTTATTCGGGATTCTTTCAAATTCCTATTCACCCTGATGACTAGGAAAAGACAACATTCACTTGTCCCTACGGTACCTTTGCTTATCGCCGAATGTCGTTCGGACTATGCAATGCTCCAGCAACCTTTCAGAGATGCATGATGGCAATTTTTGCGAATTTCATAGATGACATCATGGAAGTGTTCATGGATGACTTCTCTGTATGCGGACAAAGCTTCGAAAGCTGCCTGTCGAATTTAGAGATGGTACTCAAAAGATGCACTAAAGTAAACCTTGTCCTTAATTGGGAAAAATGTCATTTCATGGTCCGACAAGGCATCGTTTTAGGACACGTCATCTCTGAAAAGGGGATCGAAGTTGACAGCCAAAATAGAGATCATAAAGGATCTCCAACCTCCAAAAACCGTACGAGAAATACGAAGCTTCTTAGGACACGCTGGATTCTACCGAAGATTCATAAAGGATTTCTCGAAAATCACAAAACCTCTTACAGGTTTATTAATGAAAGATGTCGAGTTCATCTTCGACAAAGAATGCTTAGAGGCATTCGAAACTCTAAAGTCAGCACTTATCACCGCACCAATCATGCAACCCCCAGATTGGCGACTACCATTCGAAATCATGTGCGATGCGAGTGATTACGCTGTAGGTGCAGTTCTAGGACAAAGGAAAGACAATAAGCTTCACGCTATCTATTACGCCTGTAGAACATTAGACCCTGCCCAAATGAACTACGCCACAACGGAAAAGGAACTTCTAGCAGTCGTGTTTGCTCTTGACAAATTCCGTTCCTACTTGGTAGGAGCCAAAATAATCATATACACAGACCACGCTGCCATTAGGTACCTAATAAGAAAAAAGGACGCCAAACCCAGATTATTGAGATGGATCCTATTATTACAAGAGTTCGACTTAGAAATTAAAGATAAGAAGGGGACCGAGAACGTAGTTGCAGATCACTTATCACGTATAAAGGGCATAAAACAAGAACCAGTACCTATCAATGACAATTTTCCCTACGAACGTCTGATAGCCAAATTGGAAAGCGATATGTCCAACTCTACTTCGGAAGAACCGGAACTGGAAAAAGCCGTGGAAGCTTGCTATGCCCAAACCACTTTGCCATGGTTTGCCGACATCGTTAATTACCTGGCCGCAGGCGTGCTTCCATCGGACCTGACTTATCAACAAAAGAAGAAATTCTTCCACGACTTAAAGCATTACTACTGGGACGAACCTCTACTCTTCAAACGAGGCGCCGACAACTTATACCGTCGTTGTGTCCCAGAGGAAGAAATAGAAGACATCATCTCCCAATGCCATTCAACACCTTATGGTGGTCATGCTAGCACCTCAAAGACGTGCGCTAAAATTCTACAATTTGGCCTATTTTGGCCCAGTCTCTGGAAGGATGTCCATAGCGCTGTACTAAAATACGATCGGTGCCAATGCACTGGCAACATCTCAAGACGCAATGAAATTCCTCAGAGAGGAATTTTAGAACTAGAAATCTTTGACATCTGGGGAATCGACTTCATGGGACCCTTCTCATCTTCTTTCGGAAATAAATATATACTCGTCACTGTCGACTATGTATCGAAATGGATAGAGGTCGTTGCCGCTTTAACAAATGACACGCGAGTAGTCGTTAAACTCTTTAAAAACGCAATCTTTCCTAGATTCGGTGTGCCCAGACTCGTCATTAGTGACGGTGGTTCACACTTCATATCGCGAATCTTTGACAAACTCCTCTCCAAATACGGAGTCAAACACTGCGTAGCCACACCGTATCATCCACAAACTAGTGGACAAGTGGAGGTTTCGAACAGAGAAATAAATAAAATTTTAGAAAATATTGTCGCAACCTCCAGGAGAGATTGATCCTCAAAGCTGAACGAAGCTTTATGGGCTTATAGGACCGCCTTTAAGACATTGATAGGCACCACACCATTTAAATTAGTCTACGGAAAACCATGTCACCTGCCGGTAGAATTAGAGAAGAAAGCCTTCTGGGCTATTAAGACGCTAAACTTCAAGTACACTGCGGCAGGAGAGAAACGAATCTTGAACATTCGTGAATTGGAAGAGCTAAGATTAGACGCGTACGAGAATGCACGCATCTACAAAGAAAGGACCAAGAAATGGCATGATAAACGTTCGATCCGGAAACAATTCGGTGTGGGAGACATCGTGCTCCTATTCAACTCCAGATTGAAACTATTCCCTGGAAAATTAAAATCTAGATGGTCTGGACCTTTTGAGGTCACCAAAGTCCTTAAGAGTGGAGCTGTTGAAATCAAGAATCAAATCAACGCACCGTTTATAGTAAACGGACAACGTTTGAAACATTACAATCAAAATGAACATAGAGACCATGTGAGCAATATGAAATTGCTCGAGCTTCCCGAATAGCTTATATCCAAGCTATCGTTAGGCTTCTGACGTTAAAGACATCGCTGATTGGGAGGGAACCCAATTTTTCCCATTTTTTCCTTCTAAATTTATTAAAACTATGTTTTTCTGTTAACTTATGATTTCTATAAAACTCTATTATCTTATTTTCCAATATTTATATTTATTTTATATTTTTCTCTTTTATCACTCTTTACTTCTTAAAAATATGATCTGAGTGAATGTGATTTTTCCAGGATTTTAAAGTAGTTCTACTTTTCTCCCGTTTTATCCGACTAACGAGTATGGCCGACATCGACGTTACGACTGTTGTGTTTAGAGGACGAGCTCATAAGGCCAGATTTGAGGCACTGACTCAGAGAAGCTTTGCTTCGACTCTGTACTACGATAGACCCACCATGGACAAGCTAGGAATCCAGGATAGCATTCAGTACTTATTTAACCAATTAGGCTGGGAGCAAACTGCTCTAAAGACCCGATTTGCTACCTTCCGCGAACTGACATTCGAATTCCTTAGCTCCCTAAGTTACCTACCTGAACATGGCTATGGATCCACTAAAGAGCTGATAACCTTTAGAATGTTTGGAATGGACCAAATGTTGCACCCTAAAATTTGCTCAACTTTATTCACTTGGTTTATGTTTCAATATCATTAGCATTTGCATATAAAGTCATGTACATAATCATCTGCATAGTATAGCATAGCAAGTCATCCAACAGGGGACCAATCATTATTCTCATCTCTAGAGGCCTATCAAGAGGTTATTATCCTGATTTAATCTCATTCAAGTCATCAGAAAAGAATTTGAAAGTTGGAGAAGTCATTGGATCAAGCATTGAGTCCATCTCCTATCTGAGAGTGCCTGAGGGTCAACAAGTAAGTTGTGAGCTATGGGCTGAGCATGGAGAGTATGTGGGCATCATGGGAGACTTAGAAAGTCATGTGGAGAAGGAGACAAGTCATTGAGGTAATCACAAGTATTGCAGTTGAAGACAGTCAACTAGGGTTTCATCTAGGTCAACCCTGGGTCAACTCTAGGTCAGTTGACTGATTGAAAGGCATTGAGGGCTATTGAAGAAATGTGGGGTTTATCATTTGACATGAATAATAAGGATATGTTGTTATGCTAAGAAGAAATCAAGAGAAATCAAGGAGAAGAGGAGTTTCTAAATTAGGGTTTCTATGTAAAATCCCCTAATTTAGGTCAAATTTCCAAGCAAGATAAGTCAAAATGCAAGCTTCAAATGGATCCTTGGTCAACATGAAACTTGTATAGGAGCTCAAGACCTTTAATTTTAATGGTGGAAGACATTAAGGAGATTTATAGAACTCAAGTTATGATCCTTGCAAGTTACAGGTCATCTGAGGTATCTGAAATTTTGTCTGTGAAAGTGACTTGACTTCCAAGCAATTTTTACCCCTCAAGGAGATTTCAAATGAATTTCTGGTCAACATAAGAATTGTTCCTAATTGTCTTAGCTTTCTATAATGGTATAGTATGCCTTCATATGATTTGTGGAACTCTACTTATGGTCTTGGCAAGCAAAGGGTATTTTGGTCATCTAAGGATTACAGGTCATTTCAAGCCTATGCCTAAAACTCATACAAGGAAGCTTCAAATGAAAAACTTCACAACATAAAAGTTGCTCAAAATGCCATTTTAAGTCAATAAAAGAAGTCATGAAAGTTTGGAAATGCATAGAATGAGACTTGACCAAAGTTGGTGAAAAATGACCTAAAAAAGGCATATAAGTTGAAAAAGTTGAAATAAAAAATTGGTTTGAGAGATCTACAAATCCAATATGGGTCATCCAATATACCAAATTGATTCCCAACATCATTTTAGAAACATTGGTTCAGCCACATTTTTGAGTTTAGGCTTACAAATTGGACTTCCTTTGTAAATTTGTTTCTTGCATCATAAGGCAACTTGGTAAAACTTAACACAAGGCAAGGAAAAGCTTGGTTTTTCATAAATACACTCCCAATATCTCATGAAAGGAGATTTTAACTCAAGTTTACAAAGGTGCAAGCATGGGATAAGAGAATTCAAAATACCATCAAATGATAAGTTCATGAAATTTCCACAAGTTTCTAGATCCCTCTAGGACCAATCTAGAAGCTTCTCATTCTGTTAATCATCATCTATATAATGAAATGAAGCCATTTGTGCATGGGTTGGTGATTCTTTGAGCTTGCAAACCCCATTTTGATTCCTTCACTCCCATTTGCATTTTCTCTTCAAACTCCATTGAAACTTCATCAATCATCTTAATTTCTGTTATCATCATTATCCACCATCATCATAGAGTAATTGGCAAAGAAAGTTGAGAGGAACTCGTGGCTGGTTTGTGTGATCCAAGTTTTCACTCCAAGTTGCATGAAGAATTGGATAGAGTGATTCAAGAGGTGTAAGCAAGAACTAGTGCAAACAGAAGAACCTACAGCCATTGAAGATCTTTGGAAGCAAGCATCAAGGCTTGAATTGAAGGGGAACCACCATAGCCATCATCACTTGCAAGGTTTGCAACTTCATTCGAATCCCACTATTTATCCATTGATAGGGCATGTGGTTAGGATATATGTGATAGAGACCATTAGGGGATGATTCATGAGTAGTTTAAGGGTTGTTCTTGAAGGTTGTTTCCATGGCAGTTTCTGGTTAGTGATCAAGAACTCACATGTTAGAGTGCTATAATACTGGAGATTAGGTTTAGAATGATCACCATGAACAATAGAACGCATTAGTATAGGTTTTATCAAGAATCTTCAGCATGCGTATCAGTGAAAATCAGTGGTGCCCTAAACTTATAGCTATCGGGTTTGGCTATTGGAGAAGTTTTAGAAAAATCTGAGGCTAAGGTTTTATAGAGGGTGAGGAGTAGACCATTTTTGGTCTTTGGATGAGGAGTTTTCATTGAGAGATGAAGGAGTACGCATTGGTTGAACATGGCTGCATGAAGGAAAGAATTCTGAAACCCTAGGTCTGATTTGGAGAAGACGATGAGCTGGCCGTCCGATTAGTCCATTTGTTTGACATTTTAAGCGCATCCAACGGCTGAGATTTGAGTTTGAAAACGGAGGAAGAAACTGAGAGTGAAACGATGCGTTTCACTTATGAAGCGTCTGGGCCTTGGATCCGAATCTCTATCCCCACCCCCCTTTGGATAGGCCCAATGATTTTAGCGTGTTTTTACTGCTTTTCGCACCACAGATTTATCCTTTTTTTGGTATTTTTTTCATTTGATTTTCTGATGTTTCATGGGCTTAGCGCGCTTTCTATTTGCACCCCTGGTACTGGCCCATCATAATAATTGAACTGGGCGCCTTGCTATTCTCACCTCCTCCCTCTATTTTTCTATATTTCATTTTTTTATTTATTTCTTTTCATTTTCATGCATTTTGTAAAAATCATAAGAAAATGAAAACTTCATATTTTTTAATGATTCTTTTTGCATTAATTTCTTCAAGATGTCTAGAAAATTATAAAAAATAAAAATTGCATTTTATTTTTTATTTGATATTTTTCCCATATTTTCCAAATATGCCTATTTTAGGTGTTTCATTTCATACATGAATTTGTTGATTTTTGTTCTAATAGTTGCTTTAATATTTTTCACTCATTCTTTTTAGGTTGATTAGTAGACAAGATTAGCTTGTATATACAATTTAGTTCCCATTTTTAGAAATTAATTTTAGGTGATTAGTTTAGGTGTGAATAACCTGAACAAAATTAGGTTCTAATTGACAACATAGGTGAATAAGTTCATTTCCCTTAGGACTTAGAGATTGAATATTTTAGCTATGGGACTATAGGGACTATGGGTAGTTATTAGATCCCTCAGAAATCACTAGGATTCCCCTACTGCTATTAGTATATTACTGTATTTGATTGACTGGTATGGTGTGCCCTCTGGGGATTATTGATTTGTCTGTGTGGGTATTGGGATTGCTTGGGGATTGGGAGAGCTGAAGACTTGTGATGATGGAGCCATTGGAGATCCAGAGTTTGAAGACCAACTTCCAGAGTTGATGAGGAGATTCCTGCTAGCAGCTGTGGAGGAGATTAGGGTTTAGGAGCTAGGCAGAGCTCTAGATTAGAAAGCTTGATTCTCAAACATGGAAGGTTTTGACTGCCTCCATTCCTCTCTGTGATACAGAGTCTCTCTAAGACACTCATCCCCTTCCTTTGGAAGGCTTGGTGCTACTGTCTAAGGGATAGAACTCTTGAGAGAAAATGTCTTATGTGTTAGTAGCAGTTGGTTTGCCACCCTTGGTAGTCAACTAATTGCTTAACACCCAGTTCACTCTTGTGATTGTTCCCTCAGCTTGGAGGATGAGACTTGAAGAAAAGCCATTGTAGACTGAAGATTGATGACAAAGACCTTGCTGGAAGGCTGTGGAGATAGAGATTGATGCTTGCTGAAGCTTGAAGTCAGATGTTGTTTCAGAGCTACTGATGCTGTTTATTTTTCTGTTTTATTTCATTTCTGATGTATTGTTTGGTTTTTCTGGACTGTATTGTTTGCTGTTTACCCTGTTGGGTTGAAGGTGAATCCTGTTCACTTTTGCCTATTGTTTTCTAGGTTCGAGGTTGAGTGGGACTCCCTTGCCTCGCTTGTATTGTTGCATCCATGCATTTTATTGTTTTACTATATATCTGCTATTGTTTCTGTTTCCGCTTATCCCGTAGGATCTCTGTTTCTCTCTGTGCAAGAGAGGAGCATGATAGACACTAGGTCTTAACCCATGCATGACAACATTAGGTTAGTTTGATTCCCTTTTCAACCATAGGCTAGAGTTCTGTCTCTTCTTTCTCAAAACAAACAAAAACACAATAAATATTTCAAACACAATAAAAGACACTTCTTCCGTAAAAGAATGTGAACTCATCAAGACGTCATTTTTGTCCGCTGGGACTGCTAATCAGAAAACCCTTTTTCAGAAGGAATAAAATCAACCAAGACAGACTTGTGTCGTACGTGGCCCGAACTACGTTTGCTCTGATCTTCCATGCAGTGTGGAAGTACGTAGGCATAGGGTGCGATATCCTAGCGAGCAACCTTCCCCTCCTTTCCCGTAGGTAGGCGAACTACGTTGACTCTGATTTCTCGTTTCAGACGGGAATACGTAGGCATAAAGTGCGATACTTTGCCGAGTCATTTTATTTTCATTTTATTTTCTTTTAACCCCTAACCTATAGAGTATAGAATAACAATCCATACCCGAAAACAAGCGTGGATCCCGTCGAGTACGACGGACGTGAGGGGTGCTAATACCTTCCCCTTGCATAACCGACTCCCGAATCCAGGTTTTGGTTGCGACGACCATACCTTTCCCGTGTTGTGCGAGGTTTACTCTGAGCGTTTCCTTTCCCTCCGTTGGGATAAATAACGCACGGTGGCGACTCTTCTGTTCAACCGGCGCCGATTTTTGCAGTAGCGACAGCTGGCGACTCTGCTGGGGATCCAACGTCCCCTGGCTGCTAAGGACTGCGATGGTCCTTATGCATTTGGGATCCAACGTCCCTTAAGAGAGTCAATCCTAACGCTTGTTTTCCCGTCGAGGATTTTGTATGGATTTATATTTTTGACCTTTATTTTCAGCATTATATATATTGATTATTATTGTTGTATTGGAGTGTGACGGGTGTTCTGATATTGAGTGAGAAGCCGGACCTGGGCTTGAGTGCACCTAGAATTAGAGTAGAGATTAGTTGGCGCCCGCTGGCTTTGCTTGCCTTAGTGTCCCGCGAAATCTACACTCAGACGAGGTTCCTCTGGTTGGCCTCCTGCCCCTTCCTTTGGTTGGCGCGGGTTGCTGGTTAGTTGAATTGTCGACTCTGGGGACCGATCATTTGGAAGTTGGCTAAGTGAGGCCTCTTCAGGATTTGATGATGCCACTCCTTCTGGGAATCATATCATCAACCCTGAAAGCCTGTGACGCCAACGACCGCATAGGATGCCATACCTTGTGTCAGTTACTAGGACATCCACCTGTGAGAGGGTTTGGGGTTATGCAGGTAACCAGACTTTCAGATACCGGTTATTTCTTGATCAGAGATCCTGGGTATTTATGGAGAGTTATGAGGTCTGTCAGAGACCATTTGGAGATGTGTTATGAGGTCTGTCAGAGACCAGTTGGATAGTTCTGGGGTCTGTCAGAGACCAGTTGGAGATGTGATTTGAGGTCTACCAGAGACCAGTTGGAGTTATGGTTTGAGGTCTGTCAGAGATCATTGTTGGAGCTTTGTGTTAGGTCTATCTGAGACCAAGGTTTGAGGACTTCTAGAGAATCTATCTGAGACTTCTTGATATGGTTCAGGCTATTCAGCTACGACATTTGGTCCCTGTTGCATGTTACTTGCATTGCATTTGTTTGCATACTCATCATCATTGCATCCCACTAACGTGTGTCTGTGCTGCAGGTGCATTTGCATTTCCCTAGTTCTAGTGTCCGGATTTCTGAGTGATTGGTCATGGCCAGCTTAAGAAGGACAGTTGCTTACAAATTGCCTACTCCTGATGTTGTTCCCCTGCTTGGGTTGATCTCTCTGGCTGATGAGGATGTTCGTAGGAGCTTCAGAATGAGCTATGGAAGACTATTGAGATTGGTGCGCAAACCCACGGAGACAGAGCTAGATGGGCTGTACGCTTTGATGCAATTCTATGATCCCGCATTGAGATGTTTTACATTTGCTGATTTCATTATGGGGCCTACCATTGAGGAGTATGTGGAGTTTACTGAGTTACCCGTGCAGAACCAGGTTCCATTCATTCATTCTGGCGTTAAGCCCAAGCCGGAGGACTTGGCAAAAGCTTTGCATGTGGATGCTTCTGAACTGTTGACTACTGTTTCCCGTGGAGTGCCAGGCTTCTCGCTCCAGTTCTTGATTGGTAAAGCCCAAGAGTACGCTAAGAGCGGGTGCTGGATTGCCTTCAATGTTGTGCTGGCTCTGTGCATTTACGGCATAATATTGTTTCCCAATGTACCGGATTTTGTGGACTTCGATGCCTTCTACTTGTTTGCCGCTGGTAATCCTGTACCTACCTTACTCGGAGATTTCTACCACTCACTGCATTACAAGAATGAGAAGGGAAGAGGAAAGAATGTTCATTTTTGTGTACCATTGCTGGATATGTGGTTTAAAAGCCACCTTCCCCTGAAGGGATCTTTTGTGAAGAGTGCAACCGCAGCTAGCTGGTCAGAGCGCCTGATGAGGCTATCTTCCGAAGATGTTGAATGGTTTGATTGAGATCTGCTGGGATCTGAGCTTATCTTCAGTTGTTCTGGGTATCCTAATGTGCCGTTGATAGGAAGAAAAAGGTGTATCAACTACAACCCATCCCTGTTGGTCCGTCAGTTCGGATATGCGCTGAAGAACCCACCAAAGGAGGAAGAAGTACAAGAATCTCTGTACTTCACCGGAGATTTGAAGGGGGAGTTATTAGCCAAGCTGCAGCATGCCTGGACGCGTATTAACCGAAGAGGGAAGCCGTTGTTAGGGAAGAATGACTGTCAGGCCTATGCACCTTACAGGGTTTGGATCCAGGAGAGAGCAAGTCAGTTGCGGATGCCATTTCCAGATGCACCAGTTCTTGTTCCCATTCCGGTAGCAGAGCCAACTACTGTTTCTAGGGAGGCCTACGAGCAAGTTGTGAAAGAAAAAGAAGTCTTGATGAAGATCAACGAAGGGTTAGAGCAGGAGCTAGCCCAGATACGCAGTGAGAAAAACAAGGTCGTCCATGCTTTCCAACAGCAGATTGAGCTAATGAACAGGACAGGCTAGGGGCTGAGTTGACTGAGGAGAGGAAGAAGCGCGAACGTCTCGGGCAAGAGTTCAGAAGCTCCCATGACATGCTGGAATCCAAAAAGAAAGCACTTGACATCGCTCACCGAGAGATCTCTTCTTGCAATAAGACCTGGAATGCCACGCTCACCAACAATAAGAAGAGGGAAGATAAGTTGAAGCAGCAAATTTCCGACCTCGAAGAGCAGGTGAAGTCCAGCATCAAGAAGTACGAAGAAGAAGTGATGACCCGGTATAGTCTCCAGAATGCACTAAACAAGGCCATCAAAGGCAGAGATGAAGCTGTGTCTCAGAAGCGTAAACTAGAGGATCGCTTCGGAGAGGGGGCATGGGAAGAAACTGCTGAAGACGTGTGGCGTGTTCTTAAGAAAAGAAACCAACTTGTTGAAGGGATGCTTACCCGACCAAGTCATCCGGAGACCAAGAAGTTGCTAGAAGAGTACCAGACTTATGGGAGTGTTTGATCATTTCATGTAGTAACTTGTATGCTTTATTTGCATAGTGTTGACCATCACCAGGATTGTTGGTTGAGGTCATGCCTTCTTATTATACTCTCAGTGACATTGTATTCTTGGCTTATTGGTTTCTCTGCAATATATGAGGCTTTCTGTGATTCAACTCCGATCTTTGTATTGCTTGCACTGGCACCTTCACACTAGAATCGGGGAATGAATTTCCCAAATGCACAGACACACACATTGCATTGCATTCATATTCATATTGCATTACAGGTAATCTTTGGATGGTGTCTTATTTCCTGCTCTGTACCAGGTATTTTCAGGATTGCAGATCAGCACCTGCACCGCTATTCCACTCGCACCAACTGTCGAAGAATCATGGATCAAATGCAGAACGAGATGCAAGATGTGCGCGAGAAGCTAGCTCTCTTTATGCAGACCATGGAAGCTATTGCAAAAGGTCAGGAGAATTTGCAAGCCATGGTACAATCGCTGTTGGCCTGAAATGCCGGTCACGGTAACGAGGATCATCAGTCTGTGCGGGTCGATACTGTTCACGAAGATGGCACTCCCACGTCGGTGGCTCCACCTGTAGTCAATATACCTGCTGCTAATGTCAACAATGCTACCGCTGCTGGGAACGGTAACGTCGGAGTTGGGAACGAGACTGCTGTCCATAACGTTGGGCTTGGTGATGTCAACTTGGGTGATAATATAGGAGGCAACGACTTTGGCAATGCTGGATTCGGGTTCAACGATCAGGGATTCGATAACGCTGGGAAATATGGTTTCAATGCTCAAGGCTTTGGGCAAGATGGTTATGGTGTGGCCAATCAGGGTTACGGAGGTTTCGGAAATGGAAACGGCGCTGGGTTAATGGCTTGTGGGCCTGCTGGAGGTGTTCAGGGATACGGCAACAGAGGTCGAGGTCCGGTGATGAATCAGATTAGAGCTGGCCGCAATAATGGATATGATGGGTATGGAGCTGGGGATGGTATGTGGCAAGAAGATCAGCAGGAGGACGCTTTCTCCGACGGAGGCTTTGAAGGGCCGATGGATAACTCCCAGAAGATCAGAATGCTAGAAGAGCAGATGAGGGGGGTCCTCAACCAAAGTACTGTGGGCTTAGACATGACAACGATGGGTCTGGTACCTGGCTTGAGGGTGCCAATCAAATTCAAAGCTCCTACGTTTGATAAGTATAAAGGGGACACCTGTCCGAAAGTGCACGTGCGGGCTTATTACAGAAAGATGTCTGCGTACTCAACTGATGAGAGAATGATAATGCATTTCTTTCAAGATAGTTTGTCAGGCCCTTCCCTAGAGTGGTACATGGGGTTGGAGCCAACCAATATCAAGACATGGAAGCAATTAGCAGAGGCATTTGTAGCTCACTACAAGTATAACAGCGACTTGGCGCCCAATCGGGTCCAATTGACAGGGCTGTCGCAAAAGAAGGGTGAGAGCTTTAAAGAGTACGCGCAAAGGTGGCGCGATATGGCTGCCAGGGTCCTCCCTCCTTTAGAGGACAAGGAAATGAATGACATGTTCGTCGGCACATTCACAGGCTTGTTTCATGACATGTTGTTTCATACATCTCTAGCCAGTTTCTCAGACTTAATTCTGATGGGAGAAAAGATTGAACGTAACATTAAGCAGGGAAAGTTCCAAGTCGAGGAATCAACTGCATCTGGCAGTAATAGGAAGGCTTTTGATGGGCGCCGTCAGGGCGAGGCAAGCACAGTGTTTGGAGGCCGAGGCCGAGGCCGAGGCAGAGGTCGGAACCAATATCATCAGCCGCAGCAGGTGGCGAGTGTTACTATCCCATATCAGCAACAACCACTTCAACAACAACAACCGTTTCAGCAACAGCAGCAGCAGCAACAGCCACAGCAGGGTGCGCAGCAGGGTCAGCGAAGATTCCAGGGTGGTAAACCAAGAAGAGTGTTTGAGAAGCCTCCCTCAACGTATGCTGATTTGTTACAAACATTGTTGGGTTTGAACCTGGTAGAGAAGAGAACTCTGGCACCGATAACGGGGACTCCTCCGTATGGTTATGATGCAAGCAGGCACTGTGAGTTTCATTCTGGGGCTCCGGGCCACGATATAGAGGGTTGCCATGCCTTTAACCACGTTGTGCAGGATCTTTTGGACAATAAGACTATCAATTTCGGAACGGCAGGTCCGAATATAGTGCAGAAACCCATGCCTAATCATGGGGCGAACGCCATTCTGACTGAGGAAGGGTTGAATCTGATTATGAATGTCGACGATTTAAAGACGCCGCTGAACAAGATAAAAAGCAGATTGTTGCAAGGGGGTGTTTTTCCAGGATGTGACGAGTATTGCTTGGAATGCTGGACCCTAGCCGGGGGGTGTGATGATTTGAAGAAAGGCATTCAGGCTTTAATTGATGGAGGCACATTGCAGTTTGACCGAGCAGCAACTGAAGAGCCTGCAGGGGCGGTAGCAGATGATCAGAGTGATGTGACCACTGTAACGATTCCTCGAAAGACAATCACTATTGCAGCACCGGTTCAGCGACCGCCGATCACCATAACTAAGGCCGGATCGATCCCGTACGAGAACACAAAAGCAGTCCCATGGTCATACGGGTTGGAGGTGTATTGTGACGGGATAAAGATTGATGTTAATAAGCAGCCAGCCGAGACTGTAGACAACGTTGTTGGTTCAGGAGGTATGACAAGGAGTGGTAGGATCTTTATATCACCTGAAGTGGAGGCCGAAAGACTAGCAAAGGGAAAAGGGAAGATGGTTGAGAATGTCCCAATGCAAGCCAGCGAAAAAGAAGCGGCATCGAAAGACGTAGAAGAGTTCATGCGCTTGATTCGAAAAAGTGATTATAAGATTGTGGAACATTTGCAACAGACGCCCTCCAAGATATCTATCCTGTCATTGCTACTATGTTCTGAAGCTCACAGAAATGCTTTGTTGAAAGTCCTGGATACTTCCTTCGTACCCCAAGACGTCTCCGTGAATCAACTGGAAGGAGTGTTGGCACATGTGAATGCAGGCCACAGCTTGGGCTTTACCGACTTCGATTTGACCCCTAAGGGGAGAGATCATAATATGGCGCTGCACATATCTGTCGAGTGTAGAGGATCAGTAATGTCGCATGTATTGGTCGACACCGGATCGTCTTTGAATGTGCTGCCCAAGAAGGCGATGATGAAGCTGGATGTCAGAGGAATCTTGTGCACGCCTAGTGACTTGGTAGTCAGAGCGTTTGATGGCACGCGAAGAACCCTCTTTGGATCGATAACATTGCCTCTGCAGGTAGGGCCGGAGGTGTTTGCAATAGAATTTTATATCATGGACATCCAGCCTGCATATAGTTGCCTGCTCGGACGACCATGGATTCATGGGGCTGGGGCAGTCACGTCTACCCTGCATCAGAAGTTGAAATATATGGTCGGAGACAGCGTAGTCACCGTATGCGGAGAAGAAGACATCCTGGTCAGCCATCTGTCGTCATTCAAATATGTGGAGGTCGACGGAGAGATCCACGAAACACCCTGCCAGGCATTTGAGGGGTTGCGTATCAAGGACAAAGGTCCCGGGCCGAGCAAAGTATCAGAGATAGCTGTCTCGTCGTATAAAGAAGCCCAAGCTCTGGTGGAGGCAGGAGAAGCAACGGGCTGGGGCAAAGTGCTGGATATTCCTGTGAAGATGGACCGATTCGGGCTGGGATACCAACCATCATCGTCAACACCTGTTGTGGGAGCACCCCGTTTCAGAGGGCCAATAACCATCTCTGCCAGTGGAGTATGTCACGAAACCATCAATACTGCTTCGGAGTCTGACGAAGGAGACAGCGACTGTGATATGGATGCCTGGATTCAGCCAAGCACGCCAGGACAGGGACTGTGCAACTGGTCTATTCAGGAGCTTGTTCCTGTGACTCTTAAACAGTAATGCTTTGCTTTATTAATTGTTGAATAATCGGATGTCCTGCCCGGGGCATCACGATTTGCTTAGGGCTATGTTGTTATGAACATTGCGTGTTAATCATTAAATAAATGGCATTTTTTCATGTGCAAATACTGTAATCTCTGTCTTTCTTGTTTTGCATTTTTCAATAAAATGGCAACGTAGTTATTCGCTTTATACGCATTTTGAAGCACTTAACCATTCCTTTTGCAGGATAACATTTTCAGATGACATCCTTGAACCACCTATGACTCGTCCCGACTTTGAGCATCCGGTATTTCAGGCCGAAGAAGAGGTTGTCGAAGATAGTGACGTTCCTGAAGAACTGTCTTGGTTGGTGAAGCAAGAGGAAAGAGCCATTCTGCCTCACGACGAGGTCATCGAAATTATCAACTTGGGGTCGGAAGGGGTTGAGAAGAATATTCGTATCGGAGCCGCACTGCAGAGCGATATCAAGCGAAGACTGGTTGAAATGCTCCGAGAGTATAGTGATGTATTCGCTTGGTCGTATGAAGATATGCCAAGGCTCGATACAGACATGGTTGTGCACCGTCTGCCACTGAAAGAAGAATGCCCGCCAGTCAAACAAAAGCTTCGCAGAACTCGACCAGATATGGCAGTGAAGATCAAAGAGGAAGTTCAAAAACAGTGGGACGCTGGTTTCCTGGCTGTAACAAAATATCCCTCATGGGTTGCTAACATCGTACCAGTGCCAAAGAAAGATGGCAAGGTTCGAATGTGTGTGGATTATAGGGACTTGAATAAGGCGAGCCCGAAGGACGATTTTCCACTTCCTCATATTGATGTGCTAGTTGATAATACTGCTCAATACTCCGTATTCTCCTTCATGGATGGCTTTTCAGGCTATAATCAGATTAAAATGGCGCCAGAGGACATGGAGAAGACTACTTTCATAACGCCTTGGGGAACATTTTGTTACAAAGTGATGCCCTTTGGCTTGAAAAACGCTGGGGCAACATATCAGCGTGCGATGACGACTCTTTTCCATGATATGATGCATAAAGAGGTCGAAGTTTATGTGGACGATATGATTGCCAAATCCCAGACGGAGGAAGAGCATTTGGTGAATCTGCTGAAGTTATTTAAAAGGCTTAGGAAGTTCAGGCTGAGACTGAACCCTAACAAATGCACCTTCGGGGTGAGATCGGGTAAGCTGCTGGGGTTTATCGTAAGCGAAAGAGGAATAGAGGTCGATCCTGCTAAAATAAAAGCGATACAAGAAATGCCGACGCCTAAAACAGAGAAAGAGGTGCGCGGGTTTTTAGGGAGGTTGAACTACATCGCTCGGTTCATATCTCACCTAACTGCTACGTGTGAACCATTATTCAAGCTGTTAAAGAAAGATCAAGCTGTAACGTGGAACGAAAATTGTCAAAAGGCGTTCGATAAAATAAAGCAGTATTTGCAGGAGCCTCCTATTTTGATACCCCCGGTGGCAGGGAGACCCTTGATTATGTATTTGACAGTTCTTGAGGGAAGCATGGGTTGTGTTCTCGGTCAGCACGACGAGACAGGAAGAAAAGAGCATGCGATCTACTACTTGAGTAAGAAATTTACAGACTGTGAATCTCGATATTCAATGCTTGAGAAAACTTGTTGCGCGCTAGCCTGGGCCGCCAAGCGTTTGAGGCAATACATGCTGAATCATACAACCATGCTCATCTCGAAGATGGATCCTATCAAATATGTATTCGAAAAGCAGGCGTTGTCAGGAAGAATTGCCCGTTGGCAGATGGTCTTGACTGAATATGACATTCAATACGTCTCGCAAAAGGCTATAAAGGGGAGTGTGCTGTCTGAATATCTAGCGGAGCAGCCTATTGAAGATTACCAATCGATGAGGTTTGATTTTCTTGACGAGGATATCATGTACCTAAAGATGAAAGATTGTGAAGAGCCGTTGCCAGACGAGGGACCCGAGTGGGGTTCTAAGTGGAAGATGATATTTGACGGAGCTGTGAATGCTGACGGTAGCGGAATAGGGGCAATCATCACTACTCCACACGGGTCGCACATCCCGTTTACTGCCTGATTGACCTTTGTCGTCACCAATTATGAGGCCGAATACGAAGCTTGTATAATGGGGCTTGAGGAAGCCATTGATTTGCGAATCAAGAATTTAGACGTATACGGAGACTCAGCTCTGGTGGTGAATCAAATCAAAGGGGAATGGGAGACACGTCAGCCCAACTTGATACATTACATGAACTATGCAAGGAGATTGTTGCCTTTCTTTGACAAAGTCGAATTGCATCACGTACCGAGAGCAGAAAATCAAATGGCTGACGCCCTGGCCACTTTGTCTTCCATGTACAAGGTCAACTTCTGGAACGAGGCTCCCAGAATCATTATCTCTCGGCTTGATAGACCAGCTTACGTATTTGCTATTGATGAAGCATCTGACGACAAACCGTGGTATTTTGATATCCTTAATTTTCTGAAGAATAAAGAGTATCCGGCTGGGGCATCCAGTCAAGATCAGAAGACTCTCAGGAGATTAGCGGGTAATTTCTATTTGAATCCAGACAGTGTCTTATACAGAAGAAACCACGATTTGGTGCTGTTGCGTTGCGTAGATGAAAAAGAGGCAAGGCTGCTCATGGAGGAAATACACGAAGGTACCTTTGGTACGCATGCTTGTGGGCATGCTATGACGAGAAAATTGCTGTGGGCAGGTTATTTTTGGCTGACTATGGAAACTGATTGTTTCAAGTTTGCGAGGAAATGCCACAAGTGCCAAATCTACGCTGATAAGATCCATGTGCCTCTGAATCCTCTGAATGTGATGTCATCGCCATGGCCATTCTCGATGTGGGGGATCGATATGATTGGAAAGATCGAGCCGACAGCTTCTAACGGGCATCGGTTTATCCTAGTAGCAATCGATTATTTCACCAAGTGGGTAGAAGCGGCGTCTTACGCAAATGTAACGAAGCAAGTGGTGGCCAGATTCATCAAGAGAGATATCATTTGCAGATATGGGATTCCCGAGCGGATAATCACAGACAACGGTTCAAACCTGAACAACAAAATGATGAAGGAGCTCTGTCAGAATTTCAAGATCGAACATCACAACTCCTCCCCTTACCGACCCAAGATGAATGGCGCTGTCGAAGCGGCCAATAAGAATATCAAGAAGATCGTTCAGAAAATGGTGGTGACCTATAAGGATTGGCATGAGATGCTACCTTTCGCTTTGCACGGTTATCGTACGACGGTACGCACATCAACCGGGGCAACCCCGTTCTCGTTAGTATACGGAATGGAAGCGGTATTGCCATTGGAAGTTGAGATCCCTTCTCTGAGGGTATTGCGAGATGTTCAGCTAGATGAGGCAGAATGGGTGAAAGACAGGTTGAACCAATTGAGTTTGATGGATGAGAAGAGGCTCGCTTCTCTAGCATACGGTCGTTTGTACCAGAGCCGAATGAAGAAAGCATATGATAAGAAGATACATCCGCGAAGCTTTCAGATGGGCGACCTTGTGCTGAAAAGGATTCTCCCGCCGCAAGCAGATCACAGGGGCAAGTGGACCCCCAACTATGAAGGGCCCTACGTTGTCAGAAAAGTCTTTTCAGGAGGAGCGTTATTGTTGTCCACCATGGACGGTGAAGACTTTACGTCACCTGTGAATTCGGACGCAGTTAAAAAATACTTTGCCTAAAAGTGACCCGCTGGACAGAAAAAAGAGTCCAGGCAAAAATGGGGCATCCTGGCGAACCAAAAATAGAATGAAAGGTTCGGGCAAAAGTTAGGGATAAAATTGAAAAAATGTACACCCGCGAAGTTGAAAACCTACACTGGGCGGCTTCGGCAAAAAAGGGTATCCCGGTGAACTGAAAACCCGTAAAGGGCGGTTCACGCAAAAGTTAGGGATTTGAAAAGCAAATGACTGCGATCCGAATTTGATATTACAGTGAGCATCAGTGCGGGAGAATATACCTGAGGGATCGATTATCAGATGCAATCTCGTCGTAGGTGTGAATACCGGGAAAGCATTAGAGTCGGATGAGTCATAGGAGGATCAGTTCGTGGTGTTCGTCTGCATCCCGTTGCCGACATGTGTACAAAATTTAGTTTGTTAAAATATTTATGCTTCTTGGGCATACTTGTGTATTTGCTTTGCGTATCTTCCTCTTTTCAGGAGTTACATCCCGTGTACAAAAAACTCCGCCCATTCAGGGGCCCAATCAATAAAATATGTTATTCAGTACTTGATGCTGGTTCTTTACTGTTTTGTGCACGATAAAACGCCTAAGTTTATTGAAACTAGCATGTGTATAACATCACTGGCCCTTGCCAACAATTGCTAAAGCTTTGAATTAACTGAAAATAACGTCACTAACCTGAATCGATTTGGTTGCATAGGCTTGTCTTGTCTTGTTTGTGTTGTTGCAGGTTTCATGGCCGTACGAGGAAGATGATCAAAAGATTGCAATGACGAAAGACTCGACCCCCACGCATGTCATGCATGTGCCTCCTGAAGAAGGATCGAATTCCCTAGCGGTCGTAGCTTATCCGGAGAGCATGCTCCAGCAAAGCCATTTATCCTCAGCAGAGTTTGGCGATTCTTAGATCGAAGGCTGTATTCAGACAGTGCATCTCAAGCAGAGGGGTTTAGCCTCAGAAGATTAATATTTCAGATTGGTGAGCTGTATTCAGACAGTTTACCTTTCCCCGCAGGGACATTCACTCTCTCCCAGTGGAGTCAGTTAATTTTCCCAAAAGAATCATCCCATCCCCAGCGGAATTCTCTTTGCAAGTATTTTCCTCCCAATGAAAATCGAAGATTAAGACTCTCCCCAGCAGAGTTGGTGAATTCTGGCATTTATTTTGCCAGAATACCGTGTGATATCCGTTCACTTTCTAGCAGAAGTTCGATCATACCAGGCGCATCTGCCATTCACCAGCAGAGTTATATTCCCAGCAGGGTGTTACTTCAATGAGATGCTTGGTTCAAGTTCCCAATCGCCCAGCTGAGTCGACTTCATCCCTCCAGTATTTATTTTGCTGGAATAATTCTATAGCATCTGGCTTCCCCAGCGGAGTTGGCAGTATCTTCAGCGTTTATTTTGCTGAAGCAGTTTCTGTACCCAGCAGTTCGAGTCTGCATTTGCATGGGCATATAGTGTCATACTTGCATCCACCAAATGAAAAGCGTAGCATTTCCATGTCAAATGGAGCAGTGCATCATTGTCAAGCGCATGCATGTTGAAACATAAACCAGGATGGCTAACCTTTTGTTTCAAGTATTGTTTCTCTTGCAGGTAGAGAGAGCCCTTGCTCAGGTGAATCAATAAACATTCGAAGTCTCGGTATGAGACATTCAACGAAGTGTCAGCTTTGGCACTACTCCCCACAGAGTCAGCAGGATAAGTTTCTCTTTGTCCCCAAGCAGAGTTACTTATTTCCCCGCCAGGGTTTCTTGTTGAAGTTTCTCTAGTCTGACCAGCGGATTGTTTCCTTCAAAGTTGTTGTTACGTCAGCATTAAAAGGTTTCATGAACCAGAAGTTCAGAGGCTACCGCCGGTTATTAGAGCAGGCATCCAGTAGTTTGATTTCCAAATATCCCCAGTAAAGTCAGCCTCAAAGTTGCTGTAACATCAGTGATAAGAAGTTGGCGGACCAATGGAAGGAGGAGTCCTAACGTGGACGGGTTTATTGACAGGTTTTTGTATGCTAAGAGAAGTGGGGGTCCTGACGTAGACATTTCCTCAGTTTGACGATATGTGTTGGTCCTAACGTGGACGAATTTGATTTATTGGTATCGATCGAAGGTGGAGTCCTGACGTGGACAAAGTTGGTTATTCTTCGTGTTGGTGTCCTGACGTGGACCATTTATTTCCAGCAGGTAGCTTTATTCGTGATGGTGAAATGTGCGTCCTGACGAGGACAAGTTTGTAGTTCTTTGTGATGACAAGATGCGAGAGTCCCGACGTGGACAAGTTTATCCTTCTTCGTGTTGTTGGCAAAGTATGAGTCCTGACATGGACACAGTCGTATTTCCCCAGCAAGTAGAAGACGTGCAAGTCCTAACATGGACAGGTTCTATTACTTCAGCAGGTTGAGATGTGAGTCCTGACGTGGACAAGTCTCCCTTCCCCAGTGGGTCGAAGGTGCGTGAGTCCTGACGTGGACAGATCAAGTTATTCCTAACGTGGAAAGTTTGTGTTCCTAACGTGGAAAGATGGTGATTCCTTACGTGGAACGAAGTTGATTCCTTACGCGGAAAAAGTTTGATTCCTTACGTGGAAAAAAGAAGTCGATTCCTTACGTGGAAAGAGAATTTGTTTCCTTACGTGGAAAAGTTTAGTCCTGACGTGGACAGATCAAAGTTTGATTCCTAACGTGGAAAGATTAGAGTCCTTACACGGACATATCAAGATTGATTCCTGACGTGGAAGAAAAAGAGAAGTTTCGGTTCCTTACGTGGAAAAATAATTCCTTACGTGGAAAAGAGATTGTGTTCCTAACGTGGAAAGGCGGGCCCTAACGTGGATGATGTATTCCTTACGTGGAAAAGTTGTATTCCTAAAGTGGAAAGAAGTTGATTCCTTACGTGGAAAAGTTTGTATTCCTTATGGGGAAAGAGGTGATTCCTTACGTGGAAAGATTGAGTCCTTACGTGGACATATCAGATTGATTCCTTACGTGGAAAGATAGTCATTTCTGACGTGGAAAGATTGAGTCCTTACGTGGACATATCAAGTTGGAGTCCTGACGTGGACAGATCGAGGTTGTGTTTCATTACGCGGAAAGATTGGAGTCCTGACGTGGGCAAGCTAAGATAAGATGGTGTTTCCTTACGTGGAAAGGAAAAAATTGATTCCTTACGTGGAAAGAAGGTGTTCCTTATGTGGACAAGTCAAGAAGATGGCATTCCTTACGTGGAAAGAGGAGAGGTTTCTTTAGATGGAAAAAGATGTATTCCTTACATGGAGAAGTTAGTCCTGACGTGGACAGATCAAGATGAGTTGCATTCCTTACGTGGAAAGGTTTAGTCCTAACGTGGACAGGTTTCCTTACGTGGAAAGAAGATGGTTTCCTAACGTGGAAAGAATGAGATTCCTTATGTGGAAAAAGGTGAGTCCTAACGTGGACGGTGTTATTCCTAATGTGGAACGGTTATCCCTCACGTAGAAGGGTGAGTCCTAACGTGGATGGTGTTATTCCTAACGTGGAACGGTTATCCCTCACGTAGAAGGGTGAGTCCTAACATGGACGGTGTTATTCCTAACGTGGAACGGGTATTCCTTATATGGAAGGGTGAGTCCTAACGGGGACAATGCGATGCCTAACGTGGTCAAGAGTTTACTCCTAACGTGGACGATTTATTCCTGATGAAATGCAGACAAATAATCCCCAGCACGGTCGCTACGAGATCAGTGGGTTGCCATAACAGTCAGATTCAGCTGATGAATGTCGTTCCCCGAGCAGTGGCGCAGTTTATTTCTGCGGTTGGCAAATTTCTGGGTTCTTAGTATTCAACCGCCTCGTACCGCGAATGTCTGAAGACTCCGGGCTCTTCACCCAATCGGGTCCAAGTCGCTTGAATAGGGGCAGCTGTTGCACCCTAAAATTTTCTCAACTTTATTCACTTGGTTTATGTTTCAATATCATTAGCATTTGCATATAAAGTCATGTACATAATCATCTGCATAGTATAGCATAGCAAGTCATCCAACAGGGGACCAATCATTATTCTCATCTCTAGAGGCCTATCAAGAGGTTATTATCCTGATTCAATCTCATTCAAGTCATCAGAAAAGAATTTGAAAGTTGGAGAAGTCAGTGGATCAAGCATTGAGTCCATCTCCTATCTGAGAGTGCCTGAGGGTCAACAAGTTGTGAGTAGTGGGCTGAGCATGGAGAGTATATGGGCATCATGGGAGACTTAGAAAGTCATGTGGAGAAGGAGACAAGTCATTGAGGTGATCACAAGTATTGCAGTTGAAGACAGTCAACTAGGGTTTCATCTAGGTCTACCCTGGGTCAACTCTAGGTCAGTTGACTGATTAAAAGGCATTGAGGGCTATTGAAGAAATGTGGGGTTTATCATTTGACATGAAGAATAAGGATATGTTGTTATGCTAAGAAGAAATCAAGAGAAATCAAGGAGAAGAGGAGTTTCTAAATTAGGGTTTCTATGTAAAATCCCCTAGTTTAGGTCAAATTTCCAAGCAAGATAAGTCAAAATGAAAGCTTCAAATGGATCCTTGGTCAACATGAAACTTGTATAGGAGCTCAATACCTTTAATTTGAGTGGTGGAAGACATTAAGGAGATTTATATAACTCAAGTTATGGTCCTTGCAAGTTACAGGTCATCTGAGGTATCTGAAATTTTGTCTGTGAAAGTGACTTGACTTCCAAGCAATTTTTACCCCTCAAGGAGATTTCAAATGAATTTCTGGTCAACATAAGAATTGTTCCTCATTGTCTTAGCTTTCTAGAATTGTATAGTATGCCTTCATATGATTTGTGGAACTCTACTTATGGTCTTGGCAAGCAAAGGGTATTTTGGTCATCTGAGGATTACAGGTCATTTCAAGCCTATGCCTAAAACTCATACAAGGAAGCTTCAAATGAAAAACTTCACAACATAAAAGTTGCTCAAAATGCCATTTTAAGTCAAGAAAAGAAGTCATGAAAGTTTGGAAATGCATAGAATGAGACTTGACCAAAGTTGGTGAAAAATGACCTAAAAAAGGCATATAAGTTGAAAAAGTTGAAATAAAAAATTGGTTTGAGAGATCTACAAATCCAATATGGGTCACCCAATATACCAAATTGATTCCCAACATCATTTTAGAAACATTGGTTCAGCCACATTTTTGAGTTTAGGCTTACAAATTGGACTTCCTTTGTAAATTTGTTTCTTGCATCATAAGGCAACTTGGTAAAACTTAACACAAGGCAAGGAAAAGCTTGGTTTTTCATACATACACTCCCAATATCTCATGAAAGGAGATTTTAACTCAAGTTTACAAAGGTGCAAGCATGGGATAAGAGAATTCAAAATACCATCAAATGATAAGTTCATGAAATTTCCACAAGTTTCTAGATCCCTCTAGGACCAATCTAGAAGCTTCTCATTCTGTTAATCATCATCTATATAATGAAATGAAGCCATTTGTGCATGGGTTGGTGATTATTTGAGCTTGCAAACCCCATTTTGATTCCTTCACTCCCATTTGCATTTTCTCTTCAAACTCCATTGAAACTTCATCAATCATCTTAATTTCTGTTATCATCATTATCCACCATCATCATAGAGTAATTGGCAAAGAAAGTTGAGAGGAACTCGTGGCTGGTTTGTGTGATCCAAGTTTTCACTCCAAGTTGCATGAAGAATTGGATAGAGTGATTCAAGAGGTGTAAGCAAGAACCAGTGCAAACAGAAGAACCTACAGCCATTGAAGATCATTGGAAGCAAGCATCAAGGCTTGAATTGAAGGGGAACCACCATAGCCATCATCACATGCAAGGTATGCAACTTCATTCGAATCCCACTATTTATCCATTGATAGGGCATGTGGTTAGGATATATGTGATAGAGACCATTAGGGGATGATTTATGAGTAGTTTAAGGGCTGTTCTTGAAGGTTGTTTCCATGGCAGTTTCTGGTTAGTGATCAAGAACTCACATGTTAGAGTGCTATAATACTGGAGATTAGGTTTAGAATGATCACCATGAACAATAGAACGCATTAGTATAGGTTTTATCAAGAATCTTCAGCATGCGTATCAGTGAAAATCAGTGGTGCCCTAAACTTATAGCTATCGGGTTTGGCTATTGGAGAAGTTTTAGAAAAATCTGAGGCTAAGGTTTTATAGAGGGTGAGGAGTAGACCATTTTTGGTCTTTGGATGAGGAGTTTTCATTGAGAGATGAAGGAGTACGCATTGGTTGAACATGGCTGCATGAAGGAAAGAATTCTGAAACCCTAGGTCTGATTTGGAGAAGACGATGAGCTGGCCGTCCGATTAGTCCATTTGTTTGACATTTTAAGCGCATCCAACGGCTGAGATTTGAGTTTGAAAACGGAGGAAGAAACTGAGAGTGAAACGATGCGTTTCACTTATGAAGCGTCCGGGCCTTGGATCCGAATCTCTATCCCCACCCCCTTTGGATAGGCCCAATGAGTTTAGCGTGTTTTTACTGCTTTTCGCACCACAGATTTATCCTTTTTCTGGTATTTTTTTCATTTGATTTTCTGATGTTTCATGGGCTTAGCGCGCTTTCTATTTGCACCCCTGGTACTGGCCCATCATAATAATTGAACTGGGCGCCTTGCTATTCTCACCTCCTCCCTCTATTTTTCTATATTTCATTTTTTTATTTATTTCTTTTCATTTTCATGCATTTTGTAAAAATCATAAGAAAATGAAAACTTCATATTTTTTAATGATTCTTTTTGCATTAATTTCTTCAAGATGTCTAGAAAATTATAAAAAATAAAAATTGCATTTTATTTTTTATTTGATATTTTTCCCATATTTTCCAAATAAATGCCTATTTTAGGTGTTTCATTTCATACATGAATTTGTTGATTTTTGTTCTAATAGTTGCTTTAATATTTTTCACTCATTCTTTTTAGGTTGATTAGTAGACAAGATTAGCTTGTATATACAATTTAGTTCCCATTTTTAGAAATTAATTTTAGGTGATTAGTTTAGGTGTGAATAACCTGAACAAAATTAGGGTTTAATTGACAACATAGGTGAATAAGTTCATTTCCCTTAGGACTTAGAGATTGAATATTTTAGCTATGGGACTATAGGGACTATGGGTAGTTATTAGATCCCTCAGAAATCACTAGGATTCCCCTACTGCTATTAGTATATTACTGTATTTGATTGACTGGTATGGTGTGCCCTCTGGGGATTATTGATTTGTCTGTGTGGGTATTGGGATTGCTTGGGGATTGGGAAAGCTGAAGACTTGTGATGATGGAGCCATTGGAGATCCAGAGTTTGAAGACCAACTTCCAGAGTTGATGAGGAGATTCCTGCTAGCAGCTGTGGAGGAGATTAGGGTTTAGGAGCTAGGCAGAGATCTAGATTAGAAAGCTTGATTCTCAAACATGGAAGGTTTTGACTGCCTCCATTCCTCTCTGTGATACAGAGTCTCTCTAAGACACTCATCCCCTTCCTTTGGAAGGCTTGGTGCTACTGTCTAAGGGATAGAACTCTTGAGAGAAAATGTCTTATGTGTTAGTAGCAGTTGGTTTGCCACCCTTGGTAGTCAACTAATTGCTTAACACCCAGTTCACTCTTGTGATTGATCCCTCAGCTTGGAGGATGAGACTTGAAGAAAAGCTATTGTAGACTGAAGATTGATGACAAAGACCTTGCTGGAAGGCTGTGGAGATAGAGATTGATGCTTGCTGAAGCTTGAAGTCAGATGTTGTTTCAGAGCTGCTGATGCTGTTTATTTTTCTGTTGTATTTCATTTCTGATGTATTGTTTGGTTTTTCTGGACTGTATTGTTTGCTGTTTACCCTATTGGGTTGAAGGTGAATCCTGTTCACTTTTGCCTATTGTTTTCTAGGTTCGAGGTTGAGTGGGACTCCCTTGCCTCGCTTGTATTGTTGCATCCATGCATTTTATTGTTTTACTATATATCTGCTATTGTTTCTGTTTCCGCTTATCCCGTAGGATCTCTGTTTCTCTCTGTGCAAGAGAGGAGCATGATAGACACTAGGTCTTAACCCATGCATGACAACATTAGGTTAGTTTGATTCCCTTTTCAACCATAGGCTAGAGTTCTGTCTCTTCTTTCTCAAAACAAACAAAAACACAATAAATATTTCAAACACAATAAAAGACACTTCTTCCGTAAAAGAATGTGAACTCATCAAGACGTCATTTTTGTCCGCTGGGACTGCTAATCAGAAAACCCTTTTTTCAGAAGGAATAAAATCAACCAAGACAGACTTGTGTCGTACGTGGCCCGAACTACGTTTGCTCTGATCTTCCATGCAGTGTGGAAGTACGTAGGCATAGGGTGCGATATCCTAGCGAGCAACCTTCCCCTCCTTTCCCGTAGGTAGGCGAACTACGTTGACTCTGATTTCTCGTTTCAGACGGGAATACGTAGGCATAAAGTGCGATACTTTGCCGAGTCATTTTATTTTCATTTTATTTTCTTTTAACCCCTAACCTGTAGAGTATAGAATAACAATCCATACCCGAAAACAAGCGTGGATCCCGTCGAGTACGACGGACGTGAAGGGTGCTAATACCTTCCCCTTGCGTAACCGACTCCCGAATCCAGGTTTTGGTTGCGATGACCATACCTTTCCCGTGTTGTGCGAGGTTTACTCTGAGCGTTTCCTTTCCCTCCGTTGGGATAAATAACGCACGGTGGCGACTCTTCTGTTCAGCCGGCGCCGATTTTCGCAGTAGCGACACCAAACACACAACCGTACCACGTTAGATAACATCTTAGGCTTCCCTAGAGGACCTTTTGTGTTTACCACCACTGAAGAGGATATTGATCTCGAATTAGACCAATTCTGGGGTTCCATCACCGGTAACTATCACCCAGAATCGAATGACATGCACAACAACGAGATACACAATCCATCCTTCCGCTATTTCCATAGGATTTTATCCCATACCCTCTTTGGGAAGGAGGAAAACATTACAACAGTCTCAAAGGACGAGCTATTCATCCTTCTCTATGCTTCACAAGGCCGCCCTGTAAATGCTGTCCCTTTTATGATGAGGGCATTTACACGCCTCAATTAGGAACCACACTCACCCATTTTAATAGGAGGCCTAGTCACCATGATCGCCCACGAAATTGGCCTGAGGTACTACCTGAACAAAGCCGTTCGTTTCGGCAACCTCAGATCAATGGACATCCAGTTCTGCTTCAACAAACGTATCTTAGGTACCTTAGGCCCAGGAGCCTACGAATACCTCATAGCTGATCAACCTGTCCACCTTTTCACATTGCCCAACCATGAGCTAACCAGTATCCATAACAAAGACAATTGGATTTATGAATTGGACGAGCCTATGGGACCCCCATCACCTCACTCCACACCCCAGGCTTACATGTATGACAGTGATCAAATCTCAGAAGCACATGACTATTTGTACTACCAAGATTATGATTCCGAAGTGGAGATCGATCCTGAGACCCCTCCTAGCTACCATAACTTTCCTGACCCCACGCCTGAACAAAACACAGACAATCTGGACACTGTTTTAAGAACTGTAGACGACGTCAAGCTGGAAGTAACTGTTGCACCCCAAAATTTGCCCTCACAATACAAGACTTTGTGTTCCAAGAAGGTTCACAAGGTTCACAAAGTTCACAATTGGTCAGAAGAGTTGACAATTCCCTCAGACAATGCACCTCCTAAGCAGTGCATCCAAAACTAGGGTTTTGACTTTAATCAGGCTAAATGGACTTCCAAGACTTCAAGTGAGCTTCATAACATCTTATATGTGTATAAGAACCCCCATGTCAAGTTTCAAGACTTTTCTCAAAAGTTTGCTCAGTCAGATGATCAGATAAGTCAAAAGCAGTCAATGCAGTTAAAAGGTCAAACTGAGGTCAACTGTGGTCAAACCAAAGTCAAACTTCATGATTTTTTTTTTTGCCAACATCAAAGAGAGGTTGGGTGAGAAATATTATCATAATAACTGTAATACCCCAAATTTTGCCCTAAGATTTGTCGTCGCATTTCATTGCATTTAATCAATTACTAACAAATTTGTGTAGTCGTTTGACTTTTTGCAGGTAAATATCATATGGCATGCATTTTTTTTCTAAAAAGTAAAAATGGCACAATTGGCAGGAGGACATGTGTAAGGAGTTATGAGTGTGAGAGGTTGAGAGTTCGAATCTCACCTTTGTCATTTTTTTGTTTTTTATTATTTTTACTCTAAATTTTTCTATCTTTCATTAAAAAAATAACAAAAATAGTTTTTTATTATTATTTAATTATTATTTTCGTATTTTAATTAAATCATTTTTTAAAATATTATTTTTTTCACTTTTTTCTAAATTATTCATAAAAATATCCAAAAAATCATAAAATAAAAAATATTGAAAAAAATTTTGTTCTTTTTATAATATTTTTTATTTTAGGAATCAATAGGATTATTAGTTTTCATTTTAAGTTTATTTTAATTATTTTAAATTATTTAAATTTTATTTTTTCTTAACTAATTATTTAGTTTGGGCTTTAAAATGGGCTTTAGGGACATTATTGACAATTTGGTGTTAACCCTAATTTGTTCCCTATATATACATGTGTTGCCTTGTTGGAAAAGAGGAGAGAATGAAAAAAACCTAAGAGGAGTGAGTGCCGTTTGCCGTTATTTAGTTTTCTTCTTCATCCATTACTATTGTTTCTTTTTCTTCATCGTTTACCGTTATTTCTTTTTCTTCATCTATTACCGTTATTTCTTTTTTTTTTATCTATTACTGTTACGTTTATATATATATAATTTTTAAATTGTTAGAGTTTATATATATAAGATTTTTGATCGAATTATGTCGATACGATGTTTGCACATTTGTGTGCATGACGCGTGACATTTGTGTTAGTTCGATCTGGTTGCGATGATCGCATTTTTGTGTGAGCAATAATACTATTTTTTGCTTAATTTCTTTTTCTTTGCGATAAATTTTGTTTCGTCCGATTTAGATCTGGTTGCGATGAGCGCATTTCTGCGTTAGCAACATTGTTGGGTTATTTGGCACATTTAAAATTCATTATTGCTTTATTATTATTATTATTATTATTATTATTATTATTATTATTATTATTATCATTATTTATTATTATTATCATTATTATCATTATTATTACCATTATTATTATTATTGTTATCATTAATTTATTAAAATTTGTTATAATATAAAAATCTGTTTTTTAAAATAAATAACATTAACATCTTTTCCAAATTAATATGAAAACCTATTATTTTTAAGAAAAACTTTTTTTTAGATAAATTTAAAATAATAACTAAAATCTTTTTTTTAAAATAATAACTAGAACCGTTATTTATTTTATTTTATTATTGTTCAATTCAAATTTCATTATCATATTGTATCTGCTCCTCTCATGTAACCTCGCGAACTTAACAATCGCTCTTTAAATTCTGCCTTTAAATTTCTGCTTGCATGGTTTAAATTATGACATTATCTCTCTGTTTGCATGATTCAATTATCTCACGCGTTTACTATTATTTCTGTCACATTGCACACATCCGAAGGTTAGGTCTAACTGTTTGGCCGCCGCGCCAATAGTCCGTAAAACTTCACACATTCAATTTCAAATCCTCAAAACTACAAACTACAAACCCTAATTTTCACAAATGCCTCGCCGCAGGCAAAATTACAATTTTACCCTTAGCATTAGGTCAAAGAGCCGCCGCGCTCATTTTAGGGTTTCCCGCCGTGGAATCCCTAATTTAACCCTAATTACAACTTAACATTTCAACGTAGAGATTTGGAGTTCCTACACTCCACGTAAGCGTGTCCTTAAGATGCGTTTATTCCCCGTGAGACCTTGACCACAGTCAAGAAGTCTCTAACCTCCCTTTTGAGGGGAACTACGATTACTCTGATTCCACTCCCGTAAGGATACGTAGGCACAAGATGCGATGTCTTGCCGAGTAAACTTAGAATTAACCCCCTTTATTATTTATTATTGCTTATTTATATTTTATTTATCTTTGCTATTTAATTATTTTGCTTATTATTTTGTAATTGTTTCTTGGATGTAAAGTTGTTTAATTATTTAATTATTATTATGGTTAGTAATTAGGGAGTGTAACAACATGTATGTAATATTAAAATAAATTTAGATCACTTTTAAATAAAGATAATTAAAATAAACACGTCACACACGTAAGTCGATTTTAATCGCCGTCTCACTTCCTAAGGATATCCCTCAAGTTGCCTACGAATAATGGTTAAGTGGGGTGTATAAAGCAAGTCCCTCAAATAAAAAAAATCATCAAAGTCCCTTATGGTTGCCTTTACGAATCGAGTCCCTTTCGAAAAATGATAATGGTCCCTTATATGTGCTTATTACATCCCACAATGGTCTTCAAAGTCAAATTGTCCCTCACATATCCCTTAACATCCAAAGTAAGGACTACCTACTCCATTATAGTAGGGATAGTCTTACTAAAGGAAAGAATGAAGAATAAGAAAGACCTTTAAACATTAGGGTAGGTTACTCCTAGGTGCTTGCTCACTTCAAAACTGTTTCACACTTAAACAAATTTTCAACAAGTTTTCAAACAAGTTCTTAACACATCCTTACATGGATTATTTATTAACTATTCTGAAAATTTTCTATTCACACACTATACTTTCAAAACAATTCAAAAGTGAGCTTAAGTACCTAAGAGCCCATGGATAACCATGGATGAAAAGGGTGCTAACACCTTCCCTTTTCATAACCTACCCCCCGGACCCAAAATATTCTCTAAGGTCTTTCCTGTTCTTTTATAACCTTTCCTTATGGATAAAATAAAAGTCGGTGGCGACTCTTGCTATCCGCAACATTGTTTAAAGTCAGTTCTCCCACCGTGTTACAGAACTGGCGACTCTGCTGGGGATTTATTTAAGAGGGGTACCCTTAGGAATTAAGATCACTTTAAATTGTTTGCCTTGTTTGCTTTATTATTATATTGTTGGGGTGCTCTTATGTGTGAAAGGTCCTAACCCGGATCTAGTGTACCTTAGGTAAATGGCAATAGACCAAGGAAACTGTACGACGTATATCAATACGGTTGATCTGGTGGCCATAGTTAGTGCGACTTCTTGGTTGGTGCTTATATTCCTTAAGTCAAGTTGAGGATAATATTGAGGCTGCCATATGTTGTCAATGCACTAACTGACTTTTAGAACCCTAGTTAACTCATCTTGGCCTTTAGAAAGTAGTGAGGTAACCGGTTTTGGTGCAGACTGAAGTTGGTTGACACTCGATACTACGCTCATTGAGATCTTAAACTTGGAGGGTTTTGGTTGGCAAGTAAGTTGCCTTCTGAACAACCACCCTTGTGAAGGATCAATGATATTGAGATCCCTTAGAACCTGGTTACTTTTGTAGGACAGGATGAACCATCTAACTTCAGGGGAGGGTACTTGCCTTTGAACCTCATGCAAGCCTTTAAACCTAGGGCTATGGTGTGACTTGTTTGTGTGTGCCACATGTTTGTGATTGAGCATGACATCATGACATCATCATGCATCATAAGCATATCATTTTCCCTAACCATTTCAAGGACCAAAGGATTTATCTTTGTTCTTTGTTGCAGGTCATGGCTTCTGCTCGTAGAAACACCATCAGGATCAACTTTGTAGGGATACCTGCTAAGCTCAAGGAGTTGGTTTCCCTAGTGCCTGATCATTCCCAGTTCAACAAGAGACATGGTCACTTATTGGATCTAGTTACTTCAGGGTTCAGTGAAGACATGATGAGTGTGCTGTTTCAGTTCTTTGACCCTAAGCACCATTGCTTTACATTTCCTGATTATCAGTTGGTTCCAACCATGGAGGAGTTCTCTAAACTTCTGGGTATACCTGTTCTTGATCAGAAGCCATTCACAGGCTTAGAGAAGGAGTTTAAACCAGAAGTTATTGCTGCAGCTCTACATCTGAAGAAGTCTGACATTGTTCTAGAGACGAGAAGTGGAGTTAAAGGTATTCTTGCCAAGGTATTAGTGGATAAAGCTCAAATGTTCTTGAAGGCTATGAGCTACGATGCTTTTGAGGAGATCTTAGCCTTATTGATTTATGGCTTAGTGTTGTTCCCCAATCCTGATCAGTTCATAGACGTTCATGCCATCAACATATTCCTGAGTCACAATCCAGTGCCTACCTTACTTGGAGACATCCTACATTCTCTTCACACCCGTACTACAAGGGCAAGAGGAACTTTGATGTGCTGCATACCTTTACTTTCTAGGTGGTTTATTTCTCACCTTCCTCGCTCAGTAATGAAGAATGAGCAAGGGTTCAGGTGGTCCAAGAGGATCATGTCACTTTCTCACTCAGACATCCATTGGTGCTCCAGATCTATGGAGAATGTCACCATCATTGACCGTTGTGGGGAGTTTCCTAATGTGCCACTTCTAGGCATAAGAGGAGGCATCACCTACAACCCATCTCTAGCTTTACGACAGTTTGGTTACGCCCGGAGCGATGGTCCACATGACATGTTGATTCGGGGCATTGTGTTTGACTACGACAACGATCTTCAGGGATACCGTCAGAGATTCATACGAGCTTGGGGAAAGGTAAACAGGATTGACAGCAAGACACTGGAGCCTAAGTACACCATTCCTATGGAGGCTTATCTCAGATGGGTACGATTTCGTGCTCAGACACTCATGATGCCATATCCTGCCATCCTACCAGTTACCATGGAACCTGTTGCTGAAGGAGACACAGCTTATACCATCCTTCACCCAGACATGCCTACTGATATGGAAGACTTGCAGAGATCATGGATCCAACTGAAAGAGCAAAGGGATACTTTCGAGGCTCATCACAAAGCAAGCCAAGCAAGGATCCTAGAGCTAACAAAGCTACTTCATGAGGAACGAAACCTCAACTCATACCTCAACACAAAGAGGAAACGTCCATGGGAGACTTAAAACCCCATCTTTTGTACTTATTTCGTTTTCATTTTTTGTAAGCCTAAAAGGCAAAACAAGTTATTACTAATAAAAAGTTACTTTCTTGATTGTTTAAGCAAATTTAAATCCTGCGGTCCTTGAAAACATTGCATATGCATTCCCATATCATTGCATCACAGGTTTATAATTGTGCACAGGTTTCTCATCTTCTCGCTGTTTATTTCAGCAATGGCTCTTGAACAATCAGTTAAGGATCTCCAGGCACAGAATGCACAGTTCCAAGAGCTGATCCTGAACCTATCCAAGGGGCAGGATGAATTGAAGACACTGCTGGCCAAGAAGACTAAGAAGGCTAGAAAGTCTGCTGGGTTGCTCAACATGGGAAGAAGGTTCAAAGGTCCTGTCAAGACCAAGGAACATGTTGAAGACTATGAATCTGAAGAATCTGAGCAGGAGAGAGGCAGTCTCCATAACACTATGGGGGACTCTGATTCTGAGGCTAACTACTACCATGAGCCTAACGAAGACAAATTCAAGATGCTAGTGGATAGAATGGATGCTATGGAATTACAGAAATCATCTGGGCTGGATTTTGAGGATTTGAGCTTGATATCTGGGGGGGTCATACCCATTGGATTCAAAGTTCCTACATTTGTTGTCTATGATGGGGTCTCTTGTCCCAAATTGCATCTGAGGTCTTATGTCAGAAGAATTCAACCCCACACTGCTGATAAAAAGTTGTGGATCCAGTTCTTTCAAGAAAGTTTATCTGGAGCTCAGCTAGAGTGGTATTATCAGTTGGAGAGTGTCAACATCAGAGATTGGAATGACCTTGCTGAAGCTTTCTACAAGCAGTATCAATACAATGCTGACTTAGCCCCCACTCGCATGCAGCTTCAAAGCATGTCTATGGGTGCCAAAGAAAGCTTTAAGGAGTATGCTCAGAAGTGGAGAGACTTAGCTGGAAGAGTTCAACCCCCTTTGACTGATAGGGAGTTGGTTGATATGTTCATGTGTACGCTGAATGGTCCGTTTTACAGTCATCTCATTGGAAGCTCATCATCTGGCTTCACTGAGTTGATCATGACAGGAGAGCGAGTAGAGAATGGTATCAAGAGTGGTAATATCCAAGTGGGCACTTCTTCATCAGGTGCTGCAAAGAAGCCTCCCACTGGGAAGAAAGAATCTAATGCTGTGTATGGTCAGCCTGATCGTAACAGAAGGCATCAGTCTGTTAGTGCAGTTCATATTTCAAATCCAACTCCTGCAACAACAGAGCAGCCTCAAGGCAACCAACAGAGGGCTAGAAGACAGTTCACGAAGATCAACATGTCAATGGCTCAGGCATTGCAACACTTGTTGAAAGCTGAACTTATTACCCTGAGGGAGGCCCCTCAGAATCCCAATGTTACCTCTCCCAAGTACAATCCCAATGCACGATGTGCATATCATTCAAACTGTCCAGGACATGATACTAATAACTGCTGGGTCTTGAAGAACAAAATTCAGGATATGATTGATGCTGGAGAAATTGAGTTTGATCCACCGGGTACTCCAAATGTGATTACAGCTCCAATGCCAAATCACGAGAAGACTGTCAACGCCATTGATGAAGATATTGATGAAGATCTGCATGTCTATTCAGTTATGGAGTTGAGCACACCATTGTCTGTTATCAAAAAGAGGTTAGTACAAGCTGTGATCTTTCCAGGTTGTCATGAAGATTGTCTATATTGTACCTATAAGCCGGATAGTTGCTTCATTTTGAGAGATGGGATTCAACGTCTCATGGATAAATATACTATAGTGTTTGAAAGAAGACCAGCATCTGTAGAAAGTATGGTGGATCATCTGACTCAGGGTAAGAAGATTGAAGAGGTTGACATGGTTGACAAAGTACCACTAAGAATCACTTCAAAGGGTCCCATTAAAATCACTCATCAGGGCCCAATCAAGATTACTGCTGAAGGTCCTGTGAAAGTTGTTGCTGAAGCCAGAGTAGCTCCTCTGATCATTACCACTCCTGGTCCTATTCCTTATACATCTGACAAAGCTGTGCCTTGGCACTATGGGTCTGATGTTTACATCCATGGTGTCAAGCAGGAGCCTTTACCTGATATGCCTGTTGACATTGATAATATTGCTGGATCTAGCAAGATCACTCGTAGTGGAAGAGTCTTCTCTCCTCCAGTTGCTTCTAAGAGTGCAGTTACTCCTGCTGTTACTTCCACCACTGATGCTCGGGGCAAGGGTCCTGTTATTGAGCCTGTATCTACTAATGTGCCAGCTGCTGATGACCTCTCTAAGCAGATGGAAGAAGTATTGAAAATCATTCGCAAGAGTGATTATGATATTGTTGATCAGCTGGGGCATACTCCCTCAAAGATTTCTATGCTCTCCCTGTTATTATGTTCTGAGGCTCATGCCAAGTCATTGATCAAGTTTCTAAAGATGGCTCATGTACCCAGTGCAATTTCTGTGGACCAATTTGAGAATTGTGTTGCTCACCTGACCTATGACAACGGGTTAGGATTTTCTGATGCTGACTTGACCCCTGCCAAGAGGGATCATAACAGGGCCTTGCATATTTCAATTGAATGCAGGGGCACTACCCTGTCTCATGTGCTGATAGACAATGGTTCCTCTCTGAATGTGTTGCCTAAGGAAGTCCTGAACAAGCTGAGTCCTGAAGATACGGTATTGAAGCCCAGTAATATTGTGGTAAAGGCTTTTGATGGTTCTAGAAGAGTAGTGCATGGGGAAATTGATCTTCCAATCAAGGTTGGCTCTCAGGTGTTTACTGATACATTCTATGTGATGGATATTCGTCCTTCGTGCTCATGTCTGCTTGGTCGTCCCTGGATCCATGGGGCAGGTGCGGTGACCTCCACATTACATCAAAAGTTGAGATATCCGGTGAATGGAAAAGTTGTTACTGTCTTTGGAGAGGAAGAATACTTTGTCAGCCATGTAAACACTTTCAAGTATCTGGAAGTAGAAGGTGAATACATTGAAACTCCATGTCAGTCATTTGAAGTGGTTCCCTGGGCTGTTAAGGATTGTGTGACTCCTCCTGCTGTGAAGAAGGTTCCTGTGGTCATCAGAAACCCTCCAACAATGGCAATGGCCTCCCTCAATGATGCAAAAGCTGTGGTGGAAGAAGAGTCCCAGAAGGCTGTTCGTCGTGCTCGTGCTGTTCGTATCACCAATCAAGGGGTTATCAATGCTGTGGGAGATCAAGATGAAGACTACAACTTGGAGGCATGGATTTTTCCTACTGTGGGTGCTGGACTCAATAATTGGAAAGCTGAAGATGTTATCCCTATCTCCTTTAGTCAGGAGTAAATACTATTACTGTGTTATGTTTTTAAATTTGTAATTTCTGGAACAATTAAAACTTCCAAGCCATGTGCCTTACCCGGGGCACAATGGTGTGCTTGTTACGGGTTGTCATTTCATTTGCATACTTCATTCAATAAAGTCAGTGGACGTTTCGTTTTCGTAAATATTGTGTTCCTTGTCTTTCTTTTTCTTTTATTTTTGCTTTATCAGCTATGTGTTCTTACACACACCCACGTCACTAAAATGCCGATCCTCATCCACTCTGGATCCAATTGATAACAGTTCTACTATTGCCAATTACAATTTCGAGAATCTGATCTATCAAACTGAAGACGAAAACGAGGACGATTGTGAAATACCTGTAGAGCTTGCTAGGTTGTTACAACAAGAAGAGAAAGCTATACAGCCACATGAAGAGCCAGTCGAAGTTGTGAATCTGGGAACTGAAGAAAACAGAAAAGAGGTCAAAATAGGGGCTGATTTAGAGGACAGTGTCAAGAGCAGGTTGATTCAGATGCTACGTGACTATGTGGAGATCTTTGCTTGGTCTTATGAAGATATGCCAGGGTTGGATACAGACATTGTGGTTCACCGTTTGCCAGTGAAAGAAGATTGTCGTCCAAAGAAGCAGAAGGTTCGTCGTATGCGTCCTGAAATGTCAGAAAAGATCAAAGCAGAGGTAATGAAACAGTTCAATGCAGGGTTCTTGGCCGTAACTTCTTATCCTCAGTGGGTTGCAAATGTGGTACCGGTTCCTAAGAAAGATGGTAAGGTACGTATGTGTGTAGACTACAGAGATCTGAACAAGGCTAGCCCTAAAGATGACTTTCCACTTCCTCATATTGATATCCTGGTAGACAACACTGCTCAGCATAAGGTATTCTCTTTTATGGATGGTTTCTCTGGTTACAATCAAATCAAGATGGCACCTGAAGATATGGAGAAGACTACATTTGTGACACAGTGGGGCACCTTTTGCTATAAGGTAATGCCATTTGGTTTAAAGAATGCAGGGGCAACATATCAGCGTGCCATGGTGGCTTTGTTTCATGATATGATTCATCATGAGATAGAGGTATATGTGGATGATATGATAGCCAGGTCTCAGAATGAAGAACAACATCTTGATCATCTGCACAAGTTGTTTGAGAGGTTGAAGAAATACAGGTTGAGATTAAATCCAAACAAGTGTACTTTTGGAGTTAGATCTGGAAAGCTCCTGGGTTTCATTGTCAGTGGAAAAGGTATTGAAGTGGATCCTGCAAAAGTAAAAGCTATACGAGAGATGCCAGCTCCCCGTACTGAGAAGGAGGTGAGAGGTTTCTTGGGACGATTGAACTACATTGCAAGATTTATTTCCCAATTAACTACCATCTGTGAGCCAATCTTCAAGTTGTTGAAGAAAGATCAGGTGATGGAATGGAATGATGAGTGCCAGACTGCCTTTGATGAAATCAAGAGATATTTGCTAGAACCTCCAATTTTAATGCCACCAGTTGATGGAAGACCCTTGATTATGTATTTAACAGTATTAGACAACTCAATGGGGTGTGTATTGGGGCAACATGACGAGTCTGGTCGAAAAGAGCAGGCAATATACTACCTTAGCAAAAAGTTTACCGACTGTGAAACAAGATACTCACTGCTCGAGAAAACTTGCTGCGCTTTGGCATGGGCTGATCGCCGACTAAGACAGTATATGTTGACCCATACTACCTTGTTGATTTCGAAGATGGATCCAATCAAGTACATATTTGAGAAACCTGCTCTCTCCGGAAGAATTGCAAGATGGCAAATGATCTTGACGGAATATGATATACAGTATACTACTCAGAAGGCCATTAAGGGGAGTGTTGTTGCTGATCATTTGGCTCATCAAGCAGTAGATGATTACCAGTCAATGAATTTTGAGTTCCCTGATGAAGACATTATGTCTGTTACCAAAGAACCTGGACAGTATGACGGACCTGAACAAGGATCCCGATGGACTATGGTTTTTGATGGTGCCTCCAATGCACATGGTAATGGTGTTGGTGTTGTGATTAGTTCCCCTGAAGGTTGTCATACCCCGATTACTGCCAGACTTTGTTTCTATTGTACCAATAACATGGCTGAGTATGAGACATGTATCATGGGTATGCAAGTTGCTATTGATATGAAGATTCAGTTCCTTGAGGTGTATGGAGATTCAGCTCTGGTAGTAAGTCAGATTAAAGGAGATTGGGATACAAAGCATGATAATCTCATTCCTTACAGAGAACATGTGTTGTCTTTGATCCCACATTTCAAAGAGATTACTTTTGGACATATTCCACGAAGAGAGAATCAGTTGGCAGACGCATTGGCCACCATGGCATCTATGTTTGAGATCAGCTGGGATGATGAAGCTCCCAAGACTACCATTGATAGATTTGAGAAGCCTGCATACTGCAATGAGATTGACACTGAAGGGGCAAGTGGACTCCAACATATGAGGGACCATTTGTAGTCAAGACAGTGTTCTCAGGAGGTGCCATGATACTGACTGCAATGGATGGTGAAGACTTCCCACAACCTGTAAACGCAGACATAGTTAAAAAATACTACGTATAAAAAGAGACTCGCTAGGTTGACAGGCCTAGGCAAAAATAAGGGCATCCCGGCAAACCAAAAGGGTTTGGGCAAAAATTAGGGATATATATATAAAAAGATGTACACCCGGCAAGTCGAAAACCTGAAAAGGCGGCTTGGGCAAAAAAGGGTATCCCGGTGGATTGAAAACCTGAAAGGGCAATCCAGGCAAAAGTTAGGGATTAAAGCGTATGACTATGTCTCGTTTGGATCACTCATGAAACTGCAACCAGTTGTACTACTTACTCAAGCTCAAACAGATAAAGCTCAATCCAATCGTTTCCGTCTCAACAGCAAGAAGATGAGATACTTGAGGGGCAATAGTAGAATTGAAACTCAATAGGATTATTTCCCACATAGCTGATTCTTTTTGTAAAACTTCATGACAAAATTCTCTTACTAGGGTTTATGTCTCCTTGTACAAACTTACCCGTGTATGGGTCACTTTTGATATAAATAAATTCCATCTTTTGAATCCAGATTTACTTTTACCCTATTTACATAAGCGAAACGTCCATTGGTTGTGTTTGAATGTATGTATGCCTTTGAATATGATTGATGTTTACCAGAAATGCATGTATGCTTTTAATATGATTGATGTTTACCAGAAATGCATGAAAATGCAGTAATAGTATTTACTAAGGACGAACGAGGGAAGGATTTCAACGAAGCTTCGCCGGTTCATCTTTACAAGGCAGTTACAAACCATCAGTAGGACTAATCCATTTTCACAAAGTCTAATCTCCCCTGGAATTTATATCCATCTCTTTTATCCTCATACGGATATACGGGAAATTACTTTCCAATAAGGGCACGATGAACGAAGACGGGATGTTATACTTATCCTACTATCCCCAACAACTGGAGGTTATCTATACCTTGTTATCCCCAACAACGGGAGGTTATCTATATCTTGTTATCCCCAGCAGACGGAGGGTTATATATTCTTCAACAACGAATCGGGATTTATTTTCCTTGGCCAGCGGTTGTTATACAAGGATATCCAGACACTTCCAGCAGTGTCATATCATACATACATCATTTACATCATACCATAACATATATGTCTATAGTACATTACCTAAGTGCATCATGTCATACATGCATACATAAAGCATAAACTAATGTTGTTATACAGAGTGCTACCTTGTTTTCAGGTTAATTATCCAACAAACAAGCTTATGATCTTTGGGACTGCTTTATTGTAACCTCAGGGTTACTTTATCCTCCTGATGAGCTTCTTATTACTTTGGGACTGCTTTATTGTAACCTCAGGGTTATTCTATCCTCCTGAAATCATTATTTCAAGACTGCTTTAGAGCTACTGATTGCTCTATCCTCCTGAAATCATCCTATTACTTCAAGACTGCTTTAGAGCTATTCATTGCTCTATCCTCCTGAAGCCATCTAATTATTTCAAGACTGCTTTAGAGTTATCCATTGCTCTATCCTCCTGAAATTACATTATTATTTCAAGACTGCTTTAGAGCTATCCATTGCTCTATCCTCCTGAAATCATTACTTCAAGACTGCTTTAGAGCTATTGATTGCTCTATCCTCCTGAAGACATATCACATTATTACTTCAAGACTGCTTTAGAGCTATTGATTGCTCTATCCTCCTGAAGACATATCACATTATTATTTCAAGACTGCTTTAGAGCCATTCATTGTTCTATCCTCCTGAAATCATATCATTGCTCCAAGACTGCTTTAGGGTTATCATTATTGATTGCTCTATCCTCATGAAGACATGCTGTTACATCAGTATTACTCCAGACTCCTGACAGTTCTCATTATATTACTGAAGAACTTTCCCCTAGTGGCATCTTTAAGCCCACTCAATCATGTTCAACCAACCATCAATATCACTCCATGCACTGGTGAGTGCAAATTTTTGGGCTTTTGTGTTCAATCCCCTTCAACCTTCCAGGTTACGACTGGCAAATATACCAATCTAACCCCTCAGGTTTCAGAAAATTGAACAGGGGCAGCTGTTGCACCCCAAAATTTGCCCTCACAATACAAGACTTTGTGTTCCAAGAAGGTTCACAAGGTTCACAAAGTTCACAATTGGTCAGAAGAGTTGACAATTCCCTCAGACAATGCACCTCCTAAGCAGTGCATCCAAAACTAGGGTTTTGACTTTAATCAGGCTAAATGGACTTCCAAGACTTCAAGTGAGCTTCATAACATCTTATATGTGTATAAGAACCCCCATGTCAAGTTTCAAGACTTTTCTCAAAAGTTTGCTCAGTCAGATGATCAGATAAGTCAAAAGCAGTCAATGCAGTTAAAAGGTCAAACTGAGGTCAACTGTGGTCAAACCAAAGTCAAACTTCATGATTTTTTTTTTGCCAACATCAAAGAGAGGTTGGGTGAGAAATATTATCATAATAACTGTAATACCCCAAATTTTGCCCTAAGATTTGTCGTCGCATTTCATTGCATTTAATCAATTACTAACAAATTTGTGTAGTCGTTTGACTTTTTGCAGGTAAATATCATATGGCATGCATTTTTTTTCTAAAAAGTAAAAATGGCACAATTGGCAGGAGGACATGTGTAAGGAGTTATGAGTGTGAGAGGTTGAGAGTTCGAATCTCACCTTTGTCATTTTTTTGTTTTTTATTATTTTTACTCTAAATTTTTCTATCTTTCATTAAAAAAATAACAAAAATAGTTTTTTATTATTATTTAATTATTATTTTCGTATTTTAATTAAATCATTTTTTAAAATATTATTTTTTTCACTTTTTTCTAAATTATTCATAAAAATATCCAAAAAATCATAAAATAAAAAATATTGAAAAAAATTTTGTTCTTTTTATAATATTTTTTATTTTAGGAATCAATAGGATTATTAGTTTTCATTTTAAGTTTATTTTAATTATTTTAAATTATTTAAATTTTATTTTTTCTTAACTAATTATTTAGTTTGGGCTTTAAAATGGGCTTTAGGGACATTATTGACAATTTGGTGTTAACCCTAATTTGTTCCCTATATATACATGTGTTGCCTTGTTGGAAAAGAGGAGAGAATGAAAAAAACCTAAGAGGAGTGAGTGCCGTTTGCCGTTATTTAGTTTTCTTCTTCATCCATTACTATTGTTTCTTTTTCTTCATCGTTTACCGTTATTTCTTTTTCTTCATCTATTACCGTTATTTCTTTTTTTTTTATCTATTACTGTTACGTTTATATATATATAATTTTTAAATTGTTAGAGTTTATATATATAAGATTTTTGATCGAATTATGTCGATATGATGTTTGCACATTTGTGTGCATGACGCGTGACATTTGTGTTAGTTCGATCTGGTTGCGATGATCGCATTTTTGTGTGAGCAATAATACTATTTTTTGCTTAATTTCTTTTTCTTTGCGATAAATTTTGTTTCGTCCGATTTAGATCTGGTTGCGATGAGCGCATTTCTGCGTTAGCAACATTGTTGGGTTATTTGGCACATTTAAAATTCATTATTGCTTTATTATTATTATTATTATTATTATTATTATTATTATTATTATTATTATTATTATCATTATTTATTATTATTATCATTATTATCATTATTATTACCATTATTATTATTATTGTTATCATTAATTTATTAAAATTTGTTATAATATAAAAATCTGTTTTTTAAAATAAATAACATTAACATCTTTTCCAAATTAATATGAAAACCTATTATTTTTAAGAAAAACTTTTTTTTAGATAAATTTAAAATAATAACTAAAATCTTTTTTTTAAAATAATAACTAGAACCGTTATTTATTTTATTTTATTATTGTTCAATTCAAATTTCATTATCATATTGTATCTGCTCCTCTCATGTAACCTCGCGAACTTAACAATCGCTCTTTAAATTCTGCCTTTAAATTTCTGCTTGCATGGTTTAAATTATGACATTATCTCTCTGTTTGCATGATTCAATTATCTCACGCGTTTACTATTATTTCTGTCACATTGCACACATCCGAAGGTTAGGTCTAACTGTTTGGCCGCCGCGCCAATAGTCCGTAAAACTTCACACATTCAATTTCAAATCCTCAAAACTACAAACTACAAACCCTAATTTTCACAAATGCCTCGCCGCAGGCAAAATTACAATTTTACCCTTAGCATTAGGTCAAAGAGCCGCCGCGCTCATTTTAGGGTTTCCCGCCGTGGAATCCCTAATTTAACCCTAATTACAACTTAACATTTCAACGTAGAGATTTGGAGTTCCTACACTCCACGTAAGCGTGTCCTTAAGATGCGTTTATTCCCCGTGAGACCTTGACCACAGTCAAGAAGTCTCTAACCTCCCTTTTGAGGGGAACTACGATTACTCTGATTCCACTCCCGTAAGGATACGTAGGCACAAGATGCGATGTCTTGCCGAGTAAACTTAGAATTAACCCCCTTTATTATTTATTATTGCTTATTTATATTTTATTTATCTTTGCTATTTAATTATTTTGCTTATTATTTTGTAATTGTTTCTTGGATGTAAAGTTGTTTAATTATTTAATTATTATTATGGTTAGTAATTAGGGAGTGTAACAACATGTATGTAATATTAAAATAAATTTAGATCACTTTTAAATAAAGATAATTAAAATAAACACGTCACACACGTAAGTCGATTTTAATCGCCGTCTCACTTCCTAAGGATATCCCTCAAGTTGCCTACGAATAATGGTTAAGTGGGGTGTATAAAGCAAGTCCCTCAAATAAAAAAAATCATCAAAGTCCCTTATGGTTGCCTTTACGAATCGAGTCCCTTTCGAAAAATGATGATGGTCCCTTATATGTGCTTATTACATCCCACAATGGTCTTCAAAGTCAAATTGTCCCTCACATATCCCTTAACATCCAAAGTAAGGACTACCTACTCCATTATAGTAGGGATAGTCTTACTAAAGGAAAGAATGAAGAATAAGAAAGACCTTTAAACATTAGGGTAGGTTACTCCTAGGTGCTTGCTCACTTCAAAACTGTTTCACACTTAAACAAATTTTCAACAAGTTTTCAAACAAGTTCTTAACACATCCTTACATGGATTATTTATTAACTATTCTGAAAATTTTCTATTCACACACTACACTTTCAAAACAATTCAAAAGTGAGCTTAAGTACCTAAGAGCCCATGGATAACCATGGATGAAAAGGGTGCTAACACCTTCCCTTTTCATAACCTACCCCCCGGACCCAAAATATTCTCTAAGGTCTTTCCTGTTCTTTTATAACCTTTCCTTATGGATAAAATAAAAGTCGGTGGCGACTCTTGCTATCCGCAACATTGTTTAAAGTCAGTTCTCCCACCGTGTTACAGTAACCACTATCAAAGATGAATTAACGCAGCTTCACATGGATTTCGTTACTTACATGGACGTAGTTAGCGACCAATTTAATGATGTTATTCAGCAGATCAACAACTTGAAGAAACCAAAGGAGTGATATTTTAGTTTCCTCTTTAATTTAAGTTTACTGCATTTCGCATTGTTTCAAATTATTTCATTTTGCAATTGTTTCCTCTCTTTGGATATTGTATTACTTTAAACTCATTTTTCGAGTTAATGTTATTTTCATTTCACTCCAGTATCTCCCTTCATTATGTTTCCTGTTATTTCTTATTTCGTCATTAGTCCATCATAAGTCAAAATATCATATTTTCCACTGTTAAAATGCCCCACAAGCAAAATTCTGCATTTCTGCAGAATTTGCTGATGTGACGGTCGTCACATTCCCCTGACGGTCGTCATGCGTGTTACGACCGTCACACATCCCTGACGGTCGTCACGCAGAAAAAACCCCAATTCTGTCAAAACAGAGGTTGCGCACCTCTCCACTTCCTCTCCCCTAATTCCCCATTATCCCAAAATTAAAACCCACTAAAAACCCTCTGAATCCCCCATTAAACCTCCACCATTTTCAACTTCCAATTGACCCTTATATATTACCCTCTGCATTCCCTTACCTCACCATTCTCAGAAATCCCTATTCTCAAACCTCTGCACTTCTCTCACCAAAATGGCCAGACAAACCAGTGCAAACCCCGATTTGAGCACCATCACTTTCCGAGAAGGAGAGGCCGACGAACGGCAGCAGACCAACTTCCTAGCATTCCATCAACGGTCGCTTCAGCCGACCCGGTATGCTCACCTGGATTCTTTGACGGAACTCGGTATTCTCGATGGCGTAACTTGGATGTTACAGAGAGCCGACATCTGGCATCTCTGCACCAATCCCCATCCCACCTACGAGCAACTCACTCTGGAGTTTCTCAGCTCCTTCGCATACGCAACATCATCCGGCGATACCAATAACTTACCGGTGCTGCCTGCTTTCATCTGTTCGGCACTGAATATCAGGTCCCCCAGGACCGCATCGCCGTCATTCTACAGTTATCTCACAGCGACGATGCTCACCGCCGCATCTCCGATCAGTTCTACCAAGAGGCCTTCCCTCTCTGGAACCGACTGACCGGAACCACTCCAGAAAGTTGGGACACTCTGAACGCCACTCATATCCACAACCCAACTATCCGCTACTTCCACCGCGTGTTGAGCAACACAATATTCTCTCGTGACAGTAACCATAAGGTCAACTCGAAGGAGCTGTTTTTCCTCTGTTGCGTGTTCGCTTCGGAACCTGTTAACACCGCCCCGTTTCTCTTGGCTCACATTCAAGCCAATTGTTACCGCGACTCTAAACCTTTCTATTTCGATGACATCATCACATCCATTGCCATAGGCCTCGATCTTGGCAACCGCCTCCAGACACTCCGCCAGATGCCCCCTGTCTTTCTGGACACCGACCACTGCCGCACCTCCCACCTCATCAAGGCCCGCCGTGATGGGAGATATCATCCAGTAGTGCGAGGCCGCACTATCCAGAGCATCATCATGCCTTCACGCACCCGAATGCATCCAGAGGATAGAGCCAACTGGCTCTTCGATACCACTGCCCCTGCTGCCCCAACACAGGATAATATCCAAGAGCCCAAGGACGAAGTTCAAGAGGAGCTAGACAGAGCCGACCAACCTGAGCCATCACAAGCACCTGCTGCCGAAGGCCCTTCCGCGCGCCGCCGCCCCTGTCCTGCCACTGATGACACATCCGAGGCCCTCTTCCACTGCATCGAGCAACATAACCAGATGATGCTTATGATGGAGCAGCAGAACTGAAGGGCTGAAGAATTTGAAGCATGGCAGAGAGAGCAAACCAGTCAAATTCAACAATCTTTGTAGTTGATGCACGATGTCCATTCCGGCATGGCCGATGAGATGGCACACCTTACTGTGCGAGTCGACGGCCTCCGTGATTACATCTTCCACACCGGAGCTCTGAACCTCGCCGCACACGACGCCCCATCCAGAGGTCGAGGAAGAGATCGAGGACGAGGACAGGAATAGTAGTATTTTTCATTTTTGTCATTTTGTTTTCTTTATTTATTTCCTTTGTATTCCTCCCTTCCGTATTCTTTCAAATAAGTGAGGACACTGATTGAGATAGTGTGGGAGCAGACGTTATTTCCCTTTTCATTTCCCTTTTTTCCCTGTTATTTCCCATTTCCTATTGTACTTTTCCTTTCGAATTCTCAATTTAAAGTAATTTCAATTTTCGGCAAATAAGCTCTTTTATATATATATATATATATATATATATATATATATATATATATATATATATATATATATATATATATATATATATATATATATATATATATATATATATATATATATATATATATATATATATATATATATATATATATATATATATATATATATATATATATATATATATATATATATATATATATATATATATATATATATATATATATATATATATATATATATATATATATATCCGCTACGTGAACTCCCCGCGCCTCATATGACATATATAAAGAAACTTTTATCCTCTCCAAAGCATCACGCGATACGCCTAAACCTTACCAAGTTGGAATTTCCGAGAAGAAAATTTTAACAAAGCTTCTACGCCCTGACACCTTAGACCTCTGGTTTATGCGAGTCAGTCTTACTGCTTACTCGTATCAAAGCCTCAAGTTTCGACTCGAACGGAGCCCCCAGTAGTTTATATGAGCAGTCAGCACCATCCTAAACTCTTCTAAGCAAGAAACCGATGCAAATAAGTGTATGATCTCTAGTAAGAATTCAATAATCTTGAAAGAAAAGAAAAGCCATATTGCATGAATATAGAGATATGTCCCTTCTAAGTTAGGTGCTCCTCACCCGAGCATTTAGCCCAACGGTACGAAACTCTTGCGGATTTATAGCAGAATAAGCATATGTGCAAAGAAAAAAATCAAACTAACAGAGAGATCAAAATCACCAACAGGTTTTCTTGCCATGAACATGTATGGATAACGGGCTTAATGTGACTACGCCAGAACGAAGCCGGGTAAAATTTGTAGTGAGAGACTTGAAGTCGAGCTGCAGTAACATGGTTGAGACTGGCTTGCATAAAAGAAAGGCCTTCGAAGGCTTACAATGAAGTGTCGTCTCCGTATACGCTTTGTCTCCATTGGATCCCCGGTTCTTCTTAACTTGGCGTCTGAGAAATCTGATCAAGGGAAGAGCGTGCCGCGTGCTTGCCGAACTTTAAATTTTTCCTAACTTTACTTGAGGACAAGCAAAGATTCAAGTTTAGGGGAGTTTGATAACGCAAAATCATGTATATATATATATATATATATATATATATATATATATATATATATATATATATATATATATATATATATATATATATATATATATATATATATATATATATATATATATATATATATATATATATATATATATATATATATATATATATATATATATATATATATATATATATATATATATATATATATATATATATATATATATATATATATATATATATATATATATATATATATATATATATATATATATATATATGTATATATATATATATATGTATATATATATATATATATATGTATATATATATATATATGTATATATATATATATATGTATATATATATATATATATATATATATATATATATATATATATATATATATATATATATATATATATATATATATATATATATATATATATATATATATATATATATATATATATATATATATATATATATATATATATATATATATATATATATATATATATATATATATATATATATATATATATATATATATATATATATATATATATATATATATATATATATATATATATATATATATATATATATCGGCGACCGTTTTCACTCCGAATTCGGATATTTCGATACTATTTGCCCAGTATTTTGCAGGTATTCAAAGTCCATGCTCAAATGGAGCAAGATAAAGAAAAGAAGCATTTACAGGTGAAAACCAAGTGAAAATCAGGCCAAAAAGCAGCAAAAACGAGTTCTGCTGATGTGACGACCGTCATGCGTGTGACGACCGTCACAGGTCCATGACGACCATCATGCAGTTAAAATACAGTTTTCTGCACGTGCTGTCAAATTATGAAAGTGCCAAAGAGAAGTGGTACCACTAACTCCTATATTCTCTGATATCACTCCCACTTCCCGAAGAAATAAACCATGGAATATCCCATCTATAAAAGGGGGTAGCTGGTACCAGAAAAGGGGGGCCGCATTGAAGAAACGAAGTGCTGCCAATTTACTTTCAGAGCAATTATTCAAATTCCCATTTTCTTATCGTTGTTTTATTTCCTGTTTCTTTCTTTCCTTGCAATTCTTGTTTTACTTCCCATTTCTATTCTGTACGAGTAATTGGCATAAAGACAAAATCCTGCTGCCATTTTGGAGGATTTCCCAAAAGCCAAATCGAATTATTTACAGGTTTCTATTCTAATCGTAATTGAATTGTTATTTCCTATTGTAATGAATATTATTATTTTCTGCCATTATTTACGTTCTATTTATTTATATTCCATGTCTGGCTAAATCTTAAGTAATCGGTATGTAATAAATAATCTGATGGGATTCAATAATTAACCGGTGTATATCTACCTTTTCAAAAACTTATTTATGGCTTCAGTTTTTAAATTTGACTTTTCTAAATAAACCTTCGTCGCGACAGCGAGAAATTATTTATAGTAGTTTTGCCACGACAGTGGGAAATTCATAAAGGTACGAACCAACAAGCGACAGATGAGGCTAAAACCAGATAGTAAAAACTAGGCATTCATTTTAAAAACAGCGACAACGCTTTAAAAGGAATTGGAACTTAATAGTTTTCGAAAAGTAACTTTAACCCCGAACGGGATAACGACAACATACGTTCCGCGTTAGAGTTGCGACTAGCGTCAACAACCTTCGTGAGACAAAGGTCTTTAAACCATCATTTTCTTCTTAAACTATTTTTGAAAACCTAAAGACACCGGTGACCTATAGAATCCCTGAAGAAATAACATATTACATACCGATTCAAGCATTCATATCTTAAGTAAAAGCTTTAGTTCCCTTTAGTTTACGCACTTATTTTGTTATTATTCCCTTAAAACATTACCGACCTAGCTAAACACCGTAACACCCGATAATACTAGTTTGATTACGAGTCCATGTGGGATCGATATCTATTATTACTACGCGATAGACTGTGCACTTGCAGTTAATTGAGTTAGACATAGAAATTCGCGATCATCAGTTGGTAATCGGGAAAGTAAAACAGTGGTATAACGGATCATAAAACTCAACAAGGGTCTCTAACAACCCTTCTTTCATCTTGAGCTCGAGAAAACGGAAGACTTCTCCATATTCTGTTGCGAAGGCGTGACGGTTCTCGATGAGATCTGCTAGCTCTCTTAAGCTTTCAATGTTAGGACTCTGAAAAGTGTACTCCAATACTTCTCTCTTGAAGTCCATGGTTACAATACCTGAGAAATAAAATTGAGTTTCTTGAAATGAGTAAAGAAAGAATGCAAGATGAATAAGACTTCATGGGATCCCAACTATTTATAAACATTGCAGTAAAAGGAAACGTCTTTATTAATTTTGAAACGAAATACAAATAATTGCTTTTAAAAGTCCCAAATAAATAACTAAATAAAAGCTAATGAAATCCCTAAAGAAGTTTTGAATTCCGCTACTTGAGCTCTTCTTCCAATTGGGTCTTCTCACGGATAAGGTTGTTCACAATCAGCTTCCAAATAGTACATTGCGGGTCAGAGAAGAATAAATCCTCCATGGCTTTCCTCTTCTTGCAAGGAAGCAACTCTTCGTCCTTCAAATGTAGCTGCTTCTGAAGTTCATCTTTCTCTTTTTGAAGTTCAACCTTCTGCTTCTGACATTCATCGTTTTCTGCAACCACTACTTGGTACTTGTTCTTCCATGATTCTAACTCACGATGCGACTTCCTCAAGGAAACCTCTAACTTTTCAGCTTCAGAGATAAAGACATAAGTGGGCTCCCTCCTTGGAGATATAGGATCTTGACGAGAATAGGGCATTTTCAGCTTGACTGCCCTTTCTCTGACCCACCGAAGGTAGGGTTCTAAGGACACACAATTAAGTTTCCCAAGGCTTTCTTTCCCTTTTTTGTGCAAATGATCCCATGCATCCAAAATCTCGTCTCGGAGTTCTTTGTCTTCCCTAATGAAAATGCCCTCCACTTGAACACTCTTAGGCGGCTCTTTCAACGGAAATCCTAACTGTCGACGAGCTAAGACCGGATTGTAACTGATCCCTCCATTAAAACTAAGTAACGGCACATTAGCAAAGTCGCCACAACCATTAATAATTAAAGTTCCATCATACGCTCGGTTGTACCAAACGATGTCTGAGTGAGTCAACGCCATAACTCTCGGAGACCAAAGCCCTCTATCGAGATTCAAAAAAGAAGTAGACCTCGACAAGTGCGAAATAAACCACTTGTAGAGTAAGGGCACACAACAGGTGATCATTCCTCCACCATAGAAATTTCGGAGATGCACAAAATGATAAGCATTACCCAATAGAGTTGGCACTGGATTATTCTTCAAAAAGATCTTAATTGCGTTGAGGTCGACGAACCCTTCAAAACTTGGGAACAAAAATACTCCATAAATAAGTAAGGCAAAGATCGCCTCGAATGAATTCTTGTTCGTATAATCGGCATAAAACATAGCTTTACTGATTAAGAACTTTGTAGTCAAACCAAAAATACCACCTTTACTAATCAAATTTCCCTTGACATCAGATACCCTTAGATAAAGGGCCTTAGCAATATCTCTTTCATCGGGGTCTTTCTCCAAAAAAAGGAAAGAAGACTCGTCTAAGATAGGTAGACCAACCAAGAAGGAGTATTCTTCTAATGTAGGCAGTAGCTGGAAGTCTGAAAACGTAAAACAGTGATATAGCAGATCATAGAACTGCAATAAAGTGGAAAGAAGTCCTTCGTCTACTTGGCGACTCAATAAGGATATCGGCTTCCCATACTTGCTCTTGAACTTCCCTTGGTCTTCAATCAGAGTTACCAACTTCTTTAGGTCATCCAATTTGGGACTTTTAAAGGTGTATTTCAAAGTATGCCTTCTATTGGGATTCATAGTACCCTACAATGTTCATAAACAAAAGTAAATCCTATGAAGTCTAATGCGGTATGATGTGTTGCACCCCAAAATTTGCCCTCTTTCAAGGCTTGACTCATTTCTTCATCCCTTTCAAATTCAATGGCATAAGGGAGGCCCATCATTCCAAATTCAAGGTTCATGAATTCAAGGCTAGATTCAAGAATATTACAAAGAGAAATTTCATGACATTTGCAAGAATGTCACATTTGTTACAAAATCTAAACTCTTAGTAATGCTTAGGAAATTAAGCTATTTCTAGTCTTAATTCAAGTTTCTAAAAAATAACTTCATGCCATGGTATCCCCCATGCCTCATCAAGTCCACATGGTCCTCTTTATGCTTACAAACATGCAAGGAAAATATTTAAGAGCTAATTCAATGTTGGAATATCTCAAGATCAAGGCTATGCATACATTCATGGGCAATTTGAATATGGTACAAAACAGCCCCATGCAAGAAGTGGCAATGTGTATCATATTACAAAATCATTTATGTTACAAAACCAAGGCTATAAGCTTATGTTGATACATCTACACATCAAAAATCAGAATTTGAAAATGCTGCCCAAAAGGTAGTGCATTGACTACATGAGTATGTCCAAACAAATCAACCAACCAATGGGTACAAGGTTGGAAGGCAATATAGAGTGCTGCAGAAGAAATACAGCAAAAGCAGCATACTAGAAGTGGAAAAAAGCAGGGCTGCACCAAGAAAGTGGCCATAATTGTTGCCAAGAATGGAAATTCTGAAAGTTGAAGCTTGTGAAAAAGCTATTGCTTTGGTACAGCAGAAAAAGGTGACAGAAAAGTGAGATGAGAAGGGAAGGAGGGCTGTCAACAAAAGGATTGGATTCATAACACATTCACTAGACATTCATCATACACACATTTTTTGGAGATAGAGATATTGAGAGCAAAGAGTAAGGGAGAAAACCAGAAAAATAGAGAGAGCAAACAAAACGCTAAAAACCAGAAAAAGAAGAAGGTGAGATAGAACCAAGAGGATCATTGAGAAACAAAACCTTCATAACACAAGGTGAGGAGTGGTGAAGCATATTCAACCAGAACCAAGGAGGACTTGCAAGAAGAATAGAAAGCTCTTGGGTATCCATTTCTTCAAACCTTTCTCCCTTTACTTTTTGCTTTTATATTCGTTTCATTTATTCTCTTGGGTGTTGTTGTACTGTATATATCATGTAAGGTCCTAAAAGGGACCAAGAAACCCTTTTGAAAGAACCACAAAAAGAAGCAAAAAACAAGAGAAAAGTTTGGATTTTTCACCTGGAACCCTGACACGGGCCGTGTCACACGACACGGCCGGCCGTGTTGCATCTCTGTGTGGCTTTTCAAAGTGTAAAATGCCCTGGGCTCACAACACGGGCCGTGTCACACAACACGGGCACCCGTGTTGTACCTCTGTTTGAGATTTTTTACTTGTTTTTGGCCCAGACTTTGTGACACGGGCCGTGTCACACAACACGGCCACCCGTGTCACGTCGCTGCTTGCCTCAAAAACCCTAAGTTTCCTGGAACTGTGACACGGGCCGTGTCACACAACACGACCGCCCGTGTCAGACCCCTGTTTTTCACGTTTTTCGTGTTTCGTTTTTTTTTACTTGTTCTTCGTGCAGTTTTTTTTGTGTTTCGTTTTTTTTAGCCGATTAACCCGTCGTGATTGTTTGGTTCTTGTGCATGTCTATTGTTGGTCATTTTTAACCTTTGGTTCTAAAAACCATTTTTAAGAAAACAAACTCTTGATTCTCATCGAGCCATTTTTGACCTTGTAAGCCGATTGCCTTGTGCGTCGCCATCGACCTTGCTCGCTTCACCTCAAACCTTTTTAAGCAATTAAACCCTTGACCCAACGTCAAGCGTATTTTCTCAAATGATGGTTAAACCAACTCACCATATTTAACAAAACGATAAAGTTCACTTTGTATTGAACTAAAGAGAGGGGATTGAGTGTAGACTCTTCCTCTCCGAGTGTTGAGATGCTCATTGTAGTGTGGGTGGTTTTGACACTCGTCTTTCAATACGAAGATGTTTTCATCCACACCTTTCTCACCTAAAACCTCGGTCCCGTACCGAGTGCATTTTCAAACTCTTTTCGTAACAAAAACTTGAATGATCGTGGAGTGGTTAGGCGTAGGCCTTCTCCTATCCTGAGTGCTGACGTTTACCGTAGGGTTCTCTGTCGCAAAAGCATTTACCATTCAAAACCAAAAACACTTTAATAAGAGAATGAAGTTCTCTTTGTATTGAACTAAAAAGAGAGGATTAAGTGTAGACTTCTTCCTCTCCGAGTATCAAGATGCTCACTGTAGTGTGTGCGGTTTTGATACTCGTCTTTCAATACGAAGACGCTATGTTCGCCACACCCTTTCATAACAAAAACTTTGAGATAAAGAATTGGGTACTACCCGTAGGGGTTACTATCCGAGGACCTATCTCGCCTCTTAAGAAAAAACAATTCAACAAATCAAATGTGACATCTTGCCTCGCATGGCGAAAACTTATCTTTCGAAAAGGATATGATACGTCCGTTCTACTGCAAACAGGTAACGCCTAAGTCTCCAACGAGCGAGCAGCAATACACCTAACTGCTAGAATGCGTACGATAGCATCATCCATAAAAACATCAACAAATCGTAGGACGAACTACGGCTGCTCTGATTCTTTACTTTTTCAAGTAAAGATACGTAGGCACAAGGGCTACAATCCTTGCCGAGCACAATCCCTCTTACCCGTAGTTTCCCGAACTACGCCGACTCTGACTTTCTCATGTCCGTTGAGAATACGTAGGCCTAGGACCGCAAAGTCCTACCGAGTCCGCTCTTTCCCTTCTTCCTCGCGGTACCTTTCTTTCCCCGTTTCTAAACCCTTTTCTGTATCTTTTGGAACACCCTTCATAGTAAAATTTAAGCAAATAATCATACACGACAAACAAATGGTTCCCATCGAGTACGATGGATGCGAGGGGTGCTAATACCTTCCCTTCGCATAACCGGCTTCCGAACCTATTCTTGGTTGCGAGACCATCTTATCTGTTCTTTTCTTGAGGTTTTCTCAATATTTTCCTTTCCCCTCATGGGATAAATAAAATTTGGTGGCGACTCTTCTGTCTTTTTTTTCTTTTCGCCTTCCCCGTCGTTGCGCGTATTTTTCGAGTAGCGACATGATGCTTTATGAATGCAACAAACACAAGTAAGCACATAGAAACATAAGGATAAACAAACAAAGGGGACCCTAGGTTTGCAACGAGCATGGAGCAAAGGTATACCTATTCCCAAAGGATGCGGACTAAAGGTTGATTGTACCTGCAGAACAAGGTTCTAATAAGGTCCCCAAAGTCATTAGCCCATATTTCAGATATTATCAACTTCCCAAGTACTCGGGGGTTAATAATATTCTCAAGAGAACTTCTTTTGAATGTAGCATCATGTAGCACTATTTCGGGGGTACCCCCTCATAGCCCCGCACTACATCCTAATAAAGGCCAAAGTGGGGTTAAGGTAACTACGGTCCTCAATATCATAGGCTCCAACATCGAATATAGTGCATGTTTTCATGATTAAGGACTCGTTCAACAATACAACTTTCGAGAGGGCCTCAATTGAGCGTGATTTTTAAGTCAGCTTGGTCGGAATTCCACCCCCTATAAGCCTCATTGAACATATCACTATCCTATCTTAAGTTCACTCAAGTCCGGGCGTAGGAATTTGTCTCACCACTCAGGAGCATCAACCCAAAAGCAATAAACAGACAAGTAAACAATTATACAAATAACAAATATAAAGCAATAAACAAGTTAAGATAGGGAAACCCACTGAGGTTCCCTAGTGAAGTCGCCATTTCTGTCGCGGTGAAATTTGGATACCAATCTATTGATTAACTTGAATCTTTAATTCATTTGCAACCGAACTTTGATTTGTCCAAAGGAAGGGATAAAGATCAAAATTCCCACAATGCAATGCGAATGCAAGGTTTAGAGAGTTTTAGGTTCGGGGGTTGGTTAAACCTAGGGAAGGTGCTAGCATCCTAAGTTTCTGTAGTACTCTACAGGAACCTCTTATTTTATGTTGTTTATTGCTAAGGTTTATCTGCTTAAGAGTTGAAAGACCTAGGGGTTTATTTCTAAGTATACTCGATAAGATGTCGCATCTTATGCCTACATATCCTTACGGGAGTGGAATCAGAGTATTTGTAGTTCCCCTAAAGGGTTTTAGGAGTTCTTTGACTGTGGTCAAAGTTCCTATGGGTTTAGGGTAGTTGGTTGATTGATTTTAGGAGAAAAGGTGAGTTATCATTTTAAGGGAGATTTAACCGCCACAAATTGTAGGAAAATAGTCTTTGCATCGTCTTAAGAGAAGGGCTCAAGTACTCGGATATTAATCGACGAGTACGCCTCTATCTCTCTTAAGGCAAAGTCCCTACGGATTGATTGTATTGATGTGGGGTAGAGATTCTATCTTGCTTAAGATGATTAACATCTATTTCTCTATTGTGTTTGAATATTGTTGTATTGAGTTGATCGTTTGTTTCTATGTTGTAAAGAGAAGGTCCTTCCTATAGGGTAGGATCTATCTTAAAGATCGACTTGAATGGGATCAAGGATCATGTGGGAGAATGATGCAAATGACGTGCACTACACACAATTGTTGAATCATGTGTAGGTTTTTCCTTTGGACAGGATGCAAGGCGGAAATATAAATTGCGGTAATGTAAATTGCTGAAAGATAAATCATTAGTTAAACGGATTAAACAAAATAAAAAAGATTTAGGGGTGATTAGACGGTGATTAGTGTTATGAGTGTGGTGAGTGTAACAAGTTGTAAAGAAACAAAGATATCAACGAATGCACAAGGAAAAGAAACCCTAAGCCCCCTCCGTGTCTCCAAATTGCCCCTCTCAAATCGACTCTCTCGTCTTCGATTCAAGCAACCTTCGCCTCTCCTTCTTCTTTCGTTTTCGTTTCATTCTAAAAACCTGCAACAACACATCAGAGTATCAATAGCGCAAGAAATTCTAACATGAATGATGGTTTTACCGAGATTTGGGAGCGGCGGCTGGTAGAAGTTCTGTCGGTTGGTGTTTGCGGTGACTGGGGACAACTTTCGCGAGCTGAAAAGATAAGTCTCCTTGCTCCAATTCCTTGGTTATGAAATTAGGTTTTGCGGTAGCTACGATTTCGCATGATAGGTTTTTTCATGTGTACCATCACCTTCTCGTTCCTTCTCCTTATATAAGCTTTAAATGTGTTTAAAAAAATCTGATTGAGACCGTTTTGAATGCTGATTGAATTTGATTTGGGATTTACTACTTGGGACAAATCAAATTGAAAACCTTCCCTTTTCGAAAATTGCAGTAATGGGCCATTCAATTAACACTTCAAAACTCTTATTTCTGTGATTCAATAGAGATCGGATTCGATTTCTGAATAGGATATTTTATCCTCAAGGAATATTATCTAACCGTTATTTTTCTGACTTGGCAGGTACAGGTGGCGAAGGTTGTGGGTTAGGAGGCGGGTTAGAAGCCCAGAAGGAAAGTTCGTGCTTGATGCGTTAAGTGAGGCCCTCACGAAAAAACCGGTGACGGAGAGCAGCAGTCTCAAGTGTTTGCAGGGTAAACTTTTCAATCTCTGTCTCTATTCCTCTGGTTATTTTCTTCGAACTAATGCGTATCTGAAACTCTTTTATTTCATGTGCTTTGGTAATGGTGATCGGGGTACCTGGAGTAACGTTTGATATGCTTGAGGAAGGAGGCAAAGAAGATCCCTTGACTGAACCTAACTTAACTGTATCTGAGGTGGGAGATGCAAAAATATTAGTGCTACTGTCAGGCGCGGGAGTTGGTGAACCAATCCATGGTCCACAAAGTGAGGCTTGGGATATCCAAGAAGTTCTATGCTCAAGAAAATTTCTCGGAGGTGGAGATTGATAAGGATGCAACGGAGTAAGTTCCTGGAAAAAATCCACAACAGAACCTCTTGCAAGAGTACTAGATTGCAGAGGTAACCAATCCCTTTTCAACATTTTGTTGGCGTCATAGTGCTGCAGCATACTCATGGTTCTGTCACCATCTCGCAGGTGTTGGCTTCATTGGCACATTTCAGTAAGTACTTTAAGTCTTAATCTCTTGGCACATGGTGGAGTGCTCGTGTATGGATTTGGATGTCTCCTTCACTTTTTATGATACTATCACTACCAGAATGATTTACGTAACCAGTAGCATATCCATTGTCAACAGTAGCAGCACTTTCAGCAATGTTAGTCTTACTCCTTTCTTTTACAGCTTTCATAACCAGTCGAATTTAGCTTCTTATCAAACAAAGATTGTTCCAAAGAAATTCCATTCGCATCGGCATTTCTGTACCAGTACACATATTGGTATCACTATTAATCTCTAGCTAAGCTAGTTTGCATTACAAGATTCTTGATCAAAACTCTTCAGGCCTAATGCAACACTGCAATTTGGTCTTCAATGGATGCACCTTTCCTGTTGTCAAAACCATCAGGGCAAGAATCATCTCCCGGTTGTCCAACAGCTATGCGGGGTGAAAGCTCAAGTTCACCTAAAGCTCCTGGGTTCATTTCTCTATCTGCACTAGCTTCGCCAGAAGATAAGACAAGTGGGTTCTATACGATATTGTCGCTACTGCGAAAATCGGCGCCGGCTGAACAGAAGAGTCGCCACCGTGCGTTATTTATCCCACGGGAGGGAAAGGAAACGCTCAGAGTAAACCTCGCACAACACGGGAAAGGTATGGTCGTCGCAACCAAAACCTGGATTCGGGAGTCGGTTACGCAAGGGGAAGGTATTAGCACCCCTCACGTCCGTCGTACTCGACGGGATCCACGCTTGTTTTCGGGTATGGATTGTTATTCTATCTACTCTATAGGTCAAGGGTTAAAAAGAAAATAAAATGAAAATAAAAATGACTCGGCAAAGTATCGCACTTTATGCCTACGTATTCCCGTCTGGAACGAGAAATCAGAGTCAACGTAGTTCGCCTACCTACGGGAAAGGAGGGGAAGGTTGCTCGCTAGGATATCGCATCCTATGCCTACGTACTTCCACACAGCATGGAAGATCAGAGCAAACGTAGTTCGGGCCACGTACGACACAAGTCTGTCTTGATTGATTTTATTCCTTCTGAAAAAGGTTTTCTTGATTAACAGTCCCCAGCGGACAAAAATGACGCTTTGATGAGTTCACATTCTTTTACGGAAGAAGTGTCTTTTATTGTGTTTGAAATCTTTATGTGTTTTTCTGTTTGTTTTGAGAAAGAAAGAGACAGAACTCTAACCTACGGTTGCGAAGGGAAACAAGCTATCCTAATGTTATCATGCATGGGTTAAGACCTAGTGTCTATCATGCTCCTCTCTTGCACAGAGAGAAACAGAGATCCTACGGGATAGGCAGAAACAGAAACAATATCAGATATATACAGCAAAACAGTAAAATGCATGGATGCAACAGCACAAGCGAGGCAAGGGAGTCCCACTCAACCTCGAACCTAGAAAACAATAGGCGAAAGTGAACAGGCTTCACTTTCAACCCAGCAGGGTAAACAGCAAACAATACAGTCCAGAAAACCAATCAATACATCAGCAAATGAAATACAGCCAAAAGAAACAGCATCAGCAGCTCTGAATCAACATCTGGCTTCAAGCACTCTCCAATCAGCTACAGGCTTCAACAAGCATCAATCTCCATCTTCATGACCTTCAGACAAGGGCTTTGACATCAATCTTCGGTCTACAATGGCTTTTCTTCCAGCTCAAACCTCCAGGATGAGGGATTAGTCACAAGAGTGAATTGGGTGTTAAGCAATCAGCTGACTACCAAAGGTGGTGAACAGACTGCTTCTAACACAAGAGACAGTTTCTCTCAAGAGTTCTATCTCATAGACACTATCACCAAGCCTTCCAAAGGAAGGGGGTGAGTGTCTTAGAGAGACTCTGAATCACAGAGAAGAATGGATGCAGACAAGGCAATCCATGTTTGAGAAACAATCATTCTAATCTAGAGCTCTGCCTAGCTCCTAAACCCTAGTCTCCTCAGCATCTGCTAGCAAGAAACTCCTCCTCAACTCTGACAGTTGATCTTCAGCATTTGACTCTTCAATAGCTTCATCTCCACAAATCTTCAGCTTCCCCAGGGCCCCAGACAAACCCAATATCCAATCAAACAATCAACAATCCCCAGAGGGCACACCACACCAGACAGCAGATATACAGATAGTAATAATATCAGTAGGGGAGTCCTAATTTTTTCTAAGGGATCTAATAGCTACCCATAGCCCATATAGTCCCATAACTAATCTATTCAAACCCTAAGTCCTAAGGGAAATGAAATCAAACTCCTAAGTTGTCACCTAAAAACCCTAGTTTTATTCATGATATTCAAGCATCTATTAATCACCTAAAATTAACCTCTAAAAATGGGAGTTAAAATATTTCTACAAGCTTAACATCTTATCTAAACAAAATGAAAAGAATGATCAACAAATATTAAAGCATGTGAGAAAACAAAAATCATAAAAATAATGCATGAAATGTAACTATTTAATATGACATTTATTTAGAAAATATGGAAAAAATATGAAATACAACTAAAAATGAAATTTTATTCTCCTATAATATTCTAGACATTTTAATGAAAACAGGGTAAAAAGAATGGATTAAAATGCATTTTTTATGAATTTATTATGATTTTATGAAAATGATGAAAAATTAAAATGAAATAAGAAAAAATAAAGTGAACTAACATGAGAGAGGGGGTTAGAAGAGAAATTCGCTCAGTTATAAATCCAGAATGGGCCACAATAGGGGGGCGCGCTTAGCATTTCTGGCTTAAGCCCAACCTGAGTTCAGAACTAAAGAGGAATAGAAGCGCCAGGGGGGGTGAGACAAGTAACAAATCCAGGTTGAAAATACATTGGGCCTAATTCTGGGGGTGGAATTAGCACAAGAGCCTGAGGCCCGCCCGTTTCAATTAATGAAACGGTGCGTTTGGCACCCAGCTTCTCCCTCCAAATCTGAAATCAAACGCAGGCCACACGATCACGCCCAGAGTCAAAAGTTCAACTCCAAATGAAGGGCCACGATTGCATCTTCCCCAAATAACCTGCAACTAGGGTTTGAGCTTCCATGAAAGCTCCCATGCACGAGCTACCTTCCTCCTTTCTGTTCTCACTCCACACGCAACGAATCCTCACACCATAAACATGAAATCTGCTCAAAATCTTTCACTCTACAATCCTATGATCTCAATTCCCTTTGAAATTCACCACATCAACAAATTCGATGGAATCAACATTCGGCCTCCATTGAAATACACTGGTATGCATCATCACCAAACTTCCTCAACCCTAGCCTAACTTAAACTACATCTAATGGAGGTTAACCTATGCTATCAAGCCACGATTATAACACCCTAATCTAAGAGATATCAACACCAACAGATTATGGCACCTGTTAATAAACCTCACCAAATCGTTCCAAACTCACCTAAACCAATCTCCTAACCACCTAGAGTGCATCTAAACTAACTACATCATGCCAAATTAACTAGATCAAGTAGCTTGAATGAAAACTTACCTTGTAAGAAATCTTGAGAAACAGCTATGGAGAGGGAAGATCTGAGGCTTTTAAGTGTTGAATCTTGATCAATCCTTGATGTATGTGATTCTGTATGCACAAACTTGGAGTTTCCTTGCTTGAATCATGCAATCCACTTGAACTTGTAGTTTTGAGATTCTTGAGAAAAGCACTCGAATATGAATGATTCACACCAAGAACTTGCTTCAATTATGATCTGTGATGATGATGGAATGGAATTGAGTTGATTATGATGAAGATTGATGAAGGTTTTGAGAGAATTGTGATGAAACTCCAATGAAAAAGTGTGATAGATTTTGTGAAATTCTTGGTGCAAATGAGGCCAACCCTTGATCAATGCACATTTCATGAATATATAGACCCCAAATGAACATTCTAGATCCATCTTGCACATTCCCTTGTTTTCAAATTTTGATCCATTTTGATTATGTTTCTTAAATGATAAGCAACCATGGATAACTTCATTTTTTCCTTCTAAACTCAAAAAAGTGTGTGAACCATTGTTCTTAGAATTGTTTTTCCATTCAAAATCATATATTGGAAGTCTCCATTTGGACTTGTAAATCTCCCAAACCATTTTCCAACTTGAAATTATTCACTTTATAAGCCTTTTTAGTTCATATTTTGACCAATTGTGTAACTCCATGCTATGAGCTTCTCCAATAACTTGTGACCTTCTTTCTAGACTTAAAATCCCATTTGGAGCAAGTTTGATGTTGTAAGTTTTTCCATTTGAGGCCTCCTTGTATGAGTTTTGGGTATAGGTTAAAATGACCTGTAATTCACAAATGCCCAAAATACCCTTTGCTTGTCAAGACCATAAGTTGATTTCCACACATCATATGAAGGCATACCATACCATTCTAGAAAGCTAAGACAATGAGGAACAACTCTTATGTTGACCAAGAATTCATTTGAAATCTCCTTGAGGGGCAAAACTAGCTTGGAAGTCAAGTCACTTTCACAGACAAAAATTCAGACACCCCAGATGACCTGTAACTTGCAAGGACCATAACTTGAGTTCTATAAATCTCCTTGAGGTCTTCCACCACTCAAATTAAAGGTCTTGAGATCCTCTACAAGTTTCATGTTGGCCAAGAAGCCATTTGAAGCTAGCATTTTGACTTATCTTGCTTGGAAGTTTGACCTAAACTAGGGGATTTTACAGAGAAACCCTAATTTAGTAACTCCTCTTCTCCTTGATTTCTCTTGAATTCTCCTTGTCATATCTCCATATCCTTCTTCATATGTTCAATATTGATCCCCACATCTCTCCAATAGCCTTGAATACCCTCTTAAGTCAGTCAATTGACCTAGGGTTGACCTAGGGTTGACCCAGATGAAATCCTAGTTGACTGTTTTCAACTGTAGCTCTTGTGCCTTCATCAATGACTTGTTTTCTTCTCCAAATGACTTTGTAAGTCTCTCATAAGGTCTAGATGCTCTCCATACCTTCACTCCACAGCTCACAACCCTCTTGTTGATCTTCAGATACCCTCAGCTAGGAGATGGACTCAAGGCTTGCTCTGCTGAACTCTTTGCTTTCAAATTCTTTCCTGATGACTTGAATGAGATTGAATTATGATGATAACCTCTTGCTAGGCCTCTGGAGATGAGAATAATGATTGGTCCCCTGTTGAATGACTTGCTGTGCTTATGCTATGCAGATGTTTAGTCTATGTACATGACTCTATATGCAAATGCTAATGATGATGAAACATAAATCCAAGGAACAAGGTTGAGCAAATTTTAGGGTGCAACAGCTGCCCCTATTCAAACGACTTGGACCCGATTGGATGAAGAGCCCGGAGCCTTCAGACATTCGCGGTACTAGACGGTTGAATACTAGTGAAACCAGAAATTTGCCAACCGCAGAAATAAACTGCGCTCCTGCTTGAGGAATAACATTCGTCAGCTGAATCTGACTGTTAGAGTAACCCACTGATCTCGCGCGACCGTGCTGGGGATTGTCTTCATCGTTCTGAAGAGGATTCTGTCATAACAGATTGCTTGCTTGCCCCCGCTAGGACTCTGTCTGTCGTCGATACGAAGAAATCTCAACTAAAACTTGTCCACGTTAGGACTCCACTTACTGTTATCCCAGAAAAATCTCGGCAACTCCGCTGGGAATACTTCGTCTGCATTTCCATAAACCGCATCGTCCACGTTAGGAATAAAACTCTTCCACGTTAGGAGTAACACCTGTCCACATTAGGAATCATTTTTTCTGCGTCTGTCCACGTCAGGACTAACCCTTTCATCTTTCCACGTTAGGAAGCAATCTTCTTTCCGCGTAAGGAGAACTACATTAATCTGTCCACGTAAGGACTCCAATACCACTTGCCATGTCCGCGTCAGGACTCCAATCTTTCCACGTAAGGAATACAACTATTTCTGAACTTGTCCACGTCAGGACTCAACTTTTCTTGCATCTGTCCACGTAAGGACTAATTTCCTTCTTCCACGTTAGGAATATCTTCTTCAATCTGTCCGCGTCAGGATTAAACTCTCCCACGTCAGGAATAGTCCACTTCTTTCCACGTCAGGAATCAATCTCGATACGTCCGCGTAAGGACTCTGATCTTTCCACGTAAGGAATAAACTCGTCTTTCCACGTCATGAATTCACCTTGATATGTCCGCGTGAGGACTCAATCTTTCCACGTTAGGAATACTGTCATTTCCACGTTAGGAATAAATTCGTCTTTCCACGTCAGGAAACCATCTTTCTTCCACGTAAGGAATGCTCTTGATATGTCCACGTAAGGACTCTGATCTTTCCACGTTAGGAATACTGTCATTTCCACGTTAGGAATAAATTCGTCTTTCCACGTCAGGAAACCATCTTTCTTCCACGTAAGGAATGCTCTTGATATGTCCACGTAAGGACTCTGATCTTTCCACGTTAGGAATACCAACTTCTTTCTGATTTGTCCGCGTCAGGACTCATTTTTTCCACGTAAGGAAACCATCTTTTTCCACGTAAGGAATCATCTTAATCTGTCCACGTAAGGACTCTCTTTTTCCACGTTAGGAATACTGTCATTTCCACGTTAGGAATCACTTCTGATACGTCCGCGTAAGGACTACATCGTCCACGTTAGGACCCACTTCTTTCCACGTAAGGAAAAATAATTTCTTTGATTTGTCCGCGTAAGGACACTGACCTCGTCTTGATATGTCCACGTTAGGACTCAGGCATCCTCGACTCACTGAGGAAATAAGACTTGTCCACGTTAGGACTCACACGTTTTCGACTTGCTGGGGAAATATCCGCGTTAGGACTTACACCTTGTCAACAACACGAAGAAGGATAAATTTGCCCACGTCAGGACTCTTGTATCTTGTTATCACAAAGAACTACAAACTTGGCCACGTCAGGACGCACATTTCACCATTACGAATAAAGATATCCGCTGAACACAAAATGATCCTCGCCAGAATACCAACACGAAGAGTAACCAATCTTTTGTCAACGTCATGACCTCCCTTTCTCGAAATTTCGAGAGACCGAATCTATCCCCGTCAGGATTAACACATATTACCACTCCAGTAAAACAAACCTGTCCACGTTAGGACGCCCACTTCTGAAGAAACCCCGTCATTCTAGGAGTAAATTGTCCACGTCAGGACTTAGTTCTTCAATGATCCTTTCCCACAAACTGCTCAGCACTGACGTGACAGCGACTTCGAGATGAACTCTACTGGGGATGTCTGAAAACCAACTATCGGACACCTGCTTCGAAATTCTGATTCATGCGACTCGTTGATGACAAACGAACTTTGCTTGGGAATAAGGAGATTCTTATCCTGGCCACTCTGGCTGGGGAAAATCATATACATTTGCATAAATGGCTCTGCTGGAGACAAAGAGAGTTTTATCACGATCACTCTGTGGGGAATACCACCGAAACTGACATTATCATTGAATATCTCCTGCCGAGATCTTGACTGTTTAGTAATTTATTTGAGCAAGAGCTCTCTCTACCTGAACTACTAGAGTACAGAAACTGCTTCAGCAAAATAAATGCTGGAAGGGTAACGCCGACTCGCCAGGGATAGCCTGATGCTACAAAATTATTCCAGCAAAATAAATGCTGGAAGGATGAAGTCGACCCTGCTGGGAAGTTGGGAACTCAAACCACACGTCTTATTGAAGTAACCCCCTGCTGGGGAATATAATTCAAACCAAATACCTTGCGGAGGTAACCCCCTGCTGGGGAATATAACTCTGCTGGGGAATAGCAGATGCGCCTGATATGATTGAGCCTCTGCTAGAGAGTGAACTAATATCACCGGTATCTCTGACAAAATAAATGACAGGACCCACCATCAACTCTGCTGGGGAGAGTCTTGATCTTCAGATTCCACTGGAAGGAAAGAACACTTGCTGAAAAGAGAACTCCGCTGGGAATGGGATGATTCTCTCGGGGAAAATTAACTGACTCCATCGGGGGAGAATGCATGACCCTGCGGGGGGAGACGAACCTGTCTGAATACAGCCTTACGATCCCGGAATCACCAAACTCTGCTGAAGACGAGTAACTTCTCTGGAGCACGTCCTTTGGATAAGCTACGGCTAGCTGGGGAATTCCATCCTTCTTCAGGAAGAACATGCATGACCTGCGTGAGGATCAAGCCTTTCACTATTGCAATCTTTTGATCACCTTCCTCGTATGGTTATGAAACCTGCAACAACACAAACAAGACACGACAAGCCTATGCAATCCAAATCGATTCAGGTTAGTGACGTTACACTCAGTCAATTCAAAGCTTTAGCAATTGTTGGCAAGGGCCAGTGATGTTATACTCATGCTAGTTTCATCAAACTTAGGCGTTTTATCATGCACAAAACAGTAAAGAACAGGCATCAAGTACTGAATAACACATTTTCATTGATTGGGCCCCTGAATGGGCGGAGTTTTTTTTTGTACACGGGATGTAACTCCTGAAAAGAGGAAGCTACACAAAGCAAATATACAAGTATGCAAGTATTCACAAGAAGCATAAATATTGACAAATTAAATTTTGTACACATGTCGGCAACTGGATGGAGATGAACACCACGAACTGATCCTCCCATGACTCGTCCGACTCTTATACTTTCCCGGTATCCGACTTCTGAAGAGGTTGTGTTCGATAACTGACTCCTCAAACATATTCTCCCGCACTGATGCTCATTGAATTCGAATTCGGACCGCAGTCATTTGCTTTTCTCATCCCTAACTTTTGCGTGAACCGCCCTTTACGGGTTTTCAGTTCACCGGGATACTCCTTTTTGCCGAAGCCGCCCAGTGTAGGTTTTCAACTTCGCGGGTGTACATTTTTTCAATTTTATCCCTAACTTTTGCCCGAACCTTTCATTCTGTTTTTGGTTCGCCAGGATGCCCCATTTTTGCCTGGACTCTCTTTTTTCTGTCCAGCGGGTCTATTTTAAGCAAAGTATTTTTTAACTGCGTCCGAATTCACAGGTGATGCAAAGTCTTCCCCGTCCATGGTGGACAACAATAAAGCTCCTCCTGAAAAGACCTTACTGACAACGTATGGCCCTTCGTAGTTGGGGGTCCACTTGCCCCTGTGATCTGCTTGCGGCGGGAGAATCCTTTTCAGCACAAGGTCGCCCGTCTGAAAGCTTCGCGGAAGTATCTTCTTGTCGTACGCTTTCTTCATTCGTCTTTGGTACAAACGACCGTATGCCAGAGAAGCTAGCCTCTTCTCATCCATCAAACTCAATTGGTTCAATCTGTTCGTTACCCATTCTGCCTCGTCCAGCTGAACGTCTCGCAATACCCTCAGAGAAGGGATCTCCACCTCCAATGGTAACACCGCTTCCATTCCGTATACCAACGAGAACGGAGTTGCCCCGGTTGATGTGCGTACCGTCGTACGATAACCGTGCAGAGCGAAAGGTAGCATCTCGTGCCAATCCTTATACGTCACCACCATTTTCTGGACGATCTTCTTGATATTCTTATTGGCCGCTTCGACAGCGCCATTCATCTTGGGTCGGTAAGGGGAGGAGTTGTGATGTTCAATCTTGAAATTCTGACAGAGCTCCTTCATCATTTTGTTGTTCAGATTAGAACCATTATCCGTGATTATCCGCTCGGGAATTCCGTATCGGCAAATGATATCTCTCTTGATGAATCTAGCCACCACTTGCTTCGTTACATTTGCGTAAGACGCTGCTTCCACCCATTTGGTGAAATAATCGATTGCTACTAGTATGAACCGATGCCCGTTAGAAGCCGTCGGCTCAATCTTTCCAATCATATCGATTCCCCACATTGAGAATGGCCATGGAGATGACATCACATTCAGAGGACTCGGAGGCACATGTATTTTGTCAGCATAAATTTGGCACTTGTGGCACTTTCTTGCAAATTTGAAACAATCAGTTTCCATCGTCAGCCAAAAATAACCTGCCCGCAGCAGTTTTCTCGTCATAGCATGCCCACCAGCATGCGTGCCGAATGCACCTTCGTGAATTTCCTCCATGAGAAGCTTTGCCTCTTTCTCGTCTACACAACGCAACAACACCAAGTCGTGGTTTCTTCTGTACAAGACGCCATCCGGGTTCAAATAGAAATTACCCGCTAATCTCCTGAGAGTCTTCTGATCTTGACTGGATGCCCCAGCCGGATACTCTTTATTCTTCAGGAAATTAAGGATGTCAAAATACCACGGTTTGCCATCAGACGCTTCATCAATAGCAAATACATAAGCTGGCCTGTCTAACCGAGAGATAGTGATCTGGGGAGCTTCGTTCCAGAAGTTGACCTTGTACATGGAAGACAAGGTGGCAAGGGCGTCAGCCATTTGATTTTCTGCCCGTGGCACGTGATGCAATTCAACTTTGTCGAAGAAAGGCAACAATCTCCTTGCATAATTCATATAATGTATCAAATTGGGCTGCCGTGTCTCCCATTCCCCTTTGATCTGATTCACTACCAGAGCTGAGTCTCCGTATACGTCTAAATGTTTGATTCGCAAATCAATGGCTTCTTCAAGCCCCATTATACAAGCTTCGTATTCGGCCTCATTGTTGGTAACGGCGAAGGTCAATCGGGCAGTAAACGGGATGTGCGACCCGTGTGGCGTAGTGATAATTGCCCCTATCCCGCTACCGTAAGCATTCACAGCTCCATCAAATATCATCTGCCATTTGGACCCCGGCTCTGGTCCTTCGTCTGGTAACGGCTCTTCGCAATCCTTCATCTTGAGATACATGATATCCTCGTCAGGAAAGTCAAATCTCATCGATTGATACTCTTCAATAGGCTGCTCCGCCAGATATTCAGACAACACACTCCCCTTTATCGCCTTTTGCGAGACGTATTGAATATCATATTCAGTCAAGATCATCTGCCACCGGGCAATTCTACCTGACAACGCCTGCTTTTCGAATATATATTTGATCGGATCCATCTTCGAGATGAGCATGGTTGTATGATTCAGCATGTACTGCCTCAAACGCTTGGCGGCCCAGGCTAGCGCGCAACAAGTTTTCTCCAGCATTGAGTATCGAGATTCACAGTCTGTAAATTTCTTACTCAGATAATAGATCGCATGCTCTTTTCTCCCCGTCTCGTCGTGTTGACCGAGAACGCAACCCATGCTTCCCTCAAGAACCGTTAAATACATTATCAAGGGTCTCCCTGCCACCGGGGGTATCAAAATAGGAGGCTCCTGCAAGTACTTCTTTATTTTGTCGAACGCCTTTTGACAATTTTCGTTCCATGTCACAGCTTGATCTTTCTTCAAGAGTTTGAATAATGGTTCACACGTGGCCGTTAGGTGAGATATGAACCGGGCAATGTAGTTCAATCTCCCTAAAAACCCGCGCACCTCTTTCTCTGTTTTAGGCGTCGGCATTTCTTGAATCGCTTTTATTTTAGCAGGATCGACCTCTATTCCTCTTTCGCTTACTATGAACCCCAGGAGCTTACCCGATCTCACCCCGAAGGTGCATTTGTTAGGGTTCAGCCTCAGCCTGAACTTCCTAAGCCTTTTAAACAACTTCAACAGATTCACCAGATGCTCTTCCTCCGTCTGGGATTTGGCAATCATATCGTCAACATAAACTTCAATCTCTTTATGCATCATGTCATGAAAGAGAGTTGTCATCGCACGCTGATATGTTGCCCCAGCATTTTTCAAACCAAAGGGCATCACTTTATAGCAAAATGTTCCCCAAGGCGTTATGAAAGTAGTCTTCTCCATATCCTCTGGCGCCATTTTAATTTGATTATAGCCTGAAAAGCCATCCATGAAGGAGAATACGGAGTATTGAGCAGTATTATCAACTAATACGTCAATATGAGGAAGTGGAAAATCGTCTTTTGGGCTTGCTTTATTCAAATCTCTGTAATCCACGCACATTCGCACCTTGCCATCTTTCTTTGGCACTGGTACGATGTTGGCAACCCAGGAGGGATACTTCGTCACAGCCAGGAAACCAGCGTCCCACTGTTTCTGAACCTCATCTTTGATCTTCATTGCCATATCTGGTCGTGTTCTGCGAAGTTTTTGTTTGACAGGCGGGCAGTCTTCTTTCAGTGGCAGGCGATGCACAACCATATCGGTATCGAGCCCTGGCATATCTTGATACGACCAAGCGAATACATCATTATACTCTCGGAGCATTTCAACCAGTTTTCGCTTGATATCACTCTGCAGTGCGGCTCCAATACGAATATTCTTCTCAACCCCTTCCGACCCCAAATTGATAATTTCGATAACCTCGTCGTGAGGCAGAATGGCTCTTTCCTCTTGCTTCACCAACCAAGACAGTTCTTCAGGAACGTCGCTATCTTCGACAACCTCTTCTTCGGTCTGGAATACCGGGTGCTCGAAGTCGGGACGAGTCATAGGTGGCTCAAGGATGTCATCTGAAAATGTTATCCTGCAAAAGAAAGGGTTAAGTGCTTCAAAATGCGTATAAAGCGGATAACCACATTGCCCTTTTATTGAAAAATACAAAACAAGAAAGACAGGGATTACATTATTTGCACATGAAAAAACGCCATTTATTTAATGATTAACAAAGCAATGTTTATAACAACACAGCCCTAAGCAAATCCTGATGCCCCGGGCAAGACATCAGATTATTCAACAATTAATAAAGCAAAGCATTACTGTTTCAAGGTCACAGGAACAAGCTCCTGAATGGACCAGTTGCACAGTCCTTGTCCTGGCGTGCTTGGCTGAATCCAGGCATCCATATCACAGTCGCTGTCTCCTTCGTCAGACTCCGAAGCAGCATTGATGGTTTCATGACATACTCCACTGGCAGAGATGGTGATTGACTTTCTGAAATGAGGGGCCCCCACAGAAGGAGTTGATGACGATGGTCGGTACCCCAGTCCGAACCGGTCCATTTTCACAGGAATGTCCAATACTTTGCCCCAGCCTTTGGCTTCTCCTGCCTTCACTAGCGCTTGAGCCTCTTTATACGAAGAAACAGCTACCTCCGGCGCTTTGCTTGACCCGGGACTCTTGTCCTTTATGCGCAAACCTTCGAATGCTTGGCATGGCGTCTCATGGATCTCCCCGTCGACTTCCACATATTTAAACGAAGAAAGATGGCTGACCAGAATGTCTTCTTCTCCGCACACGGTGACTACACTGTCTCCGACCATATACTTTAGCTTCTGATGCAGGGTAGACGTAACTGCCCCTGCCCCGTGAATCCAAGGTCTTCCCAGCAAGCAGCTGTACGCAGGCTGTATATCCATGATGTAAAACTCCGTTGCAAACACTTCTGGCCCCACTTGCAGAGGCAATGTAATCGATCCGAAGACTGTTCTCCGCGTGCCGTCAAACGCTCTGACTACCAAATCACTTGGTGTACACAAAATCCCTCGAACATCCAGCTTCATCATAGCCTTCTTAGGCAGCACATTCAAAGACGACCCGGTGTCAACCAATACGTGCGACATTGTCGACCCTCTGCACTCAACAGATACATGTAATGCCATATTATGATCCCTTCCTTTCGGAGTCAAGTCGAAATCCGTAAAGCCCAGACTGTGGCCTGCATTTACGTGTGCCAATACTCCTTCTAGCTGGTTCACGGAGACATCCTGTGGTACAAAAGAAGTGTCCAGGACTTTCAGCAAAGCGTTCCTGTGGGCCTCCGAACACAACAACAATGACAGAATAGATATTTTGGACGGTGTTTGCTGCAGATGCTCCACAATTTTATAATCGCTTTTCCGAATTAAGCGCATGAATTCTTCGACATCCTTAGATGCTGCTTCTTCTTCATTTACTTGAACCGGAACATTCTCCACCGCTTTCCCCTTTCCCTTCGCTAGCCTTTCGGCTTCTACTTCAGGAGATATAAAGATCCTGCCGCTTCTCGTCATGCCTCCCGGGCCAACAACATTATCCACAACCTCCGCTGACTGCTTGTTAACATCGATTTTAATCCCGTCACAATACACCTCTAGCCCATATGACCATGGGACCGCTTTCGTGCTCTCATACGGGATTGGCCCGGCTTTAGTTATAGTAATCGGTGGTCGCTGAGCGGGTGCTGAAATGGTGATCGTCTTCCTAGGAATTGTCACTGTGGCAACATCACTCCGATTATCCACTACTGCCCCTGCCGGCTCATCAGTTGCTGTTCTATCAAACTGCAATACACCTTCATCAATCAAGGCCTGAATGCCTTTCTTCAGATCCTCACACCCCCCAGACAGGGCCCAACAATCTAAACAGTACTCATTACATCCCGGGTAAACACCTCCCTGCAACAGTCGGCTTTTTATTTTGCTCAGCGGCGTCTTTAAATCCTCAACATTCATAATCAGATTCAGACCTTCCTCAATCAGCACGGCATTCGCCCCATGATTAGGCATGGGTTTCTGGACTATATTCGCACCGGTCGTTCCGAAGTTGATAGACTTGTTGTCCAAGAGATCCTGCACAACGTGCTTAAAAGCATGACAACCTTCTATATCATGGCCCGGGGCCCCAGAATGAAACTCGCAGCGCCTATTTGCATCATAGCCGAACGGGGGAGTTCCCGTTATTGGTGCCAAGGTTCTTTTCTCCACCAGATTCAATCCCAACAAGGTCTGCAATAAATCAGCATAGTTAGAGGGAGGCTTCTCGAACACCCTTCTCGGCTTATTACCCTGGAATCTTCTCTGAGCTTGCTGTGCCCCCTGCTGAGGCTGCTGCTGCTGTGGCATTGGTTGCTGCTGAACCGGTTGTTGTTGCTGGATTGGTTGTTGTTGATACGGAATAGTCACACTCGACACTTGCTGCTGTTGACGATATTGATTTCTTCCCCTGCCTCGGCCTCGGCCTCGGCCTCCAAATACAGCACTAGCTTCGCCCTGACGGCGCCCACCATAAGCTTTCCTATTACTGCCAGATGCAGCTGACTCGTCAACTTGGAACTTTCCTTGCTTAATGTTCCGCTCAATCTTTTCCCCCATCAAGATCAGGTCTGAAAAACTAGCCAAAGACGTATGAAACAGCATATCATGAAACAGCCCGGTGAATGTGCCAACAAACATGTCGTTCATTTCTTTATCTTCCACAGGGGGACGGACCCTGGCAGCCATATCGCGCCACCTTTGCGCGTATTCTTTAAAACTCTCCTCCTTCTTCTGCGAAAGCCCGGCCAACTGGACCCGATTGGGTGCCAGGTCACTGTTATATTTGTAATGGGCTACGAACGCCTCTGCTAATTGCTTCCAAGTCTTGATATCAGTGGGCTCCAACCCCATGTACCACTCTAAGGAAGGACCCGATAGACTATCCTGAAAGAAATGCATGAGCATTCTTTCATCAGTGGAGTATGCAGACATCTTTCTGTAATAAGCTCGTACATGCACTTTCGGACATGTATCTCCTTTGTACTTATCGAACGCAGGCGCTTTGAACTTAATCGGCACCCTCAGCCCAGGTACCAAGCCCATTGTTGCCATGTCCAGACCCACAGCACTCTGGTTTAGGACTCCCTTCATTTGCTCTTCCAGCATTCTAATCTTTTGAGAATCATCCATCGGCCCTTCAAAGCCCCCTCCAGAGAAGGCGTCCTCCTGCTGATCCTCTTGCCACATACCGTTTCCAGCCCCGTATCCATCATACGCATTATTACGTCCAGCTCTGACTTGATTCATCCCTGGAACTCGGCCTCTGTTGCCGTACCCTTGAACACCTACAGCAGGACCTCCAGCCATAAATCCAGTACCATTTCCGTTTCCAAAGCCTCCGTAACCCTGATTGACCATACCATAACCATCTTGCCCAAAGCCTTGAGCATTAAAGCCATACTTGCCAGTGTTGTCGAATCCCTGATCGTTAAATCCGAACCCAGTATTGACAAAGCCATTGCCTCCGAGATTATCTCCCAAATTGACATCACCCAGCCCAACGTTGTGGACAGCAGTTTCATTTCCAACTCCTACGTTACCATTCACAGCAGCGGTAGCGTTGTTGAGATTAGCAGCGGGTATATTGACGACAGGCGGAGCCACTGGCGTGGGAGTGCCGTCTCCATGAGCAGTATCAACCCGGACAGACTGATGATCTTCGTTACCATGACCTGCGTTGCGAGCCAACAGAGGCTGGACCATGGCCTGCAAGTTCTCTTGCCCTTTTGCTATAGCCTCCATGGTTTGCATGAAGAGGGCGAGCTTCTCGCGTACATCCTGCATCTCGTTCTGAATCTGGTCCATGACTTTCCGACAGTTGGATCGTGTAGGATAGCGGTGCGGATGTTGATCTGGAATCCTGTTAAGTACCTGATACAGAGCAAGGGATAAGACACCGTTCATAGATTACCTGTTATGCAAGATGAATATGAATGCAATGCAATGTGTCTGTGCATTAGGGAAGTTCATTCCCCCAGTTCTAGTGCGAAGGTGCCGGTGCAGTGACAGTGCTGACAATAAGAATACCGGAGCTGAATCATAGAAGGCCTCATATATAACAGAGAGAATCAATAAGCCCAGGGTACAATATCACTGAGAGTACAAAGATGGCATGACCTCAACCAACAATCCTGGTGATGGTCAGCACTATGCAAATAAAGCATACAAATAATGGAATGATCAAATCCTCCCAAAGGTCTGGTACTCCTCTATCAACTTCTTGGTCTCCGGATGGCTTGGTCGATCAAGCAGCCCTTCAACAAGCTGGTTTCTCTTCTTAAGGACACGGCGTACGTCTTCAGCAGTTTCTTCCCATGCTGCTTCTCCGAAGCAATCTTCTAACTTTCGCTTCTGGGACACTGCTTCATCTCTGGATTTGATTGCCTTGTTTAGTGCATGCTGAACACTATACCGGTTCATCACTTCCTCCTCACACTTCTTGATGCTAGACTTCAACTTCTCCTCGAGGTCGGAAATTTGCTGCTTTAGCTTATCTTCCCTCTGCTTGTTGTTGGTGAGAGTAGCGTTCCAAGTCTTATTGCAAGAGGATATCTCTCGGTGTGCTGCGTCAAGCGCCTTCTTTTTGGCTTCCAGCATGTCATGGGAGCTTCTGAACTCTTGCCCCAGACGTTCGCGCTTCTTCTTTTCCTCGGTCAACTCAGATCCTAACCTGTTTACCAGCTCAATCTGTTGTTGGAAAGCATATACGGCCTTGTTTTTCTCGCTGCGCGCCTGGGCTAGCTCTTGCTCTAACCCTTCGTTGATCTTCATCAAGGCTTCTTTTTCTCTCACAATTTGCTCATAGACTTCCCTAGAAACAGTAGTTGGCTCCGCTACCGGAATAGGATCAAGAATTGGTGCCTCTGGAAACGGCATCTTCAACTGACTAGCCCTCTCTTGAATCCAAGCTCTATAGGGTGCATAGGCCTGACAGTCATTCTTTCCTAACAACGGCTTCCCTTTGCGGTTAATACGCGTCCAGGCATGTCGCAACTTGGCTAATAACTCCCCCTTCACGTCACCGGTGAAGTACAGAGATTCCTGTACTTCTTCCTCTTGAGGTGGACTCTTCAGCGCATATCCGAACTGGCGAATGAATAGAGAAGGGTTGTAATTGATACACCCTTTTCTTCCTATCAATGGCACATTAGGGTAACCAGAACAACTGAAGATGAGCTCCGATCCCAGCAGGTCTCTATCAAACCACTCCATATCTCCCGACGATAGCCTCATCAAACGCTCCGGCCAACCAACTGGAACTGTAGTCTCGGCAGCAGATCCTCTCTTAGGAAGATGACTCTCAAACCACATACTCAACAAGGGTACACACAGATGAACGTTCTTCCCTCTTCCCTTCTCATTCTTGTAATGCAGTGAGTGATAGAGGTCTCCGAGTAAGGTAGGTACAGGATTACCAGCGGCGAACAAGTAGAAAGCATCGAAATCCACAAAATCCGGTATATTGGGGAATAGCACTATGCCATAGATGCACAAGGCCAACACAGCATTGAAAGCAACCCAGCACCCATTCTTAGCATACTCTTGGGCTTTACCCACTAAGAACTGAAATGAGAATCCGGGAACTCCACGGGAAACAGTAGTCACAAGTTCAGAAGCATCAATATGCAAGGCTTTTGCCAAATCCTCTGGCTTGGGCTTGACGTCATAATGAATGAACGGAACCTGGTTCTGCACGGGCAGCTCAACATACTCAGCGTATTCCTCCAGGGTTGGTCCCATAATAAAGTCAGAGAACGTAAAGCACCTCAAAGCAGGGTCGTAGAATTGCATAAAAGCATACAGCCCATCTAACTCTACCTCTGTAGGTTTGCACACCAATCTCAATAATCTACCATAACTCATCCGGAAACTCCTACGAACACCCTCATCAGCAAGAGAGATCAACCCCAGTAAAGGAACAATATCAGGCGTAGGCAATTTGTAAGCAACCGTTCTCCTTAAGCTAGTCATGATCAAACACTCAGAAGTCTGGGCACTAGAACTAGGGAAATGCAAATGCACCTGCAGCACAGACACACGTTAGTGAAATGCAAATGATAATGGATATGCAAGGATGCAATGCAAGTAACATTCAACGGGGACCAAAGCTGTAGCTGAATAGCCTAAACCCAATCAAGAAAGGTCTCAGATAGACCATCCAGAAGTCATCAACCCTGGTCTCAGATAGACCTAAAATAAAACTCCAACACTGGTCTCTGACAGACCTCAAACCATAACTCCAACTGGTCTCTGCTAGACCTCAAATCCCATCTATAACTGGTCTCTGACAGACCTCAGAATACACCTCCAAATGGTCTCTGACAGACCTCAGAATAAATCTCCACATGGTCTCTGACAGACCTCAGAATAAATCTCCACATGGTCTCTGACAGACCTCAGACCTCCCCATAAATAACCAGGATCTCTGATCAAGAAATAACCGGTAGTCTGGAGGTCTAGTTACCTGCATAACCCTGAATCCCCTCACAGGTGGGTGGCCCTATAACTGGCACAAGGTACGGCATCCTATGCGGTCGTCGGCGTCACAGACTTTCAGGGTTAATGATACGATTCCCAGAAGGAGTGGCATCATCAATCCCTGAAGAGGCCTCACTCAGCCAACTTCCAAATGATCGGTCCCCAGAGTCGACAATCCAACTAACCAGCAACCCACGCCAACCAAAGGAAGGGGCAGGAGGCCAACCAGAGGAACCTCGTCTGAGTGTAGATTTCATGGGACACCGAAGCAAGCAAAGCAAGCGGGCGCCCACTAATTTCTACTCTAATTCTAGGTGCACTCAAGCCCAGGTCCGGCTTATCTCTCAATATCAGAACACCCGTCACACCCCAAATACAGCAATAATAAACAATATATATAAAGCTGAAAAATACAGGGTTAGAAATATACAATAACTCCATACAAAATCCTCGACGGGAAAACAAGCGCTAGGATTGACTCTCTCAAGGGACGTTGGATCCCAAATGCATAAGAACCATCGCAGTCCTTAGCAGCCAGGGGACGTTGGATCCCCAGCAGAGTCGCCAGCTGTCGCTACTGCGAAAATCGGCGCCGGCTGAACAGAAGAGTCGCCACCGTGCGTTATTTATCCCACGGGAGGGAAAGGAAACGCTCAGAGTAAACCTCGCACAACACGGGAAAGGTATGGTCGTCGCAACCAAAACCTGGATTCGGGAGTCGGTTACGCAAGGGGAAGGTATTAGCACCCCTCACGTCCGTCGTACTCGACGGGATCCACGCTTGTTTTCGGGTATGGATTGTTATTCTATCTACTCTATAGGTCAAGGGTTAAAAAGAAAATAAAATGAAAATAAAAATGACTCGGCAAAGTATCGCACTTTATGCCTACGTATTCCCGTCTGGAACGAGAAATCAGAGTCAACGTAGTTCGCCTACCTACGGGAAAGGAGGGGAAGGTTGCTCGCTAGGATATCGCATCCTATGCCTACGTACTTCCACACAGCATGGAAGATCAGAGCAAACGTAGTTCGGGCCACGTACGACACAAGTCTGTCTTGATTGATTTTATTCCTTCTGAAAAAGGTTTTCTTGATTAACAGTCCCCAGCGGACAAAAATGACGCTTTGATGAGTTCACATTCTTTTACGGAAGAAGTGTCTTTTATTGTGTTTGAAATCTTTATGTGTTTTTCTGTTTGTTTTGAGAAAGAAAGAGACAGAACTCTAACCTACGGTTGCGAAGGGAAACAAGCTATCCTAATGTTATCATGCATGGGTTAAGACCTAGTGTCTATCATGCTCCTCTCTTGCACAGAGAGAAACAGAGATCCTACGGGATAGGCAGAAACAGAAACAATATCAGATATATACAGCAAAACAGTAAAATGCATGGATGCAACAGCACAAGCGAGGCAAGGGAGTCCCACTCAACCTCGAACCTAGAAAACAATAGGCGAAAGTGAACAGGCTTCACTTTCAACCCAGCAGGGTAAACAGCAAACAATACAGTCCAGAAAACCAATCAATACATCAGCAAATGAAATACAGCCAAAAGAAACAGCATCAGCAGCTCTGAATCAACATCTGGCTTCAAGCACTCTCCAATCAGCTACAGGCTTCAACAAGCATCAATCTCCATCTTCATGACCTTCAGACAAGGGCTTTGACATCAATCTTCGGTCTACAATGGCTTTTCTTCCAGCTCAAACCTCCAGGATGAGGGATTAGTCACAAGAGTGAATTGGGTGTTAAGCAATCAGCTGACTACCAAAGGTGGTGAACAGACTGCTTCTAACACAAGAGACAGTTTCTCTCAAGAGTTCTATCTCATAGACACTATCACCAAGCCTTCCAAAGGAAGGGGGTGAGTGTCTTAGAGAGACTCTGAATCACAGAGAAGAATGGATGCAGACAAGGCAATCCATGTTTGAGAAACAATCATTCTAATCTAGAGCTCTGCCTAGCTCCTAAACCCTAGTCTCCTCAGCATCTGCTAGCAAGAAACTCCTCCTCAACTCTGACAGTTGATCTTCAGCATTTGACTCTTCAATAGCTTCATCTCCACAAATCTTCAGCTTCCCCAGGGCCCCAGACAAACCCAATATCCAATCAAACAATCAACAATCCCCAGAGGGCACACCACACCAGACAGCAGATATACAGATAGTAATAATATCAGTAGGGGAGTCCTAATTTTTTCTAAGGGATCTAATAGCTACCCATAGCCCATATAGTCCCATAACTAATCTATTCAAACCCTAAGTCCTAAGGGAAATGAAATCAAACTCCTAAGTTGTCACCTAAAAACCCTAGTTTTATTCATGATATTCAAGCATCTATTAATCACCTAAAATTAACCTCTAAAAATGGGAGTTAAAATATTTCTACAAGCTTAACATCTTATCTAAACAAAATGAAAAGAATGATCAACAAATATTAAAGCATGTGAGAAAACAAAAATCATAAAAATAATGCATGAAATGTAACTATTTAATATGACATTTATTTAGAAAATATGGAAAAAATATGAAATACAACTAAAAATGAAATTTTATTCTCCTATAATATTCTAGACATTTTAATGAAAACAGGGTAAAAAGAATGGATTAAAATGCATTTTTTATGAATTTATTATGATTTTATGAAAATGATGAAAAATTAAAATGAAATAAGAAAAAATAAAGTGAACTAACATGAGAGAGGGGGTTAGAAGAGAAATTCGCTCAGTTATAAATCCAGAATGGGCCACAATAGGGGGGCGCGCTTAGCATTTCTGGCTTAAGCCCAACCTGAGTTCAGAACTAAAGAGGAATAGAAGCGCCAGGGGGGGTGAGACAAGTAACAAATCCAGGTTGAAAATACATTGGGCCTAATTCTGGGGGTGGAATTAGCACAAGAGCCTGAGGCCCGCCCGTTTCAATTAATGAAACGGTGCGTTTGGCACCCAGCTTCTCCCTCCAAATCTGAAATCAAACGCAGGCCACACGATCACGCCCAGAGTCAAAAGTTCAACTCCAAATGAAGGGCCACGATTGCATCTTCCCCAAATAACCTGCAACTAGGGTTTGAGCTTCCATGAAAGCTCCCATGCACGAGCTACCTTCCTCCTTTCTGTTCTCACTCCACACGCAACGAATCCTCACACCATAAACATGAAATCTGCTCAAAATCTTTCACTCTACAATCCTATGATCTCAATTCCCTTTGAAATTCACCACATCAACAAATTCGATGGAATCAACATTCGGCCTCCATTGAAATACACTGGTATGCATCATCACCAAACTTCCTCAACCCTAGCCTAACTTAAACTACATCTAATGGAGGTTAACCTATGCTATCAAGCCACGATTATAACACCCTAATCTAAGAGATATCAACACCAACAGATTATGGCACCTGTTAATAAACCTCACCAAATCGTTCCAAACTCACCTAAACCAATCTCCTAACCACCTAGAGTGCATCTAAACTAACTACATCATGCCAAATTAACTAGATCAAGTAGCTTGAATGAAAACTTACCTTGTAAGAAATCTTGAGAAACAGCTATGGAGAGGGAAGATCTGAGGCTTTTAAGTGTTGAATCTTGATCAATCCTTGATGTATGTGATTCTGTATGCACAAACTTGGAGTTTCCTTGCTTGAATCATGCAATCCACTTGAACTTGTAGTTTTGAGATTCTTGAGAAAAGCACTCGAATATGAATGATTCACACCAAGAACTTGCTTCAATTATGATCTGTGATGATGATGGAATGGAATTGAGTTGATTATGATGAAGATTGATGAAGGTTTTGAGAGAATTGTGATGAAACTCCAATGAAAAAGTGTGATAGATTTTGTGAAATTCTTGGTGCAAATGAGGCCAACCCTTGATCAATGCACATTTCATGAATATATAGACCCCAAATGAACATTCTAGATCCATCTTGCACATTCCCTTGTTTTCAAATTTTGATCCATTTTGATTATGTTTCTTAAATGATAAGCAACCATGGATAACTTCATTTTTTCCTTCTAAACTCAAAAAAGTGTGTGAACCATTGTTCTTAGAATTGTTTTTCCATTCAAAATCATATATTGGAAGTCTCCATTTGGACTTGTAAATCTCCCAAACCATTTTCCAACTTGAAATTATTCACTTTATAAGCCTTTTTAGTTCATATTTTGACCAATTGTGTAACTCCATGCTATGAGCTTCTCCAATAACTTGTGACCTTCTTTCTAGACTTAAAATCCCATTTGGAGCAAGTTTGATGTTGTAAGTTTTTCCATTTGAGGCCTCCTTGTATGAGTTTTGGGTATAGGTTAAAATGACCTGTAATTCACAAATGCCCAAAATACCCTTTGCTTGTCAAGACCATAAGTTGATTTCCACACATCATATGAAGGCATACCATACCATTCTAGAAAGCTAAGACAATGAGGAACAACTCTTATGTTGACCAAGAATTCATTTGAAATCTCCTTGAGGGGCAAAACTAGCTTGGAAGTCAAGTCACTTTCACAGACAAAAATTCAGACACCCCAGATGACCTGTAACTTGCAAGGACCATAACTTGAGTTCTATAAATCTCCTTGAGGTCTTCCACCACTCAAATTAAAGGTCTTGAGATCCTCTACAAGTTTCATGTTGGCCAAGAAGCCATTTGAAGCTAGCATTTTGACTTATCTTGCTTGGAAGTTTGACCTAAACTAGGGGATTTTACAGAGAAACCCTAATTTAGTAACTCCTCTTCTCCTTGATTTCTCTTGAATTCTCCTTGTCATATCTCCATATCCTTCTTCATATGTTCAATATTGATCCCCACATCTCTCCAATAGCCTTGAATACCCTCTTAAGTCAGTCAATTGACCTAGGGTTGACCTAGGGTTGACCCAGATGAAATCCTAGTTGACTGTTTTCAACTGTAGCTCTTGTGCCTTCATCAATGACTTGTTTTCTTCTCCAAATGACTTTGTAAGTCTCTCATAAGGTCTAGATGCTCTCCATACCTTCACTCCACAGCTCACAACCCTCTTGTTGATCTTCAGATACCCTCAGCTAGGAGATGGACTCAAGGCTTGCTCTGCTGAACTCTTTGCTTTCAAATTCTTTCCTGATGACTTGAATGAGATTGAATTATGATGATAACCTCTTGCTAGGCCTCTGGAGATGAGAATAATGATTGGTCCCCTGTTGAATGACTTGCTGTGCTTATGCTATGCAGATGTTTAGTCTATGTACATGACTCTATATGCAAATGCTAATGATGATGAAACATAAATCCAAGGAACAAGGTTGAGCAAATTTTAGGGTGCAACAGATATCATCCTGAGAAGGTACAATACATTGATCTTCTCTGAAGTCTCTATTCAATGTAATATCTAATTTTCCTGCAGCAACACTAGCACTAATATTGTTTTTAATGAGCTCGAGGACCCACAAATTCATTATCCAATAGATCATTTGTTGTTGGATCTTTAACAAGTTTCTCGCCATTTGAACTAGTGGGCTTTGGCTTGGAAACAGAAGGTGCATTGTGATCCTTTTGTTTGTTTGTATCTGATAGCATACTCTTTTTTGTCTCATTTTTTGAAGATGCTAGACTTGGTTTTTGTTGATGTATGAACTGTTGGCTGATGTATCTGTTGTGTTGACTGTTGTTGCTGATGTTGCAGGCCAGATTTGGATGGTGCGTGGGTCCACAGTTGCAGAATTGAATTTAGAACCCACTTGATTTCCCAGTGTATCTAAATTTTGCCTATCTCTCCGACCCCTCAAAGTTGTTATGTTTCCAGTAGAATGCACATTTGAACGAAGATTAGCAAAAGAAGCAGTTTTTTTTAGTAGATTGACTCGCTCATTCAAACTAAATGTATTCAGCTCTGTTGTAAGTTCAATGTGTTTGGGCAAATTAGCATTGTTGGGTGTGTACAGAAACGGTACGAAGACGGGCTGAAGTGAACGAAGCCTAAGCCATGAATAACCCGTGAGGCAAGTACCGCAGGCCACAGTGTGTGTCTCAATCAATCATCGGCTGCCGGTGTCGTAGGACACATGAAATAGCGCTGGGGCAGAGCACCTTGTAACTTTTGCATCTTATGAATCTTAGTCACTTTATCTTGAACTTGATAGATGTATGAAAAAATATCCTTTTGTAGAAACACTATTGATCGATGATGTATTTGTATTTTGAAATTAGCTTACTCCAAATAACCTTCTTATTGTAAATTTAAAGTTCATGACCTCGGAATCTCTTGAGTTTGGATCTTGATTCAAAATATATGTAAATCCCCTTAATTCCATAACTTAGGTACACCATGTTTCTCATGCCTTGAACCTTGAAATTCCATGGTTGATCCTTTAAATTGGGCTTTTAACAACTTTCCACATTAATCCTGAGTCTTGTAAGGCAATTAGACTTTTGTATCCATATTTGCGAAGTTTGACGCTTGGCGTCAACATGAACTTTTGAAAAGAACATGGGTCTTAAATACCTAACTTGGTGAACTTTCAGGATGAAACCTCTTGTCATGAATATTTGTGAATATTTCAAATTGAACCATGACTTGATTTTGGATTCTCTTTTCTTCATGAACACAATGGATAAATCTTGAATTATGTTTCATAGATTTCTAGTATGGAACTCAACGGTTGTTTTTGAACAAAGGTAGACAACCCTTGACAACAAGATGGCATAAACCCCACTCCTTGAATAATAGGCCCCTATGCGTATCACTTTGTGGTTCCCTGAACTTCCAGCAGTAGCCTATCTTTCACACAATAAACAAACAAGTTGGTTAGAACGGTTAGCTATGCATGATGATTGACTATGAGAATGAACGTTATCTCCACTCGATGTTACTGCGTCTGCACAAAAATTGGTTAGTCACATGAATATTAAATATTAAAATATAGTCAAATAACATCATGAGAATGCAAGAAGAGGTGGGATCTTTTGGTCAAAATTTGGGGTGCGACAATACCACAACAAACCATATGCTACCACTCAAATCATCACGATATTCCGCCATAACCGCTGCAAAGATCCGCCAATAACCTCACATACACTCGAATAAAAAAACCATTTCAGAATGATACACCTTAACCTTGTGGTTATCAGAACACTCTCTAACCTCCACAACTCTGAACAACCATTAAACCACCACAAGTTTCCTTAGCTTTACCTTAACCTCAAAACACCTCCATTAAAACTGACACGCTCTCTTTCCTTCAATCATTAACTTCTCCATTCTCACACCACCACTGCTACTCAAACACAACAACCTTAAACAATATTCCTTTTATTAACCTCTTTCGCCTCCAACCTTACGACGAGATCCCTTCCTCAAAGCCTCTATTGAAATCACGGATTCACCACCCTCTGAACTAAACTGCAACTCATCATCAAAAATGCAAGAATACCGCAACACTTACAAGTTCCATCGCGCCAGAATCTGGACCTTGCATCGGGATTTCTTAAGCTCATCGGAATCATCACAAGCTGCAAGATTACCATCATTTTCTTTTTGCTTCCAACTGGTAACACCCGCTATATAATCGAGTTCTCTTTTTTTCGTTGGTAATATTTGAATCTGAAAAATAATATATCTTTTCTTTTATGATTTTGGTTGTACCTATTAGATTGTTCACATGTATTATTGATGTTATTTTAATTGGTGGTGTGAGTTTGGAGGTAACCAAATTTGGGTATAGTAAAACCATGAATTGTATATACTTTGTTTCTTTGATAAGAACAAATTAAACAAGATCTGATTAGATTTTTTAGAAAAAGTGGAGTAAGGTCTTTATGTTTCCACAATGATCTTCAAATTTCTGGAAAGTTTAGTTTATGAAAATGAGCATTTGGATGCTTTGTTGTTGTGAACGTTTGCTTGAGATTTAATCAAAACCAAGTTGGATTTTTATTATTACTTGTGTATTGCTCTGATTTTATACAAAAGAAGAAAAAGGAGATGGAGATTTTCTTTTTTTTAGCAGATTGCTTGTTTTTATGTGAGGACAAATTGAGATTGGCTTGAAAAGTCATGTTAACCCTTTGCAATTATTAGTGTTTTTTTTAAATACTTGGTTTACCACTATTAACTAATTATTTTAAGGATTTTATTGGCCGGTTTTTCACATTTCACTAAACCCACTTGTTGTTTACAATTGTATATATGTTTGCTCATACTCTATTCTTGTTTTTATTATGTTTTCTTCTACACAAGTTATATTCTTAGTTTGATTGTTATTTAATTATTATATCAATTGCAATTCGATGATGTGATTTTTATGTCGGATCGTGATGTTGTGATGTTGGTACAGAGATGTAATTTGTAAATAAATTTTTGGGCTTAACTGCAACTTTGGTCCCCCTATTTTATCTTTTTTTGAGTTTTGGTCCCCTCATTTTAAAAACCACTATTTTGGTCCCTTTTTTAAACTTTGTTTTGTATTTTAGTCCCCCTATTGATTTGAGAATAACTTTTGATGATATGGCTTTTGTTTTAATGATGTGTCAATATTAAATTATAATTAATTTTTCCAACTCATTATTTATTAAATTTTTTATTTTTTAATAATAACAAATATTTAAAATAATTCATTAATATAAGTTAATATTTTTTTAACTTATTCCTTTTTCTTTATTCTTACTCATTTTTTTATTTTATATTTATTTAGATTAATGTTATTTTTAACTTATTCATTTATTTTTAAAAGGAAAGACTTCTCATCTTCCATTGCTTCTTCCCCAAAAGTATGAACCCTATTTTTCATTTCCTCCAAGCTTTCTATCATTCGCCATCGTTTGTCTTCTTGCAGATTGTGTTCGAGTTTCTGCGTCTGTCTTCTTCTTCCAGATTATGTTTATTATTCCCAAAAACCCAATAGTCTTCTTACATCCACTCCATACCCATTTTCATACCCTCGATCCATACCCAAAATGTCTACTCTAGTAAGTATTGAAATTAGCATTCTATTCTTGTTGAGACTTGAAAGAACAATTTTTAAGAGTTTGTGTTGCTCATGATAGAGTGTTAGAAATTTCAATTTTTCCTTAAAACCTTGATTGGTGGTTGTTGTTGTTGATTTCTATTGCTCTTTGAGTTAGATCAAGTTGAAACTGTCATCGTAAGGTTTGTTGTTGCAATTTGTTCATCCGTTTTTAAGAGTTTAGTTGGTGTTGAATGAAATTGAGTTGAAATTTTGATAATAAAATAGATTAGTTGGTGTTGAATCGTAATAAAATATATAGTTGGTGTTGAATCGTAATAAAATAGTTGGTGTTGAATGGATGCTGCAAAACTAATTGTTTATTGTATAATCTGTGAAGCTTTCTTCTGGATAATGGGTCATTTGGCTAATTTTCTCATTCTTTAGTTTAAGTTAAAGGAATTAGTTGTTTATAACTTCATATACGAGTCAATCTATCTATATTTAGATTAATAAAAGTAAAGATTGTGCATTTTTGTTATATGTTTTTTATTCTTTTAACTCATGATAACTAAATTTAAAATAAATAAATAAATATATTTTTAATAAATATATTTTTAATAAATATAATAGTTTTTATTATTATTAAAATAAAAATAATTATAAATGAGATGGAATATCAGATATGCCACATAATATATGTCACCTCATTAACTCATTTGCCATGTCATGCAAAATGACACTTAAATGGAATGGGGGACCAAAATTCAAAACAAAATTTATAAAAGGGATCAAAATAATAGTTTTTTAAATGGGAGGATCAAAACTAAAAAAAAGACAAGGAGGATCAAAGTTGCAATTATGCCTAAATTTTTGTTGCTATTTGATTTTTTTTAATAAATTGGATTTTCAATCTATGGATTCGACAATTTCATATCGTTATGCCGTCAAACTTTCAAACATTAATTGAATATATTTGCCGCATTATGACTCATACGTATGACATTATGTGTGTAGTTATTACGTACAAACCGGTTTTGGAGCACATTGTGACAAATTCGATTCAATTTATTTTACGTGCTCGCTTTTGCGTTCACTTTTCATTAATTAGATAACTTTTGAATTTAATTTTGTTAATCCATTTTAATTAACTTAATTATTTGATTTAATCTAATAATTTTGATAATTAATTTGGATTAATCTAATTAGGTAATTTAATAAACTTTGACCATTTGACTTTGTTAAGTAAAGTCGGACCAAGATCGAGGGATTCCAAAACTCAAATCGCTTTTGTTCATATGCATTTGTTTTGATGTTATTTCATCCCCATTCGAAAAAAATGTATCCCAATTACCATGAAGTGTAATAACTTTACCGTTTTCCTTTACTTTGCTTATATCTTGCCATTGCACCAATTAAACCATTTTCAAAATAACTTCTCGATTCAAAGTCGAGCCATTTTTCACCCTTGTGAGTCGATTACTTTCAAATCATCATCGTCAACCTTTCGGTCACTTTACACAACAATCAGAGCTTACTCCTAGGCTTCCTTACGTAGGCATATGATTGCGAGATCCTAGCGAGCTACCTTTTTTCTTTCTTTTTATCCCAAACTTTTTTCCGTAGTCCATGAACAAAGAAAGCTCTGACTTTCTTATAGCACGAGGGAATACGTAGGCACAATGACCCCAATAATTGGAAAGCACCCTAATAAAGAACCACTTGTTTCCCCCTTAGAAGCGAATCCTTAGAAGATAACAAACAAACCTAGCTAACTTTTCTCATGAATCGAATCAAGAGGTTCTCGTTGAGTACAATAGACGTAAAGGGTGCTAACACCTTCCCTATTGCGTAATAAACTCCCGAACCTAGAATTTGGTTGCGATGACCATTTTCTTATCTCTTTAAATATTTTATAGATATTTTCCTATTCCTTCCTTGGAATGAATAAAGTTCGATGGCGACTCTGTTCAAACGTTTTTTCGCGTCCATCGCGAGGATCGTATTTTTCGAGGTACGACAGTGAGAGTCCTAAGCTAAGCCTTGAGCAAGAGTTGGACAAAATCTCCATTGCTAGGGTTTCTGTACAAAGTCTAAGTTCCTTTGTTTGGAATAGTAACCAACAATCCATCAATTTAAGCTTTTAGGGTTTCGATCATTTTATTGTGTCTTCGAATAGTGTCAACAAAGTATGAACAAGATATGAACAATATGAACAAAATAGTCAAGATAATATCAATAATCAAGATAATATGAACAAGATATATTTGAAGGAAAAGTAAAACAAGAGTATATTGAACAAAAATTAAAGTTAGTGGTTAATGATTAATCGTTAATTGTTATTCGATCGGATGAATCGGGTCCACTATAACGTTAAACCATCGTAGAATGATCTATAACGAAGATCATACTATAGGAGGTCATACAATATGATATTTGTGCTAAAAAACGATAGAGAAATGATATTGAGAATCATTCTTTAAGGAAATCGTGTCATGCGAAAAGAAAAGCGAATGATCTCGTCTTAATCACAAACTCGCGTCGATTAATCGAAGGTAACCTATAACGACTCCAAAGTATAGAAAATGATTTTGATGATCATTCACTACAGATTTAAAATTATGAAGGCTAAACAAACTCAACAATCAACATTCGTGAATGAAGAGACTTCGTCGATCCAAGATCAAATTGAAAAGAAAAAAAACAAAATGGAAAAGAAAAAGTAATGGAAATGAAAATAAACAAATGACCTATGAACCAAGAAATTCAAAACTTAGAAAAATAAAATAAAAAAGTAAATATGTTCAAGAATAAATTAAAAGGAACCAAAGAAAATAAAATATAAAAAGGAGGGAGGGGCGCTTAGAAATACTGCATGTGTGTGACTTGGAACACGATCCTTGAGCCCATCATCCATTCTTAACAATATAACTCATGGATAAAAATAATAACAAATAAAAATGGGTTGTAAGCAAACAATAAAGGGTGTGGATTAGAGAATCATATGGGCTGCCCAAACCCATCATCTCTCCTAACAAAATACTACAAGCAATTTTTTTATTAAAAAAAACAAATAGAAGAATAAAATATAAACAAATCAATGTATCCCCTTTTATAACAACACGACCATGTGACTAAAAAGAGAACAAAAAAGCTCAGAAAAACTTCCTGCTTCATCATTGCTTTCGGGAAAAAAAAAACAAATTATCAACCAAAAACAGTGTGAAATCAACAACATGAATGAACGAAGATTGCACAGTCGTCCCCAACCTTTGCTTTGTTCGATTTAACCACTTTGTCTCCGTCTTGCATGTTTGTTTCAAATTCGGTTTGATTTTCTTAGGTTTTTTCTCTTCTTCTCTCCGATTCTATTCTATTTTGATCTGGTTTGAATGGGTTTGATAAAGAAAGTTGGGTTGAGTTGATTTGGGGTTCTGAGGTTGAAGAAGATTTGAAGAAGGTTTATGCGTAGTGAAGAACGATTTGGGCAGCGTTTTGATGGTTCTGAAGCTTCAGTCAGAGAGTGAAGAAAGGTGTTTTTATAGGAGAGTTTGAAGAGTATTAGTGGAATTGAGTGGAAAGAACTATGACATGGTTTTGTGAAAGTGGCTGATGCGTGATGTGAGTTTGAGGAGGTGGGGTCACTTTTGATACGATACGAAAAACTTGGTTGCTGCGTGCGTTGTGATTTCACGCTACTACGGGGTCGGGTGCGATACTTTGTCCACAATGTTTTTTCTATCATGCGCGTTGTTCATTTCATTGTAGGAAAATTGGTTTGTAGTGTGTGGTTTCTGCGTAAGTGACATGATACGTTGGTTTTGATTGTGCCTTGTCCTAATGTGAAATGTTGCAGGTTCGTACACAAGTTTTGTTTGCTATGGTTTTGTCTCAAAACTCGGTCAGTCTCCTCCAATTCTAAGTTTGAAACAATTTAGGGGTGGGTAGCTATTGTTGAAAGTTATCTTTATGCAAGTATCGCTTGGAACATGGTTGCGCACTGTGTATGGTTTTATGTCATGGCTTGTTGTGCTACCAGATTCATTGCTTGAAAGAAAGTGCAGGTTTCATTTTGTGAGTTGTTTGGTGTAATTATGTGTTATGAATCATATGTTGCTTGGTATTCATGTAGGTAATGCACATAGAATCATGTAGTGACTGAAATTTCATTTTGGCTTAGAGTCAATTCAGGTAGGGTGTTTCAAGTAACTTGGAATTTCATTTGGCTTTTTGTGAAGGATGTCACATTTGGCCTAGGAATTATTTGCTAGATGTCTTGTAAAGGTTTATGTATATGACTTGTGCGGGCCACGTTAATCAATTCAATGTAATCTTTTTGTAACGGGTTCTTTTTTTTGTTTGTAGTAACATGGATCACTTTTGTATTGAAATGGGCCTTGAAAAATTATAATGGACTTTGTCGGATTTTTGTTCTTTGCAAATTTGTATCATGGCCTTTTTGGACTTTAGATATTCGACTTTCTTTATGAATAGAACATGGAAAATTGGCTTGTGTTTGGGCTCTGATTTGTAAAGAACAACACTCGAATGAATCTTGATCCACTTCTTTGCCAAATTTTGTGATTTGAAATTTTTGACTCTTGATCAGCGCATCTTTATGTACATTCTCCTATATTTTTACTTAGACATTTCTTTACTTTATTTTGATTATTCTTATGTTTTATTGTGTTTTTATATTTTATTTTATTTTTGGTTTAATTTGATTTTCGCACTTTATTTTTCAGCTTTAGCAGTCTGCACGGAAACGATCATAAATGGAGTTCCGGGAATCCGTTTGAGGCATTCTAAAAATCGTCGGAAAGATAAGAGAGATAGCTACGACTTTCGTGTTGGAGTCGAAGTCAGACTTGGAGCATATTTTCCTAGAATATTCGTTGAAGTTGCAGCATTAGGATATTGTTTTAGTTTTGGGTCATGTTTTGGCCCTGGGTTATATTTTCAACCCAGTTGAATTTTGAACTGGATCCATTGTTTGTCTTTTTAAGGAGAAATCATGTTACTGTTCATGTTAGTTACTATTCACGAAAAAATATTGTGGAGTTTTTTACGAATCCTATAGAGAACTAATCACTCTAAGTCGGTCTACCGTAATTCAGGTTCCAACACTTGAGATTATTATAATATTATTTGTTTAATTCCGTTCAATAATTTTATACTCTTGTATGCTTAATTCAATTGTATGAAATATATTGATTTAATTTGGTTGATTGTATGATCCTAACATAGACACTTTTACGTTTGCTTAATTCGTTTTTGTGTCTGAATAATCATGTTTGCTTAATTCATGAAACTTTTTACCGTTTGCTTAATTCGGACAATAGGATCATATATCTTGCAATCCTTATCACGCTTGCCATTAAGCTTGTATGCAAATAGGAATGAACACGTAGAATATTAGTATTATAACAATTGATGATAGTAGGAACCGAATCGGTAGATTGATTTATTTCATAATCACTTTTTCACAACAGCTTATTTTAATAATCACTTTTTTTCTCTTAATCAAAACTGCCCCCCCCCCCCCCCCATATTTTAATAAAGTCTTGAATCCACCCTTGCATTTAAAGTCACTTGAGCCACAATCTTCACCTTGAACCTTCTTGCGCAAAATCATGAACATGCTTTGACAATAAAAGTTATGGCTTGAAAAAATGAAATACATTGCTCACCATTCTGGTTGCAAATGAACTGGAACCTTCAATAAATCCACTTGAATCTTACCACTTGAAAACAAATAAACCCAAAACCTCATTGTGAAACTTCTTGATTAAGAGTTACGCCTTGAAATTAGAGGAATTATGAGATATGAACCTCAAAACATAGCATAAAACCCTAATTGAATCCTGGTGATTCCCAATCATAAAGTACTCGTTTTTAGCACATTCTTGCCTTGATCTTGAAACAAAAACTTGCCTGACCAAACATATTAGGTCAAAACCACTGATCTTCAATACATATTTCACTTATTCCTGCCCGAATGAACCTCAAATGATGCACATACATAAGCAACGGGAAAATAACCTACTTTTGGATTTTTTTTTTGAATAATTGTCAACGACTGGATGTACAAATGAAGGTTATACACAAATAGGATACATTTGGGGTATGACAATACCCATATCTAACTGGACTAAACCCATTAAGATGAACCGCTACGGTATTCATTCTTTCGAGGTAGAAGACGATTAGACACGAAGAAGACACCAAATTTGTCCAAAAAGAAAGAAAGGCTTGAGGAAGTGGAATACTGGATAGCTTACAAAGGTCGTCATCACCAAAAGGACGATAACAAAATACTCTGACGCCAAAAAGATGCCAGACCTATCACCAAAAGGATGATAATAAACACACGCATCGACTCTTCACCAAAAGGATGAAAGTTAGGTCGAGACTCGCTATTACCAAAAGGATAATAGTAAGTACACATAGGATTATAGTGTTATCGTTCACCAAAAGGATGACTCACAAATCAAAGATCTACTAATTTCCGGCCCCAAAAGGATGACAGGCCTATCACCAAAAGGATGACGAATCTATCACCAAAAGGATAATGGAAGACACACATATATCATATCTAGAACCAAAAGGATGACAAACCTATCACCAAAAGGATGATAGTAAACACACGCATCAACCCTTCACCAAAAGCATGAAAGTGAGGTCGAGACTCGCTATTACCAAAAGGATAATAGTAAGTACACATAAGATTCTAGTGTTTTCGTTCACCAAAAGGATGATTTACAAACCAAAGATCCACTGATTACCAGCACCAAAAGGATGACAGGCCTATCACCAAAATGATGATAGAGGATGCACGACTCCGACACCAAAAGGATGATGGATCTATCACCAAAAGGATGATAGAGAACTCACACAACGCGACCCTTCACCGAAAGGATGAAAATATGGTCGAAACTTGCTATTACCAAAAGGATAATAGTAAGCAAACACACGACTCCGCCACCAAAAGGATGACGGGCCTATCACCAAAAGGATGATAATAAACACACACGACTCGACCCTTCACCTAAAGGATGAAAATGAGGTCGAAACTCGCTATTACCAAAAGGATAATAGTAAGCATACATAGATTCCCAACACCAAAAGGATGACGGGTCTATCACCAAAAGGATGATAGAGAACACACACACACACACACACACACACACACACACACAGAGAGAGAGAGATATATGACACCAAAAGGATGGCAAACCTATCACCAAAAGGATGATAATAAACACAGACACACAATCCTTCACTACAAGGATGAAAGTGAGGTTGAAACTCGCTATTACCAAAAGGATAATAGTAAGTAAACACAGGGTTCCCGTCACCAAAAGGATGATGATTCTACCACTAAAAGGATGATAGTAAACTAACACACATAGATATCTGACACCAAAAGGATGACATACCCATCACCAAAAACATGATAGTGAACTCACACAACTCCGACACCAAAAGGATGATGGATCTATCACCATAAATGGTATGAAACTTGAATCATGGCTTAATACTTTGTGTAATGACTTAAAAATGACTCAAATTTCTGATCTTAAGTAAATATTCAAGTATCAAGGTTGTCCATAAAAGGACTTTGCAGATTTACTTGATCTTGCAACTTATCTTGGCATGAAAATGACTTGGAAATCAAGCTTTGGACCCAACTTCTTCTCTTCGAAAATCCTAGCTCAAAAATGCTATGAAGGAGTTATTTTACTTTTTGGATATCCCTAAGCATACTCTACAAATTTCATGTTTTGATAATTTCTTGAATCTCAAGGGATATTAGTGAAAATTGACCTTGAAGTTGACTGAAAATTAAAGTAACAAAGCTGTCTTGGAAAATTCTAAGTGTTTTTGAAATTCTCCTAAACTTTGAAGCTTCATAACCAAAACTCGAAGCATATTTTGCACATAGGTCACGACGCTTTTGTAGTACATGAGGAGATGTACACATTGATCTTTGGAACTCATAAAATAGATGTGTGGATTAGAAGTTATGGCCTTTCAAAGTTGGCACCAAAACTAGGGTTTTTCCACACTTAGAAAAAATCCAAGTTTTCTTCTTTTGCAAGAAAACTCTCAAATATTGATTTCTTATGATCAAACTCATGGTTTGGACATATCTTGATGGAATTTGGCTCGGATGCTCCAATTTGAACCAAAAACCCTAAAAGTCAAATAGTTGACTTTGTCAGATGAATTCAACTGTGTGATCTTCAATGAAATTGCCACTTGGGACTTCTCAAACATCATGATTCGGCTTCAAGGATGTGTATGAACATATTGAATCATGTCCCAAGTCTTGGGATCATGTTTGGATCAAAATTCAAAGGCACAGTTGACTTTTCCTGATAAAAACCCTAACTTAGGGCTAGATGAAATTGGACTTCAATTGAATTGCAATAAGATCAATTAACACTTGATTCTTGTTGAACATGAATTTTTTGAATGTATGGATACTTGATTTGGTGATGATCAATCCAAAACATTGACTGATCAAGCAATAGTCCTCTTGATTCCACATGTGCAAAACCCTAATTCAAATGAATTTAACAACAACAAACTTGAAACAAGGTTAGGGTTAGGAAATAATGCTTGATGCTCCTAGAATGATAATGGAATCTAGGTGTCAAAATTTGGGGTGTGATAGTGAACATAGGATAAACAATCGAATACTCTTAGTTTGTCGAGATCGGGTGGTTGACTCGACCAAACTTCTGCAGGTGCCTTCATCCTTAAGGCAGTCGAGGGACATCTATTTATCAGATAAGCCGTTGTCGAAACAACCTCCACCCAAAACACCTTCAATCCAGCACTAACCAACATGCATCTAACCCTTTCAAGGATTGTTCGATTGAATCTCTCAGCTAAGCTATTTTGTTGAGGACTACCTGCTACAGTCTTATGCCTTGCAATCCCAGACTCCACAGAATAGTTTTCAAAAGCATCATCACAAAATTCAAGGCCATTTTTGGTTCTAAACCTCTTGACCTTTCTACCAGTTTGAGTTTCGCCAAAACCTTCCAACTTTTAAAATTCTCAAAAGTTTCATCCTTAGTATTCTAAATAAATACCCATAATTTTATGGAGTACTCATCAACTATGGATAGAAAATACCTTGCACCCGAATGTGAAGGATTCCTTGTAGGCCCCCAAAGGTAAGCATGAATGTAATCAAGGGATCCATGTGTTATGTGCTTACCTTTATTAAAATTCACCCTAAAGGATTTGCCAAATATACAAGGTTCACAAAACTCCAAACTCTCGACTTTGTCACCACCTAGCAGGTTCTATTTCCCCAGTTCGACCAGGCCTCTTTCGCTGACAGGCCCAATCTCATGTGCCATAATTTTGCCTTCGACACTGGTTTCGTGGATGCAAAATTTGTTGAACCACTTACAACCTCAGCCTCAAGGGCATACAAGACTTGTTACTTCACGCCTCTCAAGACTTCCTTCGACCTCTTCATGACTTTCAGGATACCTTTCTCTCCTTTGAAGACATATCCTTTGATCGCAGAAATTGAAAGTATGTTATTTTGCCGATTGTAGTTAAAATAAGGGAGTTATCCCCAGTATCGATCTCGAGGACTACGTAGGCAATATAAGCGTAATTTGTATTCAATCAAACAAAACTCAATTGGGGGTTTTTAGATTTGGTTTGAGAATATTAAAAGACAATATTTAAAAGAAGGCAAACTAAAGAATAAGGTTTAACAGAATATGAGGGCATACTAGGGGCAATGTATGAATTGCCTTGCAAGAATATCAACCTTTATTTCATAACACAAATACAGTTTTTATCAAGTTCTTGACTGCTCTTAGTATATGCCCCTAAGGCCTTAGTGAGAAAAAATTTGAGATCATAATCAATTTTCTACGTTCATAGGCAAACTAATTTGAAATCAAACATTGAAAATAGTTTCAGTAGTATTCAAGTGCACAACAGGGTAATCCTAGTCCTAAGAATTATCTACTGAGGCATTATCGATCAAACTGTATTAACGATGGTTTGTCCAACCTAAGGTTAATAGAAAAACTAAATCAATTTTTCTGATTGAAAAAGTGATAAAATCATTGAACGATAAAACTTAATGAATAAAAATAAGTATTTATGTTATTAACAAGGAAATAATATTCATACAATAACAATTCATGGACACCCCCTAGCATTGGGGGGTTTAGCCTCTCATAGTAACAAAAGTAAATTCAAAAATTAGATTTAACATTACAAGGGTACTTGGGGATTACTTTGATCTTCAATTGCTTCCGCCTTTGAAAATCTTATGTTCTCCCTTGGCTCTTGAGTGCTCAATCCTCTTTGTCAAAACCTCTTCTTGTTCTCAAAATGCAATAATCAAAAGTGTCTTTTTCTTTGTCCAGATGTATCTTAAATATTAACAAATCTAATACTGAAGTCAGGAAATTCCAAAAATACCCTCGGGGGTCAAAACAGACAGAAATAACCAGAAATTGGAGAATGACATGCCCGAGCCAACATGGACTATGTCAGCTGACACGGGCAACCATGTTAGCTCCCTGTTCCTCTGATCCAAAGCTCCTCTGTGCCAGAATTGCTGACACGGGCACTCAGGTCAGCCCCCTGCTCTCTTCTCTAACACGGCCTCAAGGATCCTCTCCTGACACGGCCCGTTTTAGGAGACACGGGTGGCCGTGTCAGGCTACTGGACTGCTTGAAAAACTCCTCTAACTTTTCCCGAATCTCCTATTTCTTTACTCGAGTCTTTTGTCTTTCTCTGTATGGACCAAAAAACATCAAGACCACTATCAAATGCGTAAAATGCACTAAATGTAACAAAATCATTATAAAAATATAAAACTCGAGAAAAACATGAAAAATAGTAAATATCATTCAAAAGCAGTAAAAAGACTAACATAAACATTACCGGTTTGTGGGTTAGATGTCGAATAAGTGCAGGAAACAACAGAGAAATGGTGACTGATCACAACCCCAAAATTAGCTCACTGCTTGTCCTCAAGGAATGCTTTGAGAGAGCATTCAGGTTCACCCCAATTTTCAGAACAATTTACCACAACACTGCCGATGTCTTTCGTAACTCCTGTCTCACTTTTCTGCTATGTTTCCGGCTTCCCTAGATGAAATCTCAGCTGCACGTCCACATCAAAGCATTTCTTCACCTGTCGGCTTTTTCACATCCTCACCAATGTTTCTCCTAGTTAAAATGTTTACACTCAAAGCAGATTATGCAACATCAACTCATAAACTCGAACATCATCTATCTTAATAACACACACACACACATACACCTTTTGTGGTCTTTTATGGTTGTAGTGGGGCTAAGGGTCATGGTGGGATAAACAAAAAAAGGAAAAACAAAGGGGTATGGTTTAGAGTCGATGTCGTCAATTTCTCTGTGTAATTTGCATTGCTTAGGGGCATTCAATACCTTCTTAATGGACTTGGTTAGTTCTTACTCAAATGCTTTTATTGAGCATAAATTCTTGATTTTTCAAACTAAATTTTTTCTTTCTTTTTCCTAAGTAGGTGTTTCATCATTCTTCTTATTTTTTTCTTTCTTTCTTCTTTTTATTTTGTTTCTTTTTCTTGCACCTACTTAATTCCTTTTTTGCACTACTATTCCAAACTTATAATTTTACACATATTATGCTGCAACACCTATCTGAACAGGGTGAGGAAAATATTTAGGCTAAGGGTTCACACGACAGGGTTATAAATAAACAAAAGGGAAAAAGGCTCAAAGTGGGTTAGCAAAAGATAAAATATAAGGTTGGCTGGAAAGGCTCTGGGTTAACATAAAAAATTGTCTCGGTGCATACAAGTGTGTGGCGAAATTTAAATAGTCAGTACGCAAGCTCAGAGTGATAGAAACATACCCGCATCTCTCTCATGATGATATAAGTGTATGTATTTTTTGTTGCTCACCAGGTTTTGGTCTAGCTCGACAGGTTCTAAGATGCTTCTTTGTGTGGTGCAAATTTTTATCCAGCTTGGGTACACAGCATACGAAACGGTCTGGTGTCATAGAGTTGCGTCCAACGCAGTATCCAGCAGTGTCAACCTATTGGGTCTTCCTAAAGAACCAATTTAGGATTACATCTTCTCATCCGCTACTACCTGTCCCCTTTCTCAAACAACATCCACCTATGAATCTGTAACCAACACAACAAAAACATAACAAAATCAAAGTAACAATTAATGAAAATAACCGATACAGAAATAAAATACTGAAAATCAACAAAACAACCTTATTTCACCATGCACCCATGACTCACAAAGCCTCACTGCGGAGGAGGGAAGCGCAACATCAGTTGTTGCATCATGGAATGCATGTCATCCATGATCGCCCCTTGACAGGCTTGTTCTTCTCCTTGTCTGGCTTGCTCCGCTCAGAGATACCCTATTTCACCATGCACCCATGACCAGTTATCTTCGGTTGCAGATGAGGTGACAGAACCTACATAGGTGGGTCCCTCCTGAGACGGAACAAACTGCTCATGGTCAGGGGCGTCCTCCTCTTCATGTTCACCTGCAGACATCGCATCAACATGGTACTTATCCTCATCTTAGACAGTACTATCATAAATCTAGTTATTAAGATTATCTATACTTACTCTATCAGGATCAGGTAAGGCAATAACAAACTTGTTGAGACTCATCACTGCATAATGAGTAGGGGCAACATAAATCATGCTCTGTTGGACAAGGGCAACCATATCTAGTCTAGTTTTACCTATTATAGATGTATCACCCAATGCGGCAGGATGATAGCCGAAATTCTCAACTATCTATGTTATCATTCCACCGACAAATATTTCTCCTTGTGTCACGCTGCCAACTCGGCCCAGATAGTCCGCTGCAAAAGTAGCCACACTTACCATCTCGGAGTTTTCCATAGCATAAAGGAAGAATAACTCCCTTTGAGTAGCAACTCCGGTGCTGTCTCCCCTATCAAATAGAGTGTATTCCAAGCCCTTATGCGCATACCTGAAACAAGGATTCTAGATCCTTGACGCCTTGGCACCCTTAAAGATATAATTAGACTTAGCAATAATGGCCGTCCAAAATGCTTTTGCATCAAAAGTATCTGGGACAGCTCCGGAGCCATAAAGGGGGAGTCGGAGTATGCCTCCTAAATCTTCGATGTTGAGCTAATGATCAGTATTAAATAGTCGAAATGTCATTGAGCCATAAAAATATTGCATTGTTCCTGTCCATCTCTTTTTCAAGTGAAAGTCAATAGTACTTAATAACTCCAACTTTATGCTCTCATACGTCGGAACCTCTAAATGCATAAATTCTAACATACAAAGACTATGAAACATGCGATCAATCTCAATATTCAAACCTAACTTAGAATGGTTTTTGTTACACATGTACCTGGTCGGCATAATTTTACGCTTGATGCGGCAAGTGTAGCATTTTTCATGCTCGGGATTGTCGAATATGATGTTGTGCGTGTTCAGCGTCCGACTGGCTCGTTTCCTTGGCCTCGAGGTTTCAGTCTTCGGCTGTTTTCCTTTAACGACACATTTGGGAGGCATACTTATGCTTGTACCTGAAACATAGAGAAAAATTGCGAAAAACAAATTATAGAGTTAGGGGGAAAAAATTAGCGGAGCGGTGTAGAGGACAGAGAGGGGAACAATTTTTATGAAGGTGAGATGGTGTTTTGGTCTAAGGATTGTGTAAAAATCGAAGCTTTTTGTGGGAAGGTTATGGAGGTTTTGGATGAATTTTTGTAAAATATGAGAGGAATGGAGGTGGAAGATGAAGAATGATGGGAATATTGTAAAACTCTGAAATGATGAGGTATAATGGTGTTTAATTGGGTAAAAGAGGTGGAATTCGTGTGGGCCACCAAATCAAAAGGAAAAGAAATTGAAAATTTTGGTTCAACATGCCTGACATGGGCCGTGTCAGGATGTTGTTTTGCTCCTTTGGCCCGTGTTTCAAAAATCCCATCCCTAGTAGGCATGACACAAGTCGTGTCAGCTGACACGGGCGGCCGTGTCAGCCTCCTGGAATCCTTCCTCTCTCCACTTTTTGGTCATCAATTCTTATGGCCTGACACGTGTCGTGTCAGGCCCTTGTTTTCACACAATTTTCTTTGTTTTTCGCTCGTTTTCAGAATTTTCTTAAGTACACATTATGTTTAATTTGTATGCTCAAACATCCCGGTCTTTGGGGCGACTTCCTCTATTTTAAGTTCTTTGTAAAGACCTAACAAGCCTACAAAAACAAAAATAAAAACAAAAAATCATTAGACATAAACGCGTGGGTTTCCTCCCACAAAGCGCTTTGTTTAACATTGTATGGCTCGACGGTCATTCATCTTATCAGGTAAGACAAACATCTTCGATCTGATCATCCTCTTGGCCCTGGTAGTAAGGCTTAAACCATTGTTTGTTTACCTTGAAGGTGTCTCCATTAGCTTATTTTTTAGTTCAATTCTCCATGCGGAAACACCTTATGCACCATAAACGGTCATAACCATCTTGACCGTAGCTTTCCATGGAACAACTTCAACCTGGAATTAAACAGCAAAACCAATTGTCCCTCCCAAAATTCCTTTTTTTGGATCTTCTGATCATGCCAAGTTTTTGTTTTTTCTTTATAAATCTTGGCATTCTTATACGCTTAGGATGTCGTGCCTTTTCAAAGACTAGGTCCTACATGTGAGTGGAAAGGGTTATGCAGGAAACTTTGACCTTCAACCAACCCGGTTTTCTGGTTTTCTCGTCAGTGCAGACTTTTGATCTTGGATATATTCTGGGTTTCTATCATCTCAGTACTTTGGTATTCTGGTATTCCGGTATTTTCTTGTCTGAGCAGAGTCCTGTATTTATTCAGTCAACAGTGCAACAACTATTCAGAATTTGTGGAAGCTTTGATCCCATGTATTTTGCATTGCATAGCATAAACATCTTTGCATCATTTTGCATATTATTCTTCAGCTGGCCAGAACTCTTATTCCGCCTTTGTCTTTGATCAGTGTTGATTCCCCGGTGTTCGTTCTGAGCAAGTGGTGACTGTTGGAAGACGACCAAGTGTTTGAAGCAGAATCAAGCAGTGTTAAGAAGTAAAGTCAAGTTGAGAGCTCTTGGTACCTATGTTAAAGAACAACCTCCAGAATGTTGATACCCTACCAGGTTTTACTATGACGACCAACCCTCTGTACGGTTCTTTGCCTAACGAAGATCTTCCACAAGTGAACAACCTTACACTAGCTCATTTTGTGCAGCTCTTTGTTGAGAATCAAGACTTATATGAATAATTTGTTGTCTGAAGTGAACTTTCCTCTTCTCCTGATACTATAGATCATCGTGGTGTTGCTTTCTTCGTGTCAAATTCCAAAAAGGAGGTCCCAGCATTAAAGACTAAGGACTCGAGAGCTCTTGAGTATGCTAAAAGGTTTCATATGTTGGATGAAAAACTCAAAGCCTTGGAAGTTCAAGATACTTTTGGGCTCAACGCTTCGGACATGTGCCTGGTATCCGACCTAGTGTTACCTCCGAATTTCAAGGCATCGAGGTTTGAGAAGTATAAAGGGGATAGCTTCCCAAGGCAACATTTGGTGATGTTTTTCAGAAGAATCACCTCATTTGTGCATAACGACAAGCTTATGATTCACTATTTTCAGGACAGTCTAAGTGGAGCATCTTTGAGTTGGTACATGCAGTTAGAGAGTAGTCAGATCCAATCATGGATGGACTTAGCTAATGCTTTTCTGAAGCACTACGAATATAATCTTGACATGGCTCCCAGTCGCATGCAGTTGCAAAGCTTGTCTCAAGAGAATAATGAATCCTTCAGAAGGTATGCTCAGAGGTGGAAAGAATTAGCTTTCAGAGTGCAACCATCGCTTCTAGACTAAGAGTTAGTAGACATGTTCGTAGACTCCTTGCAGAGCCCATACTTTGAAAGGATGCTCGGAATTACACCAAACTTCTCTGACCTGGTAATAACAGGAGAACGCATTGAGAGTGGCATAAAAAGTGGAAAAGTTTAGAATGCCTCGAGCAGTCAGGCCAATGAAACTGAATCCCTCAGTAATTCCCAAGAAGAAAAAGAAAATGTGATCAATGCAGTCATGGAAGATGTTGATTATTCTCAAGGTGAATCGGTGAAATCTCTTGGCTCTTCATCTTCTCAACAGTCATTATCTCCAGTCTCAAATTACTCTTATGAACAGACAATCATGCCTAGGGAACCACATCAGAAACCTTGGGTTGATCCTCATGCAAATCAATGAGACTATAGCTGAGGTTATCAGAATCAGCGCCAGAATCAGAATAGGCCTCTGAACAACTTGGAAAGAAGGAATGCTCCTCTTCATCCAGTTCCTATGTCATACAGTCAGCTTCTGCCACGTCTTATTCAGAACTCATTAGTGGAGCCCAAGACTCTTAAGCATATGCTAGAACCTTACCCTCTTGGGTACAATCCCCATGTTCAGTGTGGATATCATGGAGGATCCATGGGATACTCAACTGAAGATTGTGAAGCCTTCCAAGCCAAGGTGAAACAGTTGATTGACAATGGGTACATTTCCTTTCTAGAAGGAGGTTTGGTTGTTCATGTCAACCTCTCGGCTGTCTAAGCTTGAAGATTCCAAGAGTCATCTCCAAAAGCCAGTGGTCCAGACAGACAGACGTCCTCAACATTGGCAGTCCTTGGGCACCTTTTATCATTTTCATTTGTAGTTTCTTTCCTGTTAATCGCTACTTGTTTTTAAACATTGTTGTTTTGAATGGTAATATTAATGAAGTTATTATGCATTTTCTGAATTAATCATGTCGCATTCGCTCATTTTCTCATTTATTGCAAAACACGGACACATACACTCTTATCCACTCCATTTTATCACTCTTGTTTTAGCAAAGATTGGAGGGAGGATGACGAAAACTGAATACTCATTGTATGCTTTCAGATAAAATCCTGCTGATGATGTACATATATTGTTTCAAATCCCATAAACACTAGAGAGATAAGGATTTAATCCCTAGTTAACCACTTCGATCCTAGAAGTAGGAGTTTCTTTCAGACTCTCAAGCCCTCACATCTTAACCTGGGACAGGGTAGTTGTCAGTTAATTTGACCAAGCATTCAAATTTTATGGAGGAGTGTCCCCATTCGAGAACCAATCACATCGTATCTCGTCAACCACAATGGTTAAAACCTCACCGATCAGGAGTAAGACAGTCACAACCTTTTTGGAGAAATCAAGACAGCCAGTGTCACATGACTTGTTTCAAAGAAAAAAGAGAAAGAAAGCCCGTTAAGTTGAAAAGCTGGAAAGCAAAAACATAGGCAAAATTAGGGCATCCCGCTGGACTTCAAAATAAAGAAGAAATAAAAAAATCAATCCAGGAAAAAATTAGGGAACAAAAGAATAAAAAGAAAGGATCTCAAAAGAGAAATTCTCGAACAAGAACAAAGTCGTGTGACTACAGACACAAAAGACAAGAGGGGTAACTATCATTCTGAAAGCCTCGTGGGTTCCTTAACCATTACTCATACCATTCAATAAACCTTTTGAAGGTGAGCGCTTGTGCCAAGTTAACTAAACATATGACGGGAGATCATCACGTAGAAAGGGTGGGTAACAATCAAACTTTGAGCCTTTCATCCTTTGTATAAATAATCGTGAACCAGACCATGATTCAACCTTTAAAAGACCTAATTGAGGCAGGGTTTATTCTGAAGATATACTACAACAAGGTTTTGTAAACTGACTCCTACATGATTTTCTAATCATATTCTTGTTGTATCTTTCACTAGCTAAATCAGCACTGCATTTGGACAATTGATCCATTTGTCACACACTATCACATCATTCTAATAATGATTGATTTTTCAAAAGCTGCATGAGCATCGTATTAAAATTACCATTCGTGAGAAAACAATTTCAATTGCAAGTCAGTAGTTGGAATCGAGGAAATTCCAATAAGGAACAATCAAACAGGACTGGATCATTCAGCAGTCTGGATCAGAATCGAGTATACCTTGTTGCCCTATGGATCTGGGGCATTGACATATAAAGAGTACGGAATTAGTCAATTTAAGGCAAATCCCCAAGCATCGACTGTTTATGGGGAAAATAATTTAAGAAGCGGTTGATCATAAGTGAATCATCTCGAGACTCCACCTATTAGGGGAAGGTCATCCAGGGTTTCTCTGATTTGAGGGCAGATCCCTCTAGTGTTCAATTAGGACAAGTTAAGTCTCTTCAACACTCATTCAAGGGCGAGCTCATTCAAAAGTACATTGAAGCCAACGACTCTGAGAGCTTTTTAGTCGAGACCCTTTCATGGTACAGATTCTGGGGCAAGCCATCTCGAGGTCGTCTCATGGCAAGATATTGGGCAAGCTACTCGAGCAAGTTCATTTTTGTCAGCAACTGTTGAGTTCGAAACGAGTGTCGGGGAATCATGCCATCACCTCGTCATAATCTTAGCCTTCTAAAAAGCCTTGTTGTAGTAGAGCATCCCTTCCATTGCTGGGATCTTCATATCCTTACATTTTGTCATTGGATCTTCATCTCACAGCCTGAACGTCTTACTTTCCAGAACATTGTAACTGAAATCACTTCCGAAGTCCAGTTCTCGTCATGCAAACCTTCAATCCAGTTCAAGTCTGGTCAACCCTTCACAAAATACCATTTCCTGCCTATTACACGCCAGCTTTTAAACCAGTTTCCGTCTGGTCACCCATTTTGTAGCCTGCCGTTTAACCAATTCCCATCTGGTAAACCCTATTTCAAAATTAGTTTCCGTCTGATACCAAACCACAAAGTCAGTTCCCAACTGACACCCAAACCGGAAGTCAGTTCCCGTCTGACAACTTAACCTTTTGCCACCAGTTCCCGTTTGGTAGTTGATAACACGAAATCGTATATATATTTTGATGCATAATTCAACTAAAGTTTAACTGTTTTCGATCCGATTTCGGGTTATTTTCGTGTTGTTTGTCTGATGTTTTGCAGGTATTTGATGATCACGTCTAAACAAGGCAATATGAAGAAAAGAAGCAATCTCAGATGAAATATGGACGAAAACCGGATGAAAACATCATGAAAAGCGCAGACTGCTGATTTTGCTACTGTGACGACCGTCACAGCTCCATGACGACCGTCACACGGGTGACGACCGTCACACCTTGTGACGACCGTCATGTAGGCAAAAACGCCCCACTTCAAATGCACGTGAAAGAAGCAGTTCCAAGTCCCAAATAATGGACCACTACTCCCTGATTATTCTGCCTCAAAGTCCACCCTCTTCAATTATAACCGTTAGAATTCCATTCCTATAAAAAGGGGAAGAAGGGGACCTCAGAAGGGGAGCCGCATTCATACAACGAAGTGCTGCCCAATTCCATTTCCAGAGCAAAAATTCAGTTTTATTTTCTTTCCTATTTTTTTGTTGCCTTTTCATTCTTCTGTAATTTCTATTTCCGTTGTACGATCAAATTGGCATAAAGACCAGAATCCTGCCAACATCTGTGGAGGATCTGCCCAAAGGCCAATTGGAATATTTACAGGTTTCTCATTTCAATCGTAATTCCAGTTTTTATTATGATGCATGTTATTATTTATTGTTATTATTTATGTTTTACCTTTCCCAAATCCATGTCTAGCTAAATTCAAGTAATCGATATGTAGTAATAATTCGAAAGAGATTTGATAATAACCGGTTGAAAACTGTCTTTTTCAAAAGTCATTTATGGTCTGAGTGTTTAAAATTAATTTACTGAATAAACTTCTCGCGAAAGCGAGAACTTATTTAAAAGTAGTTTTGCCACGAAAGTGGGAAATTAATTAAGATACGAACCAACAAGCGAAAGTTGCGGCAAGATCAGATAGTAAACACTAGTCAGTCATTTTAATAACAGCGAAAGCACTTTAAAATGAATTAGAACTTAGAGATTTCCAAAAAATAATTTTAACCCCGAATGGGATACGAAAGTGTATGTTTGGCCCTTAGAATTATGATTAGCGTCAATAACCATCGTGAGACGAGAGTCTTCAAATCACCATTTTCTGCTTAAATAAACTCTGAAAATTATTTCATACACCGATAACTTGTCAAATCCCCGAAGAACATAATTACTGCATATCGATTCAGTTAATTATAATCTAAGTAACATTCTTAGTTCCCTTTAGTGACAATCTTATTCCCTCAAACATTATCTACCTAGCTAAACATAGTAACTCCCGAGAACACTAGTTTGATTACGAGTCCCTGTGGGATCGATATCTATTATTACTACGCGATAGACTGTGCACTTGCAGTTAGGTTGTATTAGACATAGAAAGTCGCGATCAAGTTTTTGGCGCCGTTGCCGGGGACCCGTTTAGTCAATAGTGTAACCTTCTGTTACGCCGTATAGACTAGGTTAACAATTTCATTTTTCCTTTACTAGTGTTGTCGATTGTATGCCAAGTGATCGCTCACAAGGCGATATCTTGAAACCTTCAGTCGTAGAACTAGAACGCTTCTTACATCTAAGAAGCCGAATCATTGAGTACCAACTCAAACATAACATTCCCGATCCTCTCACTCCCATTCCCAAATCCGAAGAAGAATCAAACATGGCTGAAGGACCTCCAAACAAACCGCTGAAGGCATACGCTACACCCTCTCAGATGGAGCCAAGGAGTAACATTGCTACCCCAGCTATTACTCGAAATGATTTTGAGCTGAAACCCTCATTGCTGTCAGCTGTACAACAAAACCAATTCTCAGGAAACGCAACTGAGGATCCGAACGAACATCTAACGAAGTTTGTACAATACGCAGACACGGTGAAAGCAAATGGAGTAACTCCAGACGCGATAAGACTTCGTCTTTTCCCATTCTCTCTTAGAGACAGAGCGTGGACATTGTTACAATCTCTACCATCCAACTCCGTTACGACGTGGGAACAATTGAAAAACGTCTTCTTAGCGAGATATTTTCCGCCAAGCAAAATTGCTATGCTTAGAGCTCAAATCAACGGATTTCGACAAAAAGATACTGAATCTCTTTACGAAGCATGAGAACGATTCAAAGATATGATGAGAACATGTCCTCACCACGGTTTAGAAGACTGGGTGACAATCCATACTTTTTATAATGGGCTTTTATACAATACTAGATTGACAATAGACGCTGCCGCGGGCAGTGCACTTATGGATAAGCCATACGACGAAGCCTATCAATTAATCGAAAACATGTCTCAGAACCACTGCCAATGGGGAGGTGAACGCACTTCAACAGAGAAAACCACAGCGAAAGGTGGGATGTACGAGATCAGCAGTCTTGAAAAGTTCAACGCTAAAGTAGATGCTCTAGCACAGAAGATTGATAGTCTGACCGTTAACCCCACTGCAACCGTCGCTGCCGTAACTCCAAATTGCGAGTTATGCGGAAGCACCACTCATAATGCGCTCGAATGCCCATTGCTAGCCGGAATCCCACCAGACCAAGTAAATTATGCTCAAGGAAATCCTTACGCAAATACCTACAACCCAGGTTGGCGAAATCATCAAAACTTTTCTTACAAAAGCGAAAATGCATTGCAAATGCCTACTGCTCCGCCAGGATATCAGAAACCAGCTGCTGCTCAGACTGCACCTAGGAAATCAAACCTCGAGTTGATGATGGAAAAATTCATAGTTACTTAAGCACAAACAAATAAAGAATTCCTGAATCAAAACATACACACTAGCGAGCAAATTAAACAGTTGACCGGAAAAGTAGACGCTTTAGCCACCCACAATAAAATGTTAGAAACACAGATATCACAAGTGGCTTAACAACAAGCCTCTGTTGCCGCACCCGCTGGCACATTTCCTGGACAACCCGAACAGAATCCAAAAGGCCAAGCAAATGCTGTAATACTAAGAAGTGGAAAAGAATTGGACGAACTGATCGATCCGAGGACCGAAAACTCAGCCATGCAACAAAAACCCACTAAACAAGCAGAAAAGGAATCCGAGTTAGAGAAGAAGGAAGACAACGAGAAGGAGGATACCACAAGTGAAAAAACTCAAGCACCTCCAGCGCCATATAAACCACCTATCCCTTATCCGCAAAGATTAATAAACTCCAAAACTTCAGGGCAGTTTAAGAAATTTGTAGAGCTCCTTAAACTGCTGAATATTACTATTCCTTTTACAGAAGCGATAAATCAAATGTCGTCATACGCTAAATTTCTCAAAGAAATCCTGTCGAATAAGAGAAAGATCGAGGATAACGAAACAGTTACACTTACTGCGGAGTGTAGCGCTATTATTCAAAACCGCATGCCTCCTAAATTAAAAGACCCAGGTAGTTTCTCCATACCCTGCGTCATAGGAAAGTTCGTGATAGAGAAAGCTCTATGCGATTTAGGAGCCATTATCAGTGTTATGCCTTTATCTATATGTAAAAAGCTGAATATGGGAGACCTCAGACCAACCAAAATGTCCGTACAATTAGTTGACCGATCAGTAAAATACCCCGTCGGAATACTGGAAAACGTTCCAATACGCATAGGACAATTCTACATCCCAACCGACTTCATAATCATGGACATCAAGGAGGACACTATTACCCCAATTATCCTGGGAAGACCATTCCTAGCTACAGCCGGAGCTATTATAGACGTGAAGAAAGGAAGGCTAACATTCGAAGTAGGAGAAGAAAAGATAGAGTTCATTCTCACCAAGTTCTTACAAGCACCAGCCATAGACGATACCTGCTATTTAGTAGACGAAATTGACTAATGCATAAGAGAACTTGAAAATGAAGAGACCACGTATTCAGAAATAATAAAGATTCAAATACCCGATATTTTTGAAGACGATGATTGGCGTAAACCGTATAAAGACGACAGCCTAAGCGAAAGCTTGACACTGACCCCAAACCATATGCCAGGTCCGAAGAACCCATCTTTAGAACTTAAAACACTACCCAAAAACCTTAGATATGAATTTCTAGACAATGAACTAAAAAGACCAGTGATAGTCAACGCCGACTTAGGACAACCAGAAACCGAAAAGCTATTAGAAGTCCTAAAGAAGCACCCCACCGCGTTAGGCTATAACATAAGCGATCTAAAAGGTATAAGCCCTTCAATCTGTATGCATCGAATTACAATAGAGGAAGACTCTAAAACCTCTAGAGAGCATCAGAGAAGACTGAACCCCATCCTGAGCACTGTAGTCAGAGATGAAGTAAAGAAATTGCTAGATGCAGGAATCATCTATCCAATCTCTGATAGTGAATGGGTTAACCCAGTTCATGTCGTACCAAAGAAAGGAGGAGTCACAGTAGTTAAAAACGAAAAAGGCGAATCAATAACAAAAAGAGTCGTGACTGGAAGCAGGATGTGTATTGATTATAGAAAGCTTAACAAAGCCACACGAAAAGATCATTTCCCGTTACCCTTCATAGACCAAATGTTTGAAAGATTAGCCAAACATTCATATTTCTGCTATCTAGATGGTTATTCAGGATTCTTCCAAATTCCCATTCATCCGGATGACCAAGAAAAGACTACATTCACATGTCCTTATGGTACTTTTGCTTACCGCCGAATGCCGTTCGGACTCTGTAATGCTCCAGCAACATTCCAAAGATGCATGATGGCAATCTTCGCAGATTTCATAGACGACATCATGGAAGTATTTATGGACGATTTCTCGGTATGTGGACAAAGTTTCGAAGGATGCCTACAAAACTTAGAAATGGTATTAGAACGTTGTGTAAAAGTTAACCTCGTCCTAAATTGGGAAAAATGCCATTTTATGGTCCGACAAGGAATAGTTCTAGGACATGTCATATCAGATAAAGGAATTGAGGTCGACAAAGCTAAAATAGAGATTATAAAAGATCTCCAACCTCCAAAATCCGTACGAGAAATACGGAGTTTTCTAGGACATGCCGGTTTCTACAAAAGATTTATAAAAGATTTTTCAAAAATCACAAAACCTTTGACCGGCTTGTTGATGAAAGATGCTGAGTTCGTCTTCGACGACGACTGTCTAAAAGCATTCGAAACATTAAAATCAACCCTTATCACCGCACCGATTATGCAACCACCCGATTGGCGACTACCGTTCGAAATCATGTGCGATGCGAGTGATTATGCCGTAGGCGCAGTTCTAGGACAAAGGAAGGACAAGAAACTCCATGCCATCTTGTATGCCAGTAGAACCTTAGATCCTGCCCAAATGAACTACGCTACCACAGAGAAGGAACTTCTAGCAGTTATATTTGCGCTTGACAAATTTCGTTCTTACTTAGTAGGAGCAAAAATTATCATATACACAGACCACGCTGCCATAAGGTACCGAATAAGCAAAAAGGATGCCAAACCAAGACTATTGAGATGGATCCTGTTATTACAAGAGTTTGACTTAGAAATCAAAGATAAGAAAGGAACCGAGAACGTTGTTGCAGATCACTTATCCCAAATAGAAGGCATCAAACATGAACCAGTACCGATAAACGATGATTTCCCGTACGAACGTCTGATAGCCAAATTAGAAAGTGACATACCCAACTCAATCTCGGAAGATCCAGAATTCGAAAAAGCTGTAGAAGCCGTCTATGCCCATGTCACATTACCTTGGTATGCTGACATCGTTAATTACCTCGCTGCAGGTGTGCTTCCACCGGATCTCACTTATCAGCAAAAGAAGAAATTCTCCCACGATCTGAAACACTATTAATGGGACAAACCTCTACTCTTCAAGAGAGGGGCCGACAACATATACCGTCGCTGTGTCCCAGAGGAAGAAATAGAAAATATCATTTCTCAATGCCATTCAGCACCATATGGTGGTCACGCTAGTACATCCAAGACGTGCGCTAAGATTCTCCAAGCTGGCTTATTCTGGCCTAACCTCTGGAAAGACGTCCACATCGCTGTGCTAAAATGTGATCGATGCCAACGAACTGGCAACATCTCACGACGCGATGAAATGCCTCAGAAAGGAATCTTAGAGGTAGAAATCTTTGACGTATGGGGAATAGATTTCATGGGACCATTCCCACCTTCTTTTGGTAATAACTACATACTCGTCGTTGTAGACTATGTGTCTAAATGGATAGAAGCCATTGCTGCTCCAACAAACGATGCACGAGTAGTAATCAAACTCTTCAAAAACACAATCTTTCCTAGATTCGGTGTACCCAGATTCGTCATCAGTGATGGCGGATCTCACTTCATATCGCGAATATTTGATAAACTTCTTTCTAAATATGGAGTCCGACACCGAGTAGCTACACCTTATCATCCGCAAACTAGCGGACAAGTAGAAGTCTCGAACAGGGAAATAAAACAGATATTGGAAAAGACTGTCGCTACCTCAAGGAAATATTGGTCATCAAAGCTACAAGAAGCTTTATAGGCTTATAGGACCGCTTTTAAGACACCAATAGGTACCACACCCTACAAATTAGTTTACGGTAAATCCTACCATCTCCCTGTAGAATTAGAGCATAAGGCCTTCTGGGCCATTAAGACACTCAATTTCAACTACACCGAGGCAGGAGAAAAGCGAATCTTGAACTTACACGAATTGGAAGAACTTTGATTAGACGCTTACGAAAATGTCCGTATCTACAAAGAACGAACTAAAAAGTGACATGATAAACGTTCAGTCAAGAAACAATTCAGTGTGGGAGACATTGTATTGCTATTTAATTCAAGATTAAAACTCTTCCCAGATAAACTAAAATCTAGGTGGTCTGGACCTTATGAAGTGACTAAAGTACTTCAGAGTGGAGCTGTTCAAATTACCGATAAGACGAATGCACTGTTTATCGTAAACGGGCAACGTCTAAAACATTATAATAAGAACGAAACCAGCCCTCAAGTCTGCAGTATAGTATTGCTTGAGCTTCCAGCTCAAACACCCGAATAGCTTGTCACCAAGCTATCGTCAAGCTTTAGACGTTAAAAACAGCGCTTACTGGGAGGCAACCCAACTTTTCCCGCATTTTTCCTCGTTACTGTATTTTATTTTTTATTTAAAATTTTACCTTGAAAATTTAACAAAAATTCTAAACTTATAATTACTACTACTTTCTACTTTCGTTTATTTTCATATTTCTATTTTTATTTTTTCTCTTTTTTGTCTTTTGTTTTTACCGCTTTTTGTTTTTAAAAATCCTGATTTCAAACTACTGTTTTAAACTTTTCAGGATTTTAAAAGTCTTCAAAACATTCCTTCTGTTTTCTCCGACTTACCTGCGAGTATGGCCGAGTACGACTTCACAAAGGTTCATTTTTGAGGACTAGCTCAAAAGGCAAGATTTGTAGCACTAACTGAAAGAGAAATCGCCTTAACGCTGTATTATGATAAGTCTACCATGGATAAACTAGGAATCACGGATAGCATTCAATACCTGTTCAATCAACTGGGTTGGGAGAACACTGCTTTGAAAACACGTTTTGCTACCTATAAGGATCTCACCTATGAATTCCTTAGTTCCTTCAGATACATACCCAGATATGGTTTTGGATCCAACACAGAGCTGATTACCTTTCGGATGTTTGGAATGGACCAAACCCACAGCCGGATGTCACTAGCTAACCTCCTAGGATTTCCTAGCGGACCACATTTGTTCATCAGTGCAGAAGATGACGATATTGATTTTGAACTCGACCAATTCTGGGGTAGAATCAACGGCGACTATCACCCTGAACCAGACAGAATGTATAATGATGATATTCATAACCCAGCTTTCAGATACTTCCATAAGATACTAGCTCACACCCTTTTCGGGAAAGAAGAAAATATTACCACAGTATCTAAAGAGGAGTTATTCATCATGTTCTGTGCCTCCCAGGGACGTACAGTAAATGCAGTGCCTTTCATGATGAGATCTTTCAGACGCCTCACTCAGGAACCACAGTCACCTATTCTTATAGGAGGCCTCGTGACAATGATTGGCCACGAGCTCGGCCTTAGATTCCACTTAAATGCAAGCACTCGTTTTGGCACCATCCAGACCCATGAATATACAGTTCTGCTTTAACAGGCGCATTTTAGGAACTATGGGACCTGGACCTTATGAGTACCTCATCAACGAAAAACCTGTCCAGCTATTCACACTGCCTGATCATAAGATGACAAGTATCCACAACAAGGACAACTGGCTTTATGAACTGGATGAGCCTATGGGACCTCCTTCACCTCAGTCAACACCACAGAACTATATGTACAACAGTGACCACATCTCTGAGGCACACGACTATATGTACTATGAGGATGCTGTATCAGAAGCCGAAGTAGACCATATGACTCCTCCGCACTACAACACCTATCCCGAGCCTATCCCTGAGGAGACCACCGACAAAATGGATACTGTTCTACTCCGATTGGACAATGTTGATGCAGCTCTGACTACTGTAAGAGATGACATCGCAGGTATACACAGCGAACTGGTAGTCTTCATGGACTTAGTCTGTGACCATCTCGACTACTACGCACGGAAATTCGACGAGTTGAAGGCACGAAAAGACTAGATACTAGTTTTAGCATCAGATTTAGTTTAGTTTGGTTTGGTTTAGTTTCATTTAATCATTTGGATTTTTCGCATTGTTAATTTCTTTATGTACTACATACAATCATTTCAATTTCCTGTTATTTCAATTATAGTCTTTATTCAATTATTCTTTTTTTACGTTATTCTCTGTTTATAGGCTGCTATAATACATTGCCATATCAATACTAGGCCTAAAAGTCACTGCAAGAACACCCTCAGAGCAAAATTCTGCGTTCTGCAGATTTTGCTGCTGTGACGACCGTCACAGGATCCTGACGAGCGTCACGCGGGTGACGACCGTCACACATACGTGACGACTGTCACGAACCCAAAACTGCTATCTGATATAACAGGGGTTGCGTTTTCTCTCCCACTACCCTCCTTTCAACTTTCAATCATCAGCACTCCCACCCCACTCCAATTTTTCGTCTTCCCCACATTGCACCATATATTTCAACTCCCATCTCAACTTCCTACCACACTTCTGTCAATTTTTTCCCACTTCGCAGAACCACCCCAATCCTCAGAACCACCTCCATCTTCCAACAATGGCGAGAACTACCGAAACCCCAGACATCAGTAACATTGTGTTCAGCGAAGGTGACTTGGGCGAAAGACAGCGGGCCAACTACATCGCATTCCATCAACGGTCGCTCCAGCCGACTCATTATCCACACATTCCATCGCTCACGGAGCTCGGACTTCTTGAAGGCGTCACTTGGATGCTTCAAAGAGCCGGCATCTGGAACCTCTGCACCAACCCACTGCCGACATACGAACAACTCACTCTCGAGTTCCTGAGTTCGTTTACCTACGTCACTTCCAGCGGCGACCTCAGCCAACACTCCGGTGCCGCATGCTTCCGGATGTTCGGCACAAACTATCAGGTGAACCAGAACCAGATTTCCGCCATCTTACAACTCCCTCGAGGCGACAATGCTCACCGCCGCCTCACCGATCAGTTCCAGCACGAAGCCTTCGTGCTGTGGTACCAGTTGACCGGCATCAATGCCGATGGTTGGGACTCTCTGCACGCCACGCATATCCATAACCCGACCATCCGGTACTTTCACCGAGCATTGAGCAACACAATCTTCGCCAGGGACAGCAACCATAAGGTGAACTCGAAAGAGATCTTCTTCCTCCGCTGCGTCTTCAACAACGAGCCTATCAACGCTGCTCCGTTCCTCCTGGCCCACATTCAGGCCAATTGCAATTGTGGCTCCAAACCATTTTACTTTGGCGGGATTGTCACTGCCATTGCACTTGGGCTGAACCTAGGCGACCGCCTCCAGCACCTCCATGCCATCCCCTCGGTGTTCCTTGACACCGACCACTGCAGAGCCTCCCACCTTATCCGTTCCAGAGCCGACGGCAAGTACCACCCGGTAGTGCGTGGCAAAACCGTCTGAAGCATCATCCTTCCATCATGCACCCGGACACACCCAGAGGATCGTACCAACTGGTTATTTGACCTCACTGCACCTTCCGCTGCCGCTGCTCCAACTCAGGACCACACCCAAGGTTCTGATGACGAAATCCAAGCTGAGTTGGACAGGTCAGAGCAACCAGAGGCATCGCAGCCTCCTCCTTCCGAAGGTACATCCTCCCGCCGCCGCCGCCATCGTCCAGTGCCCGACTACACAGAAGAGGACCTTCGCCGCTCTCTCGACCAGCAAGCCCAGATACTCGCTATGCTGCAGCAGCAGAATCAGCGAGCAGAGCAGTTCGAAGCTTGGCATCGGACCCAAATGCAGCAACTTCAAACCGGCCAAGCCACCATTACTGAGAACTTGGCGAATCTGACTTTGCAGGTCGAAGGACTCCGGGACACCGTCTACCACACCGGCGCTATGAGTTATGAGGACCGAGTCGCCCTGGCCAGAGCCAGAGGACGCCAGCGCGGACGTGACCGAGGCAGCGGACGTGATTAGTTATCATTTTCCTTATTTGTTTACTATATTTTCAGTTTCTATGTACTTTCATTTTCGTTGTATCTCCCTCTCGCATGCTTCTAAATCAGTGGGGACACTGATTGAGATAGTGTGGGAGCGGAGCGTTTATTTCCATTCCATTGTACTTTGACTTTCGTAATTTCTATTCAAACATTTTCTATTTTTAGCAAATAAAGCTCGTTTATATATCCTTTTTCCGTTACGCAAACATCCCCACGTTATTCGACGTAAACAACAAATTTTTTCGTTCGTTCCTCAAAAGCAAAAGCATCACGCGAATGCGCCCAAGTTCAAACCAAGTTTTGAAACTCCGAGGAGACGACAATTCTAACAAAACCAGTACCATCCTGACACCTTAGACCTCCGGTTTATGCGAGTCGGTTTCACTACCTACGCGTACCAAAGTCTCAAGTGTCTACGCAAACTCAGCCCCAAGTAGTTTATACTAGCAGTCAGCACCATCCTAAAACACCTCTAAGCGAGCGACCGATGCAAATAAGTGTATGATCTCCAAAAAGACGAAAAATCATGAAAAGAAAGCTAAATAGCCAAAAATATAAAGACACGTTTACTTCTAAGTTAGGTGCTCCTAACCCGAGCATTTAGCCCAACGGCACGAAAACTCATTAAAAAATCAATGAAATAAGCTTATGATCAATGAAGAAGATCAAAAACAGAAATGAGATCATATTCACTAACAGGTTGACTTTCCATGAAAGTGTATGGACAACGGGCTTAATGTGACTGCGCTAGAACAAACAGGGTGAACTTGCCACGAGAACCTTGACACCAAGCTACAGTAGCATGACTGGGACCGATTTGCATAAAAAGGAGACCTCCGAAGACTTGTAGTCCAGTGTCGTCATGGTACTCGTTTTGTTCTTACAAAGAATCCCGGTTTTTCCCAACTGTGCGAACGAAGAAGCTGCCTCGTGCTTGCCGACTTTTTTCATGTTTTACTTGAGGACAAGCAAAGATTCAAGCTTAGGGGAGTTTGATAACACGAAATCGTATATATATTTTGACGCATAATTTAACTAAAGTTTAACTGTTTTCGATCCAATTTCGGGTTATTTCCGTGTTGTTTGTCTGATGTTTTGCAGGTATTTGATGATCACGTCTAAACAAGGCAATATGAAGAAAAGAAGAAATATCAGATGAAATATGGACGAAAACCGGATGAAAACATCATGAAAAGTGCAGACTGCTGATTTTGCTGCTGTGACGACCGTCACAGCTCCATGACGACCGTCACACGGGTGACGACCGTCACACCTTGTGACGACCGTCATGTAGGCAAAAACGTCCCACTTCAAATGCACGTGAAAGAAGCAGTTCCAAGTCCCAAATAGTGGACCACTACTCCCTGATTATTCTGCCTCAAAGTCCACCCTCTTCAATTATAACCGTTAGAATTCCATTCCTATAAAAAGGGGAAGAAGGGGACCTCAGAAGGGGAGCCGCATTCATACAACGAAGTGCTGCCGAATTCCATTTTTAGAGCAAAAATTCAGTTTTATTTTCTTTCCTATTTTTTTGTTGCCTTTTCATTCTTCTGTAATTTCTATTTCCGTTGTACGATCAAATTGGCATAAAGACCAGAATCCTGCCAACATCTGTGGAGGATCTGCCCAAAGGCCAATTGGAATATTTACAGGTTTCTCATTTCAATCGTAATTCCAGTTTTTATTATGATGCATGCTATTATTTATTGTTATTATTTATGTTTTACCTTTCCCAAATCCATGTCTAGCTAAATTCAAGTAATCGATATGTAGTAATAATTCGAAAGGGATTTGATAATAACCGGTTGAAAACTGTCTTTTTCAAAAGTCATTTATGGTCTGAGTGTTTAAAATTAATTTACTGAATAAACTTCGTCGCGAAAGCGAGAACTTATTTAAAAGTAGTTTTTCCACGAAAGTGGGAAATTAATTAAGATACGAACCAACAAGCGAAAGTTGCGGCAAGATCAGATAGTAAACACTAGTCACTCATTTTAATAATAGAGAAAGCACTTTAAAATGAATTAGAACTTAGAGATTTCCAAAAAATAATTTTAACCCCGAATGGGATACGAAAGTGTACGTTTGGCCCTTAGAATTATGATTAGCGCCAATAACCATCGTGAGGCGAGAGTCTTCAAATCACCATTTTCTGCTTAAATAAACTCTGAAAATTATTTCATACACCGGTAACTTGTAAAATCCCCGAAGAACATAATTACTGCATATCGATTCAATTAATTATAATCTAAGTAACATTCTTAGTTCCCTTTAGTGACAATCTTATTCCCTCAAACATTATCTACCTAGCTAAACATAGTAACTCCCGAGAACACTAGTTTGATTACGAGTCCCTGTGGGATCGATATCTATTATTACTACGCGATAGACTGTGCACTTGCAGTTAGGTTGTATTAGACATAGAAAGTCGCGATTAGTAATCTACCCTTTGAATACCAGTTCTTGTCTGGTATTTCCTCTTCAAAGTCCATTTTCATTGGTAACCAAGAATAAATCAATAAAAATCCAAATCATCATAAATTTGTTCCCGTCCCTAAACCAAAAGCCCAACTGTATTCCTAGTGACTCACATGCTATCACATTCCCCGACACGAGGCTCAATTGATCTCACTTCTCCGCAGTAGAGATTTTGTCTACCCCACAGAGTACTATTGTCAGATCAAAAACATCTTGCCAGTAATAGTGTGCACTTATCCCCAACATGGTAAAATTGAGTTTGTTCCTCAGCAGCAGGGTAAGCCCGGTGTTGTTCCCCGACAGAATCCCTGTCATTGATTTCTCTTCCCAGGCAGAGATTAGTGTTGATTCCCTTGACGAGTAATTCAGAAATGGTAGACATCCGCAGCAGACTCCAATGTTTGTTGGTATTCTTCAGAGTAAGATCTTTGGGAAAACTTTCCGATGAATGTAATTTTCAATTCCCAGCAGAATGGAATTGTCCCCAGAAGAGTTCTATTCTAGAAGGCTGTTTTAGGCACATTCCTCAACAAATCTTGCTTGTCGTTTCTCTTGGCACCTTTTCTTAGTGGAGCTCCTTTGCATTTGCATTTTGCATAGCATCCTCCCAAACGTGTAGCATTTCCATTTCGTGTGGAACATTATGCCATATTCAAACATATGCATGCGAAGCATAAGCCAGGTTTGATACTTTTATTGCCAAACATCTCTCCAGCAGATAACAACATAGCTCATGAGACTTTGTGGTACCTGACCCCAACCAAATCATGTTTTCATATTACTTTTTCTCCCCAACAGAGTTTGTTTGTGTAAGTTTCTCTTTCCCCAGTGGATTTTTTCTTTTCAGGTCGATTCTACTTCCTGCCTTTCCTGGACGTTATCCTGACTTTTAGTTGGTAGTACATTGTTTTCTGGATGTTATCCCGACTTTTGGTTGGTAGTCCATTGTTTTTTCGATGTTATCCCAACTTTTGGTTGGTAGGCCTCGTTTTTGGGCAAGTTCGCATTCAGTATACGTCCTGGTGATTCTGACTTTTGGTTGGTAATTATTTGTTTGTCTATTTGACAATATCAACTTTTGGTCGATGGTTTCTTTCTTGGAGATCCTAACTTTTGGTTAGTAACTTTTATTCCAACTTTTGGTTGGTAATCTTTTCTTGGCGATCTTAACTTTTGGTTAATAGCTTTTATCCTGACTTTTAGTCATTGGTATCTTTTGGGTGATCCTAACTTTTAGTTAGTAGCTTTTTCCTCACAACTTTTGGTGATCTTTTGGGTGATCCTAACTTTTGGTTAGTAGCCTCTTCCTCATAACTTTTGGACTTAGCTCTCTGGTGATTCTGACTTTTGGTCAGTAGCCATTATTATCATTCTGCTTAAGTACCATGCCGGTTATCCCAACTTTTGGTTGGTACCCGCTGTTTTTAAGTCCACCTTCGGCTGGAAATCTCATCATTATGCATCCCCGTAGTGTGAAAATTTCTGGGTTATTTTGTATTCAATCACCTTTTACCTTGAATGTTTAAAAACGGTAGCTTTTCATACCTTCATGTCCAAGTTGTTTGAATAGGGGCAGCTATTGCACCCTAAAATTCGCCCTATCTTTTTCTAAGTTTGACTGGCTTTTGCTTCGTGCTCATTTGCATCATCATAAGTTCATAGTTCATAATCATACTCTGCATTGGTCTTCTAAGACATGAGATTAGAAGTTTTCTCTGAGTTAAATCATCAAGTATCAGGCTTATATTCTTCAAGATTTATCAGGCATCAAGAGCCTAGAGTTTCATATTTCCTTTGATTCAAGTTAGTTGTTGGTGCAAGAGCTCAAGTTTATCAGGATGATGACATAATTTTAAGTCAGGTTATCAAGCAATGGTTCATGTGAGATTTGGTTCATCTTCTGCTCCTCTGTGGATCTATTTTCCCGGGGATTTATTCAGACAGATTCAAAGTGATTCAAGATTTCTCTTGATCGAAGATTCAGAGGTTGTCTCATTCAGATGATTGTTCAGTGGTGGTTGTGTTTCATTAGGCTTGTGAATAAAAAAGGGTTGAGATTGGTTTTAGGCTAAAATAAGGATTTCTTGTCCATAATCCATTTTTTATCCATCATTATCCACTTTTAACCTATGTTCTTAATTTCATTCTTCCAATTTTCAATATCCATATTATTTTTCACCCATTTCAATTCATCGCCCATTCTACCCACTTTTGAAAACCAACGGTCCACTTATATAACTATGTCTATATCCCAATCCTTGTAGTTATCCGCTTTATCCATGATCCACTTTCTTAATTCCTTCTCCTAATCATTGTTAATATCTTATAATCTTGGTGCCAATCCAAACCATTACCCATATTTTATTAAATTGATCATTTCCCAAATCCACTTTTCAAACTCATCATTGTTGGTAGACCCATATCCATTTTGATAAAATTTCAATGTAAATACTTTTTTTCTCAAACTAAATATCCATTTCCTTTTATTATTCACCACTTACCAATTTCACATCTTTGTTCATAAGCCCATTAATTTTTATTTACATTTGCTTACAACAAATTCCAAAAAGCCTAAATCACCTTTTATTTTGTTAATATAAGTCCATTTACACCATTCTATTTCCAAAGGACAACTAAAAAATATGTATATAAAAACAAAATATACTCCATGACAAAATTCACAAAGTCCAAACTTTACACTAAAGAGGACCTGCTCTTCACTTGTATTACACCAAGCCTTGTACCATTCCATAACAGCCAAGAAAGTTCTGCTGCTGCTGCAAAAAAAAGAAACCACTACCTCTACCCAAAATCTGCTTCGAGAAAAAGTACATCCTGGCCTCTTCTGCTACAAGACAACACCACTAAGTCCCACTCTTGCAGCGAAACGTCGAAACGTACATGTTGCGACAAAAATCACAAACCATGCACCTGCACCTCTAATTGCCTCCCCATATCTGGTACATTTATGCTCCAAAGTTTGCTCCACACCATACTAGAGCCTGCTAGTTCGTACAATAGCAAGAACCAACTATACCATTAAAGACAAATTGTCATTACTATCATACAAAAATATGTACTGTGTTGGCTTTGGTTTTTTATTCAAAAAGGATAACAAGAAGAAGGAGGGGAGATAATAACAAATAACAGGGAACAACAGAAGAAAAAAATACCTCAATCTTCTTTTTTAAAGAGAGAGGCAGATTCACTTTTAACAGACAATCCTTTTGAAATCCCTTCAACCCATACCTTGTAACCATCTTTGTTCGTCACCCTTTTCATCACCGCAAAACCAACACCAAAAACTTCAACACCCAGTCGCAGTTGAAAAAAAACCCATTAACACACCTTTCAAATCCAAACCCACGACCCAAATCCTCTGCATAACTAAACCAAAAACATAGAAGTTGAGATTCGAACCTAAACAAGACAACTCTCGAAACCTTCAATCTTCCTTCGAACCACCACCCTCTTCATCCCATTCAAAGCCCTCATCATTTTCACTTGATCTCCCCTTCGTCGTTGAAATCCCTTTATTTTCCATTTCCACCTCATAACTCTCCTCATCAATCTCCTCCACCCAAAGATACAATTTCTTCTTCATTCAACCCTTAATACATAAAACCACCGCCACAAAATCTCTAAACCTTCAATAAATCCCAACACAAAGAGACATTAAGATGAGGAAAAGGTATAACATAGAAAAAAAATTGAAAACCGAAGGAGGAATAGTGGAAGAGAGAGTGAGCTTGAGAGATTCGAGTGAAGGAGGGAGGGACGTGAGTTAGGGAAGCGTTATCGGTTAGGTAAACGTGGATTGAAGGAGAATGCGTTTACGGTGAACGTTTTTTTTTCTTTGAATAATTTGAAGGACTGGAATTTGATATGCAGTCTTGGTTTGGGTTGAGTTTTCATCTGAGTTTCAAGAGCAGCCATGTGTAGGGTTTTCTGCCCTTTTTGTTTTTTATTATTTCAGAAGCATAAATCGGGTTGACCCGGTCTACCTCTCCACCCGCCTATGTGCTCATGGGTCTTCAGCTCGATGGGCTGAGTTTCCATACCCCCAGGGCCCATTCTGCATTACATTATTTAGTTTTAATTAAAATTAATTAGATTAGGTTTGATTTTAATTAGAGTTTGATAATTTTAGAAATTAGGTTTTAATTAATTTTAACTTGGACACTAATTAGATTGGAATTAATTTAGAGTTAGAATTAGACCTTAATTAACATTAGTTTTACATTTGTTTATTTTAAATTAGAGTTTAATAATTTTAGATTAGGACTTAATTTAATTAATTTAGAATTAATTTAGTATTAGATTTAGGTCTTTGGTTAGTTTTAGGTTTATATATATTAGGTTTAGTCTTTAATTAACTTTGGAATTAGTTTATTCCTAGATTTTAATTTAGAATTAAATTTAGAATTAAGCTTTTAATCAACTTTAGGATTTAGGTTTCTATATAGATTTTAATTTATGTTAGATTGTTAATTGGTTTAGAATTATATTAGGTTTAGTTCTAATTAGACTTTTATTTTAGGATTTGATTTTTAATTAACCTTAGTTTTATATTTTTAGTTTAACTTTAGTTAGATTTTAACTTAGAAATTTTATATATAGTTAACGTAGGATTAGACTTTTTAATCTTTAATTTCTATTAATTCTCGAGTGCGTCTATAAATACACTTGTACCTTTTTTCTGTAAATATTTTCTGAGTTTAAATACTTGACGTTGTATGTGATTGCATCGCTTCGTGTTTACTTACTGTTTACTTCCTGTATTCGTATGATCCCTTAGAATTCCTAGCCCGACTTAACTTTCGATTAAGTTAGGGGTAGGACAGACATTAGGCTTTCAATTCAAGCATGACAACATTAGGTAGGTTCCCTCCTAATCCTGTCCTTAGGGCCACATTTCATGACAGCAGTTAGGGTTCAGTTACCCCTAAGTCTTTGCGGGCGTCTCTCTCTTCTCACCTTAAATTTCTTTAAGACACTTAATAAATAATGGTAAGCATCGTGCCCTACGAGCCTTAAGTACATGAGGAATGATGAGTGGGGGTTTCTCCTCGCTTGTCTAGAGTGTTTAGCGTATGCCCTTTGGGCAATATGCGACACATTCGCCCTCGTGTCATAGTCTTTAGTGCGATGTGAGTCTCAAACTAACTCAATCTACTTCACTAAAACTCACAAACAAATTTCAAACCTTTTCATCCTTCGGGATTTTTCTTCAAACTCATTTTCAGAAAAGAGTACGTTACCTTTCCGTTCTACCGCAAACAGGCATCGTCCCTAACTGCTGGAATAGAAGCTTAGCGTCACTCATAAAAAATGCTTAACCAACTAGTGGTCTAGTTTACCTGAACTACATTTTCTTTGATTTCTCATACCGGATGAGGATACATAGGCACAAGACGGCGATGTCTTGGCGAGCAACCTTCCTCCATCACCCGTAGTTTCCCGAACTACATTGACTCTGATTTTCCCATTGCACGAGGGAATATGTAGGCATAGGGCGACGATGTCCTATCGAGTCTGTTCTTTCTTTCCACCCCCGTTTAGCAGTAGGTTTTAGATAACTTTCACCCATAGATTAGACAACAAGCGTGGATCCCGTTGAGTACAACGGACGTGAGGGTTGCTCATACCTTCCCCTTACGTAACCGACTCCCGAACCCAAGATTTGGTTGCGATGACCTTGTCTTTCCCATTCTTTTAGGTTTTCTTCGATCATTTCCTTTCCCTCTCTTTGGGATAAATAACATTTAGTGGAAACTCTTATGTTTGTTTCCGTCGGCCCTTTTCACAGTTGCGATAGTCTCAAAAGCCACCTTACACTTATCGTCAAAATTAAAGAGTTTATCTTTGACAAGCAAATCCATCAAGGGTTTGGCAACTTTTGAGAAATCTCTAATGAACCTGCGATAAAAACCTGATGTCCTAAGAAGCTTCTAATCCCCTTTTCATTCACTAGGGGTGGGGGGGTTAGTTATCACTTCCACTTTGGCTTTGTCCACTTCAATCCCCTTGTAAGAGATCTTATGTCCAAGCACTATACCTTTTTGCACCATAAAATGACACTTCTCCCAATTGAGAATGAGGTTAGCTTCCTGGCATCTTTTCAAAATAAGAGACAAGTTAGTTAGGCAAGTATCAAAAGAAGAACCAAAAACAGAAAAATCATCCATAAACACCTCCACATGCTTTTCAAGCATGTCGGCGAATATAGATGTCATACATCTTTGAAATGTAGCGGGAGCGTTACATAGCCCAAATGGCATCCTTCTATAGGCAAAGATACCGTAAGGGCATGTAAACATGGTCTTCTCCTGATCATCCGGGGCTACAACAATTTGATTATACCCCGAGTAACCATCCAAAAAGTAGTTGTACTCATGACCTGCAAGTATTTCCAACATCTGGTCAATGAAAGGGAGAGGAAAATGATGTTTACTTGTTGCGGTGTTGAGCCACCTGTAATCAATACACACTCTCCAACCTATTACAGTTTGAATGGGGATCAATTCATTCTTCTCATTCAGAATCATCGTTGCTCCTCCCTTCTTTGGTACCACATGCACCGGACTTACCCAAGAACTATCAGAAATAGGATAAATTAACCCAGCATCAAATAGTTTAACTACCTCTTTTCTCACAACTCCCTTCATTACTGGATTTAATCTTCTTTGGGGTTGGACCACTGGTTTGTGATTGTCCTCTATCAGTATCTTATACATGCATACTATGGGGCTAATTCCTTTCAAATCCCCAATTATCAATCCCAAGCTCTTGTATTTCTTAAGTACTTGTACCAGTTTTTCCTCTTCTTTTTCTTTCAGCACATAATTGATTATAGCAGGACACTTGGTTCCAAAATCCAAAAACACATATTTCAGATTTTCAGGTAATTGTTTTAGTTCAGAATTTGTACCTGCTTTGCTTTCATTTTCAATCTCCGGTTCTAAGAGCTCTCAAATCCTTCCACCGGTGTGGTTTGGACTTCAACCAAGGTGGTTGAGCATTCAACATTGCAAGAACTTCTTTCTCTCTTTCATCCTCGTTATTCTCTATCTCTTGGGCTGATAAGTTAAGAACTCTTTCCAAAATTGAGTTAGGGATTTGACTGTGAACAGCTTTAACTACCATGTTATCTATAACCTCCACAGTGTGACTTGTCCCTATATCCTCTTTGTGCTTCATGGTATTCCTCACATCAATTTTCAGCTCTTCATCATAAACTTTGAGGGTCATGGCGCCTCCCTCAATGTCTATCATACGTCTTCCTATTTCTAAGAATGGCCTCCCCAAAATTAGAGGGATATCCTCATCTTCGGGCATCTCCAAAATCACAAAATCAACAGGAAACACAAACTTATCAATTTTTACTAGAACATCTTCAACGACTCCATAAGGCCTCTTAACAAAATAATCTGCAAATTGGAGTGTCATCCTAGTATCTTGAACACTTCCTATTCCAAGCTTCTTGTATATGGACAATGTCATAAGACTCACACTAGTCCCTAAATTAATAAGTGCCTTTTTAAATCATATATCTCCAATTGTGCACAGAATGGTAATTGATCCTTTATCTGCCTTCTTCACTGGAATCTTCATACCTTGCAAAATAGCACTACAAGTTTTAGTTAGAATACCAGGTTCAGTGTCGACGGTGCACTTTTTAGAGATTATGTCCTTCATGAATTTAGCATATATAGGCATCTGCTCAAGTACCTCGGCACATGGGATGTTGATCTTTAACTTTCTGAACATCTCTAGAAACTTCTCAAAGTTTTTCTCATGCTGGTCTTTTCTCTTGTTTCTTGTTGGGAAAGGAAGCTTAATGACGGGTTTTGGTTCAGTGGGTTTTTCCTTCACAACTGGCTTTTGAATCTGTTCTTCCTCGGCGGGGATTTTAGTTTCTAATATTTCTAGAACTACCTCAAGTAATTGATCCTCTTCTTCAGATTTCTCTTCAGATACTTCAACCTTATTCTCACTTCTGGTTGTTACGACACTCACATTATTACGATCTCTTGGATTCGTCACCGTTGCACTAGGTAGGTCACCTTATGCTTGAGAATTTGTTACCTGTTGTGTTATCTGACCCATTTGAACCTCTAGATTCTTAATAGAAGCATTAGTGTTCCTCTTATTATTTATGGTTTCTTCTTGGAACTGGATGCTTTAAGCGACCATCTTTTCAATGGAAATTTCCATATCCGCTTTCTTTGGAGCTTGTTGTTGATAATGTGGTTGAGGTTGTTGATATTGTTGTTGATACGGTGGTTGTTGATGTTGTTGAAGTCAGTACTATTCTTGGTGTGATTGGTTTTGGTGCTGAGTAGGTCCTTGTCTTTGTGCATTCCCTTGTTGGTCTTTCCAGGTGCGGTTTGGATGATTCTTCTAACCCAGATTGTAAGTATTAGAATAAGGGTTGTTCTGCTTTAAGAAATTAATTTCTTCACTTTGTCGACATATGGCTACAAAATGCATAACAAAATGAGGACCCCCACAAATCTCTGAACTAACAGCTTGTACCAGTTGAGCTAGTGCTGCAGTTTGGGTACCTATATTCATAGCTTTCAATCTCCTCTCGACTTCAGCAATGATTTGATCCTCCATCTTCACCACTTGGTTAGCAAGTTTCAAATCAATCACCCCTTCAGGCTTGCTCACACTTAGATCATACAATTCCAGGTGTTCATTTGCAGCAATGGCTTCAATGATCTTTTTGATACCAGTGGTTGTTGTAAAGTTGGAAGAGCCACCAGCAGTTGTATCAATAAGTTGTTTTGTCTTCATTCTCAAGCCATTTACAAACATCTACATTTGTTTTATTTAATCCATGTTATATGTGGGACAAGCAACCAATAACCTCACCTCTTGTATGCATCACCAAGTGACTCTCCTTCCTTCTGTTTAAAATTCACAATATCATACCTTTTCCAAATATAAATAGAAGCTGGAAAGTACTCATTCATGAAAGTTGTCTCCATCTCCTCCCAAGTAGTAATACTCCCTGCAGGTAAAGAATAGAACCACTCTTCGGCATGTTCGGAAAGAGTGAATGGAAACATACATAACATTTTAGCTTCTTCCGGATACCCCTCAATTTTCAATGTTGTGATCATAGTAAGAAATCTCTGTAAATTCTTATTTGCATCTTCATTGATTTTTCCAGTAAAAGTTCTCTTTTCGAGCTAACGGATTATTGTCGAGTGCAGTTGGAAGTTTGCTACATTAACCGGTTGATTCACGATGGTCAACCCACCTGCTGGAGCATTTGCTCCTCCATAGTCACCCAGAAGTCATTTTGCTGGTGGAAGTCTAGCCATTCTCACTCCTTTTGGTTGCGTCTCTATGTCTGTGTTGGACTCTGAGTCAGAATTCTTAGAATGAACCAAAATTTCTTCATCTGACTTTGCCAGTCTTGCTTGTTTTACTTGATGACATCTCACGTGTAGTGATCTTTTGGGTTCTGCGTCAAAAAGAAACTCAGCTGAGGGCTTTCCTCGCATACACAAATTAGACAAATGTTAGTAAAAATAAACAGTAAATCTAAATATAAACAAAAATAAAATTTTAGTCGCAGAGCAACAAAATTTTAATTGAATAAAATTTAGCTTATATTTGGCAGTCCCCCGTAACGGCGCCAAAAACTTGATCGCAGAAATAGCAAGTGTATTATTCTGCCGATTGTAGTTAAAATAAGGGAGTTATCCCCAGTATCGATCTCGAGGATTACGTAGGCAATATAAGCGTAATTTGTATTCAACCAAACAAAACTCAATTGGGGTTTTTTAGATTTTGTTTGAGAATATTAAAAGACAATATTTAAAAGAAGGCAAACTAAAGAATAAGGTTTAACAGAATATGAGGGCATACTAGGGGAAGTGTATGATTTGCCTTGCAAGAATATCAACCCTTATTCCATAACATAAACACAGTTTTTATCAAGTTTTTGACTGCTCTTAGTGTTTTCCCCTAAGGCCTTAGTGAGAAAACCTTTGAGATCATAATCAATTTACTACGTCCATAGACAAACTAATTTGAAATCAAGCATTGAAAATAGTTTCAGTAGTATTCAAGTGCACAACAGGGTAATCTTAGTCCTATGAATTATCTACTGAGGCATTATCGATCAAATTGTATTAATGACGATTTGTCCGACCTAAAGTTAATCAAAAAACAAAATCAATTTGTCCGATTTAAAAAGTGATAAAATCATTGAACGATAAAACTTGATGAAGAAAAATAAGTGCTTATGTCATTAACAAGGAAATAATATTCATACAATAGCAATTCAGGGACACCCCCTAGCATTGAGGGGTTTAGCCTCTCATAGTAAGAAAAGTAAATTCAACAATTAGATTTAACATTACAAGGGTACTTGAGGATTACTTTGATCTTCAATTGCTTCTGCCTTTGAAAATATTATGTTCTCCCTTCGCTCTTGAGTGCTCAGTCCTCTTTATTAAAACCACTTCTTGTTCTCAAAATGCAATAATCAAAAGTGTATTTTTCTTTGTCCAAATGTATCTTAAATATTAAAAAATCCAATACTGAAGTCAGGAAATTCTAAAAATACCCTTGGGGGTCAAAACAGACAGAAATACCCAAAAATTGGAAAATGACATGCCCAAGCCAACACGGGCCGTGTTAGCTGACACGAGCACCCATGTCAACCCTCTGCTCTCCTCTCTAACACGGCCTCAAGAATCCTCTCATGACACGGCCAGTGTCAGGTGACACGGGTGGCCATGTCAGGCCACTAGACTGCTTGAAAAACTCCTTCGACTTTTCCTGAATCTCCTATTTCTTCGCCCGAGTCTTTTGCCTTTCTCCGTATGGACCTGAAAACATCAAGACCTCTACCAGACGCGTAAAAGGCACTAAATGTAAGAAAATTATTAGAAAAACATAAAACTCGAGAAAAACATGAAAATAGTAAATATCACTCAAAAGCTGTAAAAAGACTAACATAAAGATTACCAATTCGTGGATAAGATGTCGAATAAGTGCAGGAAACAACATAGAAATGGTGACTGATCATCCTATCTTGTCGAATTTACCAAGAGAAATAAAATTCCTCTTAAGATTAGGTACATACCTAACACTAATCAATAGCCTTAGTGACTCATCATGAAGTTTGATTCTCACAGATCCAATACCTGCAATCTTGCAAGCTTTATTGTTTCCCAACAACATTGATCCACCATCTTGATCAAATAATTCTTAAAACACATTCTTGTTTGGAGTCATATTCTAAGTACATCCTGAATCTATAATCCACTATGTGGAAGAGTAATTGCTCGACACCACAAGGACATCAGATGATTCATAATCATCTTGCACAATAGCTTCATTGACACTGTCTTTATCTCCATGATTATTCAGGTGCTCATGACACATCTTTCTTGTGTGACCCTCCTTCTTACAATGATAAGACCTAATACTAGAAATATTACCACCATAAGACTTCTACTGAGTTTTACCTTTTTTCTTCTCGAACCTACCATCTTTTTTCGAGATTTTCCTTTAACAGACAACACTTCGCCAACTGATGATGATTTCTACTCCTTTCTTTCATTTAAATCCTTAGAATACAAGGCTACTTGAACTTCTTCAAAGGTCAGAGACTCTCTAACATACAAGAGGCTTTATTTGAAGTGAGCACGCAACTTAGGTACAGAACATAACAATAACAACGCTTGATCTTCATCATTGATGGTAACATCAATATTTTCAAGATCAAGAATCAGCTTGCTGAATGTATCCAGTTGCTCCATCAACATATTGTCTTCATTTATCTTGAATGAATAAAAAGCTTACTTCAAGTACAAATAATTCACCAAGGACTTTGTCATATATAA